>VFFE01005262.1:21240-281771 GCA_008921705.1 Burhinus oedicnemus
CCCCGCCCCCCGCCGCGCGCCTCCCCTCATCCCCCGCCTCACCCCGGAGCCGGCGGCGGCGGAGGAAAACCGGGACGGGTCCCCGCCGCCACCGCTCCCACCGGGAGTTTCTCCGTTGCTGTCGCCCGAATTGAGGCGGGGGCGGCCGGAGGGTCGCTGCCCGGCTGGGGGAAGTCAGACCAAGGCGGTGGCTGTGGGGCTCCAAGGAAACAGGAGTCCGGGCCCGTAACCGGTCGTTGGGCTTTAAGAGGCACCGGCTGGCGCGAAGCTGGGGAAGGGTCATAGACTCTTAGAATTCTTTTGGTTGGAAGAGACCTTTAAGATCATCAAGTCCAACCGTTAACCTAGCACGGCCAAGTCCACCACTAAACCGTGTCCCTCAGCGCCACATCTACACGTCTTTTAAATACCTCCAGGGATGGCGACTCAACCACTTCCCTGGGCAGCCTGTCCCGACGCTTGACAGCCCCTTTGGAGAAGAAACTTTTCCTAATACCTGGTGTGGGGGCAAGGGAGAGTCACCCAGGGAGTCGCTTTCTCCTTGAAAAATGTTGAAAAATGTTGAAATCACGATTCACATACTTCATAGCATCTGGGAGGACTGATGAGCTGTCTTAAACTAAAATCCATCAGCTTTTCTCTCAGTGAAGGGAAAAAAAAAAACCAACCCGCCTCCTATAGAATGATTTGTATTCTATACCTGCCACACTGGCTGCTTTCGGAGAACAGCTATCAGGGTTACTGTCAGGGTGGTGAGACACTGGAACAGGTTGCCCAGAGAGGTTATGGATGCCCCATCCCTGGAAGTGTTCAAGGCCAGGTTGGATGGGGCTTTGAGCAACCTGGTCTAGTGGAAGGTGTCCCTACCTATGGCAAGGGGGTTGGAACTAGATGATCTTTAAGGTCCCTTCCAACCCAAACCATTCTATGGTTTTATTGTGTGTATCTGGTTTTTCCCAGCTTTGCTGCTAAAGCAGACCATCTATGATTGATCTAGCAAGAAGGTAGCAAAAGTAATTTGAAAGGAATAAAAGTGTTTTGTTTAGGTTTTTTTGTTGTTGTTATTCTGGTTAGGAACTTTTGTGGTTCTGGCTAAACTCACTTCCCCACGTTAGTTTGTAACCTACATTGAAGAAGGATCAATACATGGATGCTTACTCGTCTAATTTGGCTGTGTGTATTGGATACGGCTGATTCTTCTACAGGCTTGTCTACACAAAACTGTGGAAACAGAACAGAGCTCTTCTGGCCGTGATCCAAACCACCAAGGTGCAAAGCAGCTCGTGTCCAGAACTGGGGTAACTCAGTGCAGCGCTGTGCGTGAGCCAACAAGCCCTATGTAGGGTCTAGGCTAGTAAACTGCTCTAACATAACTACTTAAGTTTCTTGGTCAGAACTGATGACTTGTGTTTGGCTGCTCAGCTCTCAGACAACACAACTCTGTAAATGTGTCTGTGGCTTTTTTTACATTGTTAGATCAAGGACTTTGCATCGTTTTCTGTCTTTGGGAAGATTTCTGACGTCTTTTGCACAAAACATCTTTTGCACAGTTTTGAAACCTAGGTATAAGATCAAGGACAACATTTGTTGTCCTTTGGAACCTAGACATAAGATAAAGGACAATATTTGTTGTCCTTTGGAGTCCCATGGAGTTATCTATATTTATTAAAAAAGAAAATTGCCAGAACTGCAACTGTAACCCCAGATAACGATATGACTCTATTCGTAGCTCTTCAGGAAATTGGTTTCCAACATGGTCTCATATTTTCTAAAATGACATCTTACATAACATCGAGTATTACAGTAGAGAATTGAAGGCTTAAATCTGCCATGGTACAGAGACATCTAAATGATGGTGTAGACTTGAAATAAATGCTAGTCATGCTTGATCAAAGTGGTTTAGAGCACACTTGAGATTTCTTGAGTTTTTTCCTCCTAAAATTTTCATTTTCTTACAACATCTTTCATTCTTTTTCAGGTCATTTGTTTTCCCTTTACTTCTCAATACCCAGATTCTAAGCCTTTGGCAACAATTGTTATTTTCTGTTATGTTTTGGTAGAGTACCAAGGTCAGGTGTGGTTGCAACCTCCACCAGGACTGTACGCTGGTATAGGAGACTTCTGGATCATACGAGCTGAAGCATACACCAGGCAAAGCGTCAGTAATACCAGAGAGAGAGACAAGCGCATTCCATTGCCCTCTTCCCCCTGCCCTCTTCTACTTGAAGATCTTTCCTCCTCCAGAATTGTTAATTCCCACTCATTGACTATTTTATGAACATTACCATAATACAAATTATCTACGTCATCACCATCTACAGATAGGAATCTGCGATTCACATCAGAAATTAACTAGAAGCACATGCACTCTTGGGTGCACTCATGGTTTATAATTTGGTGTGGTCAGCCAAGACTGCATCACTTAATTTCAAAGACGGCTGTCTGTCTTCTTCAATGCAATAACGGATCAGACTTCCCAGGGATGACATTTTTCTGATTCAAAGCAGAGTTAGTAACAGAGATTAATGATGAATTTTAAAGATTTTAACTTCACACTGAAAAAGAAAACAAGTTTGGTATAAAAGATGGTGGCAAAAATAGCAGTTTAAAAATGATTTTCTACACAGATTGGACAAACGGTGGGAACTTCGCAATGCCTTTCTGCAGACAGAAGTCCTATTCCCCATCTACCACTCTCTTTTCCTGCTTTCATTTTGTTTTCACTAGAGAAGCAGCATTAGTGGGTAGTGCTAGTAACAACACTGTCTGGTTCTCCCACTTCTCCTCTTCAGGTGCTTCCAGTTTAAACATGGAAACCACATGCTCCGCTTCTGGGTCCTGTGCTGGGCAAACAGAATGCGTGTTGTGATGGTTTTAATTTAACACAACTGAAAAGCTCTAGCATGCTGCAGACTAACATCTTTGAAGACACCTTGAGGAGATCTTCAAAAATGATAGCCTGGAGCTTAATTGTGCTTTTTAATTATGTTAAGACAATTTGAATGAGCCAGTGTGATAGATTGCAACCACACCTTTGGCATGCCAACACATACTTCTGAGGGAGCACTCTAAATGTGCAATGCAGAGCACTAGAATATTTTGCATACTATAATTTTCAGCCCAGGTGATGGATTCAGGAAAGCAATAGCCCATCACCCCAAAACAAATGTCCCTCACGCCTGTAATGCAGGAGCAGGACCGCTGGCCGTGGCAGTTTCTAGACAGCTACCACTGTTTAGCTCTACCTTGCATCTGAAAGGCATTTGAAGTATAAGGACAGAGGAAGAGAGTAATGCCTAATGGACTATATTTCTTACTTCATAACTTTGTCAGTGATCAAGGGGAAGGAAGTGATTCACATCCTCATAGCATTATGAACATGCCAATCTGTTCCTCCTCATATTGCTTCCAGACTTCACTCAAGGATGTGACACCTTCTGCTCCTCTGTCCATGATCTCCCACAAGCTTGGGTTCTGTGACTGGTGACAGGTTCCCACACAGAAGGTAAACCAGTTTTCCCTCTACTAGCTCGTCACCTTCGTCTTTCCTATCTGAAGCATCTTTTGTAGGAGAAAACTACTATCCAGCACAGTGCTGTGCCAAAACTCTCAGTCTTTTCTCTAAGCCAATGTCCTAATGACCACACCCTGACAGTGACAATGCTCCTGAGAAGGATGGCTGGTTTGAGCCTTTATGCATAGCTGGGCCTCTGACCATGGGTGCTGGCCTCTTAGCTTTGATGAGAATGATATGAAATGTACTAATGAGTAAGCACATCTTATTCTACCCACACCATGTCTTGTCTGAAGAGGCTGTCAGTCAGCCTCAGTTTGATGGATTAGCTAGCACCGGCTTTTACCTTCTAGCTAAGATGCCTGTGTTCCCTTGTCTGTTTAAAACAAAACGAGATAGGTAACACTTGAACAGTTTAAATAATGTTTTTACTAATCTGGTCATTTTGACTGGCATAAGGTCAGTGCTGAGGACAGAAACCTTTTCCACTAGAAGAAACCTTGTGCCTAACCCTTAGGAAACAGGTTGTTACAGTTGTTGCCTATGTGCTGTTGAGGCACACGCAGCAAAGCAGATGCCATTTAACAAGTCAAGACGGGTTTGAACCTGTGTGCTGCGAAGAGGAGCCGAACAGTTTCTGGCCACAAAGAGCAGTTGGTCTAGGAAACACAAACTGCAGGGAGAAGAAGGAAATACTGGTAAGGGCCAGCTGATGGGATCAGAGGGGTTTTCAGTGAGTTTTGACAGTGAGCACTTTTCCATGCATGCATGCATAATGAGTCAGATAAAACATAGGAATTATCTAAATTAATAACACTTTGAGGATGAATTCCAAGACCGGGTAATTGCTCTTTATCCTCCCATAGAGAACATCCCAAATATCCAGGGGTGAGAGGAAGCAGTGCCTCTGTTGCTTCCTTATCTTCCAGATGCAGTCTGGAAAGCAGAGCTGAGTGGGCTAAATGTCAGATCGCTCCCATTCTCCTTCCTCCAGGTGAGATTAAAGTTAAAGTAGTGTGGGAGGGGAAAGCACATCGATCATCTTTCCAGGTGAAATTTAGAAATCCACTCTAAGATTAAATTTTTCCCTTGCTTACCTCCAGTTTCCTCTAAAACTTGACTAAGTCATATTTCTTTTTGATTCAGTGGGGATGTTTTGCAGGAAACTTGTGAAATCAGTGATTTTAAAGATAATTAAAAATTTCAGGCTTTTGAAAAATGTCAAAAGATGGGAGGCAAGCATTGCTTGAAATGCCTAATCCTGATTATTAGCAGTTATTAACTCCAAAGTACATTACACTTCTTCATAAAACCAAACAATCTTTTATGTTTACTTTGTAGCCCATATTAAAATATTTCACTTTACAACGATAACATTACTTTTTTTACATAGAGAGCATTTTATGTGATTATACAGTGACTACATATTTTTGTCATTTTGTGAATTACTAGTTTCACAATGGGATTGCAACAGGTATTACAGAAACTATGAAGAAGAGGGGGATGTAAAAATGATGTATAGACATATCCAAAGGACTACAGCTATTGTCTGTTTTTATTCTGGATGTTTATCCAGAATGCCTGTGTGCCTACATAGCCAGAGAGTGATTTCAAGCAGTGGCTCCCTTTGAGTTTACAAGGTGGTAGCTGTCAAAATCTTCAGCGAGTAACAGCTATTTGGCCACGCTGCCAAATGTGGTACCCCTCCAAAACTTCTGTTTCCTATGACTGTCACTAAGAAAATGAGGAACCTTGTTTGGATGGTCGGATATTGATAACCCATCACTGCTTGACTGCTTCTTTTACAGAGCACATACACTTACCCATGCTAGTTCTCAAAGAAGTGTAAGGACCCAGTATGCTTCATAAATCCTAGCACCATGAAGAGACTTTTGAGATGAGTAGCTTATTTTTGAGAATACATCTAGGCATAAAGTGTACCTTTCCTGTGACAGGCTGAACACAAAGAGCACGGAAGCTTTAGTTAATCCATCAGAATTAAAGAAAGATCATTAAAATCATCGTCTGAAGAATATATCCAACCTTTTCACTGATGTATCCTACCCAAGCCACCTACAGTTGTAGCAGATGCATGGCTGAGGCAGGGAAGAGCAAGGGAACAATTTTCACTCCTGTAAGATTTTACTTTTTCAATGATAATATGAGACTTTATTGGCAAGGAAAGATCTACAGCAATGGATACTGCTAGCATCTCCCAAGACTTTCCATTGTAAGACCCATGCTTTCAGTTGTATATGCATGTGCTGAACTTCAAAACTTTGGTGTGGTTCTCCAACAGGTGGTTGTCTCAGAATGACTTTTCTTTTAATTTTCAGAAGACATGACATAGCTTTGTTTAAAAAAGTTGAGATTAGGGAAAAAAAAGGCATTTGTCAAAATGGAATAATTCTTACCATTGTTTTGTTGAGAAGATCCTGGCTGGCTCACAAAGGTGAAATTTAATGACAGTTATGTAAAAGGGATGGGGCAGTCACAGAAATGCCTTTTGTAGTCCCTGTAACAGTTTGCCTAAATTTAGCTGAAGAATAAATATCTGAAAACTGGGGCTTTTGGATACATTTTGTAGAATTTATTTGGAGACTAGCAACTAAATTTTCAGAAACCTCCACATACATTGAGTGGGAGTGTCTTTTGAGACCTTAGTATAGGGGCCAAATGTAAGGAGTAGGAATAAATGAGAATAGGGAAGGCTGAAGGAGGGCGCAGCAAGTGAAGTGAGAATAAGGTCCAGGCTGTGAGTGAGACATGTAGGAGGAAGCAAGTACCGTGCTAGTCAGAGATTTCAGTGTTCTCCAGCTGCAGGAACTACCTTCACAACGTCTTGTCTGTGCAACAGGCAGGGACTTGTGACTTTTACACAGGTATGAGGTACCGCAGGAGAAGCTGAAGCTGTTCGGTAATCAAGCCTGGTATTTTTTTCTTTTATTCAGAGTTTCCTTGTGCTGTCCTTTAATAAATATTACTGGTGTATGGACATGAGTCTAACACTTACCGACACTTACCGACACTGGTGTGACAGCTTTTGGAGGTGAAAAGGCTCATCAGTTTAGCTTCAGCTGTGAATTTGGCCTTATTTCAAAAGGGACATCTGAAAGATAGTTTTGTCTTGAACTGTTAGTAGGAATTAACATGCAGATTTATAAAATCATGCCCTAGGAATGGTAGAGTACAGGACCCTTTTCAGACTAACACTGTACAGATTTATCAATGAGTTAATACACTCCTCAAAACTCTCGGTGCTGCTGTAACATATCAGGCAAAATCAACTCCTAGATGATCAGTTCCTAGGTGCTAAACAATAATTTGGGCTTTTTTCCTTGCACTCTGTGAAATTTCTCTTTCATACATGTATATTTTTCAAAGGACTACGTCTGAGACTTATTCATTACATCTAGGACCCTCTTCTAAGCAGGAGCTAGCACACTAGTTTTAGAAGAAGGCATGAGCAGCTTTGCAATATGCAGATATACAATAATCATCCCTCATGAAATCTCAGACTGACCTGTAGTTAGAGATGGAATTAAGCTTTGATGCCAAATGTTTTATCTCTTTCAAATCTTCTATTATCCTAGCACTGAGTGTTGATTTTTTTTTTTTTAACCATTCCTGTGGGTTATAAAATAAATACGGAGGATTAAAGGTTTGAAGAAATCTCTAGCCTGCAAAATCTTTAAGAGCATTTGCCACCTAGCAACAGCAGGAACGTGTGTTTCCTTCGAACAATCTGCAATTGTGTGATTCAGAAGAAACCTCCACAGTGTTTATAACCACAATTGTAACTTATGTAGGAAGGAAAATGCAGCAAAAAGCTCTGATTACATCACTGACAAAAGGATTTCATTACCATAAGAAGTCCCTAACAGGGTGACAAATAATCAAGATTAAAAAGAATGTGTGAGACCAGCAGAAAGGGAAACAATGACGTTCCTATTATAGCTGTGGCCTTTACAATAAATGATATGTCAGCTTTTTCATTTTGAATTGTGCTGAATAACTTGGTGATTTTAATTCATCAGCAAATGAATACTTAGATTAGAAGCTATTTTCTTTTCAAATTTGCATTTGTTAGCTTAGTCATGCAATAAATAACACATTCCTTGAAAAGTTTGAATTATTTTTAAATAAACCATTTATAGATGTTAATGATTCAAAAATGCTCACAGATACTCTGTGAGTTTCCACAGATATGTGAGGAAAGTATAGGAATTGTATGAGAGGAAGGGTAATGGCAACATGCGTGAGCTGGCTGACTATCAAAATCCCATTGGTCTGCATTTTGTGATGCTAATGAGATAGTAGGAAAAAATTACACAGATGTTAATGCACATGGGTTCTATTTAGATTGCCCTCATGCATAAGTCTTTGCAACATTTAAGAATACGTTTCACTGGGTATCAGTTATCTCAGTTGCTCTATTTCCCTCCCCCCCCCCCCCCCTTTTTTTTTAACCTCCTTAGAGGTAAGAAACTGGGAATATCCAAGGACACTGTTTCTTTCGTACCTCCCTGACCTCTGAACTGTTGGCACTTGTTAGGGAATTTTACCCATGTGACATTGTTAAATTAACCTGGATTTGCTCTAAAAAAATTGGACAGCTTCTAGACTCCTGGTCATAGCATTACTTAAAATTCCTTATTAGCAGGGTACTAAAAAATACTTTGTTTCAATATATGTTCTTTTTAAACCGTGGGTTACAGCTTCTCAGTTAACAAACCAACTTAAACTCAACAAAGACATTACTAATATGCATTGCTAACAAAATACTTTTAATGCTAAAATATAGATGGTGTATTGTTGCTAAATTAGATGACTGTACTATTTGGAGAAATCATTAGCCTAACCCCTTACAGGCAGCTGGTAGGATTCAATTCTGTTTCTGGCAGCAGGAGAGTACATGCTGGAGTATCAGAATTGGAGCAGAAAATTGTAAGTGCAGCTGAAATGGAAAGGGAAGCAGCAAGCTATTGCCAAGGGAACACAAGGATTTTTGTAATAAGTACATTCAGTGAGTTTATACTAAATATAAAAAGTTCCAGAAAACATAATGTAAATAACTGAAAATTTAGAAACCTCTCTTTTTCAGTCATGTTCAAAGTAGTAGAAGTATTTCTTAGAACTTGACATTTGTACTGAATTGCCAGTGCAATATCAACCATTTTTGGGAAATATAATGTAGACAGGCCCTAGTAGGCAAAAGTTTTGAAAGCAAAATGAGGTGTTGGAGTGTAAGGAGCATGTTGACAGATTTCTTTTTTGCTGTACTCACTGATGATAGTCCTGACTTGGCAATGCTTCCATTGATGTAAATTGGTGTGGTGCCAAATGAGGACTGCATGTTTCGGTATGCTCAGGACACTGTACATGTCCCTCTAACAGGAACAAGTTTGCAGATCACAGGGGGAAGTCACTTCAAAGTCCAAGCTTTCTTGTTTCACAGTTAGCCTCTTCTAGCAATTAATCAGAATGTGTAATCTAATTGTGTGCTTTGGATAAGGAGAAAATAATTTCCTAATCAAATGTTTCTTTGATCCTGTGTATCTATAAAGAATGGCAAAAGTCCTGCTTCTCTGAATACAAAAGAAACCAATTGATAGGAGACAAATTGTGTTTTCAGTTTCGTGTTTCTTGTCAGCTATTTAGCCCACAAGTGGCTTCAGGATTCTCAGGACCTCATCTAGTGTCTATACCTATATATGTACCCATTTTGGTTTCTTACAATACTGTGTACCTCAACAGAGCAGCATAATTAGAAAAATATCACTCTGTTTTAAAACAGTGTATTTTTTGAAATTTAAAATATCACAGAGTAATATATATCGATGATTTCATCCTGGTGGAATTGCTGCCTACTCTACCTGCCATGCTCAAATACTGATATGCATTGAGTAGGGAATCTCAGCCCTTTCAGCAGGAACTGTGCAACAACTGTATTTTATCTACTTCTCTGTCCTTTTCAAAAGTGATGATCAAGGTGCTGAGGGAACACAGAAAATGATAATACTCTTTTAGCTCTAGCAGAGCTTGTCCTTGACTTTGAAAGACAGCTGATTAGGATTCATATTTTTTTTTTAAAGTGGGCATGGCAGAGACAAGATGGAAAGTGAAAACCCACGTAGATCAGTCTAATGTGGTGTCCAGGTCAAGAGTGTAGCATATAGAACCTGATCAAAATCCCTGCTCAGCCAGCTTTAGACCATGGTCTTGAAATTAGATTCCCACTTCCCATGTGTGTGTTCAGCTGTGGATGTTTCAGGGTGGTGCCTTTTTTGAAGAAGTTTGAGACAGGCTTTGTCTTCATCCTGATACAAAACAGAAACTGCTGTGCTCCCCACAATTAATTATTACCCAAATCTAGGAAAAAATAATAGATTAAATAGGAAATTTTCAGTCTTAGCATTTTACTCATGTACTTATGATTTACTGCCCTTTTTATTTCAAAATAGAATTGGGACTAAAAAGTGTGGTCTGAAGCAGCTCATATTATGTTTAGCGATGTTTCTAGAGGTTTACCTTCCATCCCAAACAAATGGTGCTAGAGTCCACTTAAGGATTTAAGCATAAATGTTTCTTTCTTCACTCATAATGTTCTTTTCAATATCTGAAGATACTTTAAGACACCTCCCCCCAACTCCTTCCTAATGGAAACTGAATGAGTACTTTTGACTTCTCAGTCATGCATCATTTTGGTTCTTCTTAAAATTTTCTTTTAAAAAATGTCATATATGAAAGAGAGAAAGTTTTTTTCAGAGAAACATATGAAAGAGAGAGAGAGAAATTTTTTTTCAGAGAAAGTTCACCATTCAAAGAGCACCTTATGAAAGGCATGAGCACCCGTCTTCAGACAGGGATTTTGTGTATATTGGCTGATCCCAATAGACTTAATGTGCATGATGAAATTGTAATATAGCTATGCAATTTGTATCTCTGTATTTTATATCTCTTATCACTACTCCTTTCCAGTTAATGTTCTCCTCGTTTACATCTTGAGTTTTTTATCCCTTAGGAGATTCTTTTCCCCTAGCTTTTACAGAGCAATATGTTCATTTGATTAGAATTAGATTAGTTTGTCATATTCCTCATTTTAATATAGCAAACCTGCTTATAGTTGGTTCTGCTATACTTGGTTGCAATCCTCTAGCAAAGAAGAATAAAACCCAACAAACTCTTTTGGTACCTTACATTTCTCCCATTGGGATTCCACTGAAGGAAATTCTTTGATGAGAGTCAAAACCTCTCAGACACCAGCCTAAAACTGTTCCCATGGAAGTCAGCGATCATCTCCTGAGTTCTCTGAGTCAGGCACAGTAGACCATCTTCCAGTAATCTCAAGCCCTGTTCTTCAGAGACTGCTGTATTCTGGCTTTCTACCACCTGATAACTTTTCTTACTTAATCAAGGTATCCTCTGTTCAGCATGATGGATGCTCTCATTTTTTGGCAGGCTTATGTAGAAAGATTGCTAGAAGGAGTTAGGCGCAGGGAACATGCACCTACTGAACCTTACAATATTTATAGCCGTCATGACTCTACTTTTGTCCTGTGCTTCTAGGGCTGATAATGAGAGACATTTAATCCCTATCTACTAAGCTCTTTCTACATTTATTTCCTTTCTAATAAGATGGATGCAAATTGGGGGTGGGGGTAGGGTGGGTGGGTGCCGAGGAAACCCCTTCCTGCTCTCTGCTGATTTTGTGATGCAGCTGCTCACCCTGAACAGTGCTGAACATCAAGTACCCCAGTAGCTGTAGGGACAGACTTCACCTTCTAATGATGAATATCAGTTATGCCTCTGCTTTTCAGAGATACCGACACTTCTACTGTTATGGTTTGAAGAAGCTACAACAATTTATTGTTGTTTAGACAATTATTCTATCACCCAATGACCCCTCCCCACCCAGGAACGCGAATCGGGAAAAAACAAGGAAACCTGCAGGTTGAAATATAAACAGATTTAATAGAATAAGACTAAGTAAGTAACATTAATAACACTAAAGAACCAGTATTGATCCCGATACCAATATAAAATATATCAGGATTATCCTCAGCCAATTATATCAGTAGGAAGCTGTGCACTCCCAGCAGTGGACGGCAAATGTTGGACACTGTGAGCGCTACGGCTTTGGGAGGAAAGGAAGGCCTCAGAGGTCCAGCACCAGGGCAAGAAATTCTCAGGATCGCAGCCATCAGGGGAGAGAGAAAACTCCTCAGCAACCCTTCTAATTTATATTGAATGTGACATTCATGGTATGAAATAATCCTGTTGGCCAGCTTGGGTCAAGTGCCCGGGTCTCGCTCCTCCTCATCCCCGCACCTGGCCAACTCAAAAACACAAAGACCTTGAAACCCACATACCATAGCTGTCTATAAAGTAAATATTTTCACAAATTCAGATGCTAGAGTCTTCTAAAATGCAGTTTTCCCAAGCATTAAAAGGGACTTTATTGAAAAGTAAAATTACTGAAAAAGAAATTAATCCTGTGTCACTCAAAACAGGACATCTAGTCAAAGATCGATGACAGCCTCCGACAGAGGGGAAGTACATTTGCTCCCAATAGGGAGACAATACCTTCTTCTTCTCCTCTCTTGGCAATTTTGCTTCAGAAGAATTGGTCACAGATTTTCTGGGTTTTTTTTTCTTTTAAGAGTTTTTTCTTTGATCCTAAGAATGCACTGAAAGCTGATGCAACCATAGTTAGTGTTCCCTTTTCTGGATTATTTATGTGAGGCTGCTGGGAGAATTAATGTATTAAATTCTCTGACTTTTACTTTCTATAGATCCCAACCTTGGAGAGCATCCTAGGCCAGAAGAAGTAGCGAATGGTATTATTTTCCCACAGGACCTCATACTACTCCAAAAAAGAAAGGATATGTGTGGTTTAGCTGAGTAGGTGTTTTAATGGTTTCTAGTTGAGACATGTTGCTGTGTACACTTTTATCCTTTTCCAATGAATGATAGACAAAATTTTGAAACTGTTAATTAAAGGGAAACTTAGAATAGTTTGTTAAGTACGAAAGTAAGACTGTATTAAGTTCAGCCTTGGTAGAAGACAATACAGGGAACTATGAACGAGGATAAAAAGGCTAAATTTAGCCCATTCCTTTCAAATTTTTATCTGAGGTCAAGGTCTTATTGTTAATAGCTGACTTTCTTTGTGCTAGTCATGCAGTTTAAGTTAAATGTTTCCATATCAAAAAATATCAATATCATCCAACATAGACATTTAAACTCTTCATAATTTTCCAACCACACAGCTGTTAAGCACTAACCAGTTCATTGTAACCATTAAATCTGTGAAGGCATTCTTTAGCCAACTTTAATATTATTTCATGGAAGAGTTCAGTATTTTCAGAGGCACATTTAAAATATAAGCCTGTTGGCAAACAGAGATAGCTGAGGCTCCTCTGTTCCATATCACTAAAGCACAGAGGACAGGCACAGCAGGCAGACTAAGCAGGTTTAATAGCCAAAGCTTTCTTTTTAGAACAATTTCTCTAAAATATTTTGCTAAGCTATAAATTTAATATACATGGAACTTTTTGCTCCAGTGTAACGCAGAGCAAGGAACCTTCAGCTACTGCCATTTCTGACCTAGGACTTAAATACTTGGAGAAAGCTGTGAATCTCTAAATCTGAGATTTGAACAGGAATCTGGAATCCTGGAACAAACTAAGTTCCCAGATACTCTATGAATACAAATTTTAATGTTTATAGGTGTGTAACACATCTTAGTTCAACAAAATAAAGAGATACTGGATTGAGTTACAATATCTAGTACTAAGTTACATAGCTGGTAGTTCCTGAAAATATGTTTGCATCTGAAAGATTTGGGAACTATGTATCAGTCGTGGTAAGGAAAACCTGAACTAGCAGTTACATAAAATTTATAGTGGTTTTGTGCAGCAGCATCTACTTATGTACCAGTAATACTGTCCAGACATCTGTGATATCTTCGAGAAGACTGTAAAGAGCATTAGTGTTGTTTGTGGATAGCCTATCATATAATTTGTAACAGCCTGATGCAACGAATATCCCTTATTTTAATTTTTTTTCCAATGTAGGCTTTACTGGAAAATGTTAAACAAGGTTTTCTTTAATTTCTTATACTCTGCCGTTTGATATTTGAAAGCCCAAAATTAGACTAACATCATTGGTTATAGATTACCTGGTAATTTCTTTTACTTTGTTGAATATAGAACTTTTATCAGATTTCTACAGTGAATGTTTTCCAAAGTAAATTCTGAATTGCTTTCAACAAATATTTCATAGTGAGACTGAAATTCATTTTTTGCAAACATATCACAGATGGTACTATTCAAATGAATAAGTGTAGAAAATAATGCATAAAATTGATGCATCAAATTAATTTAAATACTTAGGGCAAAAAATGTATCCAATACTCTTTTCAACAGATTTTGTATCCTCTTATACAACAATGCCAATCACACAAACTTTTCTGGCTAGGGATTGGAGTGATGTTCTCAAAGAAACATGTCTTTACATCATGAAGTATAGCCTCACAGCTCCTAAGCTTGTCTTCCCTATTAATTTCTTCTAAATATATTTTTAAAAACCTCTTAATTTATTTTCTTTCATCAACTAATGTGTCTCACCTATATTTCTTCTCTGTAATTGCTTTCTATATTTTCTCTGCAATCATTTTCTATGTCATTTATCTCAGGGGAATTTGAATGATTCAAACAAGTAGACTCTGTTTTGGCATCATTTTAATGATATAATTTTAATAATTTCTTTATTATTTACTATATAGTCTTATTTATCCTGTCATCCAATAATGCAATAACCAAAAGCCTGCCGATGAAACCTCTGTACTTAGATTAGTTCTCTGACGTTTGTCACTTTTTCCGCGAAATGACATTTACCCAGCGCAACTGAAATATTAGCCAGTGCAAAAAGATTGCTGGAGGACCTGTGCCTGCGGCACTTCCCTCCCCTGCCGTTGCTCAGGTAATCAGGTGAGCAGCGCATCCATCACTTCTAGCAGATGAGCGGTGCCGCTGCCTTCTGAAGTGAGAGACCTGGAGGGACCTTACCTGCAAAGGGCGATTTACACCCATGGTGTTGGACTGATTCCCACACGCACTCTCCTCCAGGCACAGCTTACAACTTCCGGCTCAGTTTTTAACAAAAACATTACTCAAGTTCTAAATATTTCTGACTGATGCTAATTCTGTTTATCAACGGATGTACTATATTTGCTTATAATTGTCAAGTTACAAAAGTTGCTTATTTATTCACTGTAAGAAAATTGAGGTGGCTTTGGTATATTGGAAACATGTAAAACTCATGAGCACTTGCAATTGATGCTGCATCCTATAGCTTCCAGTTAAACTCCACTTGGTAGCACATCGGTCTTTACACAGTTCAACTTTTCAGTTACCTTTCATGTCCTGATTCTGCCGAAGTAATGCTTGCTTTCCTTTTTTTTTTTTTTAATTCTAATGTGAGAAAAACACATAGCTTTCAGTCTTAGCTAGAATTGTTGTTAACCAAAATAACACAGTTTGCCATTCCTTTCAAATGAATTTCTCAGGCTGCGATGTGGCCTGTGCAGTTAAAAATGTGGCAATAAAACAAATAGTCTTATAAATTCATGTACAAGATGTTCTAAGAATGCAGTCAGAAGAGAAGGAGACAAAGAGGACTGGTGAAGGATAAAACACTGTGCAGACTCATTTGCAGTTCTACAGTGAAGGCCTTTATGTGGCTGGTGCCTTTCCTTTCCCCTCCTTCTCAAAAGCAAGAGACTTCCAGGAGAGGCTGAACTTTAAATTCGTTTTGGCATTTCTTACAGGCAGGAATTTACTAGGCGCTACAGCAAAAAGAACTAGTGATTTGGGACTAACTTCAATGTATTTGCTTTTCCTTTAACTCCTTAAAGGCAAGACTTTTATTTTGCAGCATAACTACATATTTTTTTCTTTCTCTAGTTTGCAGACCGAGTTAGGGGAACATAAAGAGTTCAATTTACTTCAACATCCGCACCAAATCTGTAGCTAAGTCAGAAACAGATGCCTGGGTTTTTCTGTCCCCTGCTCCAACCATGAGAGTCACCGTGTGGTTTTGCTGATACATATGTGATAGCTCACAGTTTTTGAACCAATAGGACTCTGAATAGTTAGGAACCTGCCCAAGTAGAAGCTGAGTCATTAGTGGATTATATTTTTAACTGGTGTCATCATCTCACCATCCACTCTACCCAGCATCAGTTTGGCTGTACATTTCTCTTGCAGCCCATCCATTTGCTTCTACTCTGCTCCTGCCAGAGAGCGTTTCTAAGCTGCTCTGCAGTACGCTCCACTACTTATGCAAATCTCTTAAGATATTATAATATACTGCTTAAGAGAAGCTAGCAACCTAAGAGCTACATGACAGGCAGTTAGGCATCATTTATACCTAGAATATAATTCTGATTATAGAGGCAAAATATGCCAAACATTATATACACACGAAGATAGTACATGTATAGTAGATGGCTCCTTAATACACATATTTATTGTAGTAAAGCCTGAGGATGCTTCAGGTTTACTTTCACATGGCCTATTATTACCATTAATGTAGTGAGAAACTATACCAGCCAAAAAAATTGAGAAGTTATCAGTTCCAGGGCATTTAATAAGGTCTCCTAATTGCAGAACAGAAGGATCACCACAGAGACAGATAATGGCAAGGAAAGAAGCGTAGAGGCTGAGTCGAGTGGCAGGGTTTTTTAGTAGTCAAGCAAATTAGAAAATTGACTAACATAACAGTTACACTTTGTTGTAACAGTGCTAAATGGAAAAACACCCTTCAAACACTGGTATTGTTGAATCTCATGGGGAATCACTCCAATCCTTGCATAATACAATGAAGAAGCTTTACCACCCTAAACCAAAGGAAACCCAGAGCAGATACTTTTAACAAAAATATTTAACTGTTTCTCTCTAAAACAAACCCAGAACATTGGCTTTCCACCAAGCAATTTAACCTGTATAAAGGAGAAGCATAACTAAACTGCCCTGGGAACTCTGACTCACAGTGTCAGGCGTCCTCCTTGTTGCAGAGGGGAAATGGTTCGCACCACCCTTTTTCCTGGCACAGCCTGTTTCCTCCTCTCCCTCTCTGGGATACAGCCCAGCCCACTGATCCATGAGGCCACGGTGCTTTATGTACTCTGCCCACCTCAAACAGAGGATAAATGAGTCCACCAACAGCTCCTTGAGGTCTCATACAGGACAGCAGGTAGTCCTTGCTCTTCTGTGCAGGCATTCAAAAGGGCTCAAAAAAGGGCTTCAAATATTTGTGCAAATGTTGACATTTTGGGTGATGTTTTTAACTTCATAAAATGTATCCAAATGTTACTAATCTGACTAATAAGTGAATTTACTATTACTTTTTGGCACATTTTCAGCAATTTCAATATGGTGAGAACTTCCGTTATTCAGTTTATCTCAAATATGCTCTGTTAAGGGTGACAGAAAAGGTGTACCTACCACCTAAACGCATCAAATATGGTTGCTGAGTCTGAGTGTGTGGACAATGTTTTATGCTAGCCCTCCTAAACCTGACCTTCATTTCTGGTTTACTGGTCTCTCCTACCCACTCATGGAACAAATTAAATTGAAGGGTACACTCTCAGTTGTGCTGTAATTAATTTTTAAGGTCAAGAAAAGCATCATGAGTTCAGCTACTCATGTGGTACCAGTCCTTTGTGGCACAACCTTCACTGTCAGCCTGCCTTCCAAGTCACACAAACTACATCCAGGTCTGCAGCAGATCTTTTCACTTGGTCCCTAGTTCTGTGAGTTCTGAGAGTTGGACTCAATGATCCTTACGGGTCCCTTCCAAATCAAGATATTCTACAATTCTATGATAGTAAGTTGGACCTCTACCTCTGCAAATTGCAACCCTTTCTTCCTGTTTTCCTCAAACTCAAATCACTGGGAAAAGTACTGCAAGTAGACCTAGATCCCATGGTTCTCTGGAAGAGCACTCTCTTTCTAAGACTAGTGTTTTGTTTGAGGTAAAACAGGTCCAGTTTTAGCTAGGCCTCTTCTAACTGCTGAAATTACCAGCATGTTGTGCAGAAACTGTTCGCTCTCAGAGTGGTAAGACCCATGTTTATAGCTGATGCCAAGGAACGGTATGGAGAGAGGCTCTTGCTTATACTTATTGCTATAACAACCAAGGCCAGACAACTTTGTTACTTGCCCCATTGGAGGGTTGGAAGCAGAAAAGCGTAGAGGGGTCACACCTGCAGGGAGAAGCGGACAGGACAGGTGACCCAAAACTGACCAACAGGGTATTCCATCCCATCTGCCTCATGCTCAGTACAAAAGCTGAGGGATCGAAGGGTCATTGCTTCAATGACCGGCGTCCGAGGAGGACTCTGTCTGTTTTTCTGCCTTTGATCCCAATCCTGAATCCAGATCTGGAATCCAGTTCTTGTCCGTCACTGAGTCCAGTCTGGGACTTCCCTGGTGCCTGCTGGTGATGTGATTGTCATCCTGGGAGCTTGATACAGTTTTGCATATATTTCATTATTTTCTTTTTATTATTTTATTATTAATATTTCCTTAGTTTAGTTCCTTCTAAACTCTTAAGTCTCTCTTTTTTTCTCTCTCCTGCCTCCCTTTGAAGTGAAGCAGGAGACAGAGAGCATCTGTCATTCCACCCAACTGGGCCAATCCAGCCCAAACCACGACAACTAGTTTCAAACACAATATAACTGTCCTCCAGTTTCTTGCCCAGGAAAGAATCTACTCCACTCCCTTCTTCTGTCTTACTCCTTCATGAGCCTTCCCAAGGGAGATCTAACTTTCCTCTCTCCTATCTGCTGGTTTATGCACCAAATCAAATGGAGGGCAGATCAAATGATGATGGTGATCCCCTCCAGCAAATACCCACACATTGCTCATGTACCTCAGAGCTTGACTACAGCAATAACCGAGTCGTGACTGGGTTTCCAGCCCACTGAGAGCCTGAGATTGTTGCAGGATGGGCAGCTTCATTAAGCAGGATATTTTACTATGAGGAAGTGTACTAGTGCTTTTTGCTCTGCAACAGCCTGTTGAGGATTATGGTTAGGTATGCAGAAGTCTTGCTTTAAATATATAAATCTCTTGCTGCTCCATGACTTATTTTCACAAGACTGTATTTTCTCCTGTATTGTGCTACCTCGCAACTGTTATGTTCAAGTTAGAGACTTTTAGCTGAAGGATCTCGTGGCAGTGCTTTTTGTGCTTTTGCTATTTGTTTGGAAGGGGATTTCCAAGCATGGAGGAAACTGTAATTAGTTTCATCTTTGTGTTATGGTTCCTTTTTATCTATGCCTACGTACCAAAGGAGACAGCAAACAATGAATCAGTTCCTTCAGCAATATTCCATTGCTGTTATCTTTACAGAGAGTTTGTATCAGCAGTAGTCTCCAATTCTCAGAATCTTATTTCTGTTGCTTCTTGAGAAGGGGAAAATCTTCTTTAGTACTTTTAAAAATCCTTTTTCTTCCAGCTTATGCATCTTGTGGACAGATGACTAAAATATACCATGGATATGGCAATGACTTCACAGTTACTGCTTCCCAGTTTAAATTGAAAAATTTCTGACATGCACCATAAAAATATCTTGTAAGTTTTTCTCTTATGGTGAATTTTCATTACAAACCACTTTATAAATTCATCATGAACATAAAAGGAAAAATTCATGAAAGCTGAGCACACTATAAGCTGTACTTGGCAGCTGCACTGGGTAATATACATGACAGAAAAATGGAAACAGAAAAATTAATAGAGAGTGGATATGAATATGAACTATGTCAGAGTTGTTCTAAATCACTAACGTTTGACAAGATTCATTCTCTAAAGATAACTTTTAAATTATTGGATTTACATCACTTTAGTATAAATTATCATTCCTTTGAATATCTTTTTTGAAAAAGAAAGTAGACATTAAAGGAAAATTATCAGATTTACTTTCCAGTTAAACTCCAATACTGAAACACCTATCTAGAGATGCATTTCTTTCTCGATGTAGGTCAGGCTAGTAAAAAAATTCTACATGAATTCTTTTCTTAATAAAAAATATCTAGTAAAAAAAATAACACTTATTTCATTAGGAGATTTCAGGGATGTCTGACTCGAATTGAGACAGCTTGGTTTGAAATGTTTTTATTTCTTAGTTCAAATTACTTTCAGTCAGGCAGTCTCCCCCATCATTAAGCTGATGCAGTGCACTGCGGGGGCCACAGGCAACGGCAAAAAGCAATCTGTCTGGGAAGCCCAGACCCTTGAGAAGAATGGGAATACGAGTTGCATCTGAGGTACAAAGGGAAGGCCAAGGGACAAGTTAGCTTCAAACCAAGATGAAATTATGTGGTTTTACATTTCTCAACTGAAATTTGCTAATTGAAAATTAATAAATCAGTATTTTGGCTTTTGGTTATCATCCATTTTCAACAGGAATGTGGTGAACCTCTTAAATACTTTTTACACGAACAGTTACCCAAGAACATCCTCTCATTTAGACTACAGGCCACAGGGGCACAAGAGTAATAGCCTTCCAAATTACTCAATTGATAGTGCTGTTTCAGAGGTGAAAGTTCTGGGTCCCGAGCAGCTGGGCTGTCCTGTACATCCCATGCCAATGTTGCAGGGATTGGGATGGTGTAAGAACTTAGGCAGAGATAAAATGACAAGTCACTGTGCAAAGAGGTGGACTAAGATTTAAGGCATCTGGATTCCAGTTTTGTCTTCCTAGGCTTGGCTGCGGGCTGGCTTCCTAAGGCTGTATGTCATTTGTGGAAAGATAAATTTCATATTCATGATGGTGACAGCCAGCATGCCTTGTCTGCTGGAACAAGCTAGCAGTACTCCATATACAGCAGTCTCCAGAGGGGCACCAAGGAATAGTGCCTTGGCAAAGAAGTGCTTTCATTGCTACAAGCAAAAGAATCCCATCGAAATAACTTTTCTGTTCAGAGTATTTTTCTTCATAATACAGCTTTCTTCCTTTTCTCTCCAGGGCCTTCCAATTTCTACGTTTTCCTGTGCCGACATAGTCAGGACTCTTGTTATTCCATAGCATTTGCATTTTGGTGTGGGAATAGTGTAGGCTTCTGTTCCTACAGAACCAGACCACAGCCTGCAATATGAAATCAGGAGAGCTTTAGTAGAGATGTATAAAATCCTATTCTGAAGAATTTTACCTCTAAGCTGTGTGATACTTCTGAGTATTTCACTTTCTAATATGTACCGCAATACAAGATCATTTCATAGACATTGCTATTAAAGAGCACTGGCTGAACCCTTGCTGGACAACGTTTTATTTTCCTTGTTTCCACTCAGCATGTATCTTTGGATTCCTCTTTTTAAGCATTATCACAGTCACCATTAAGAATCACCATCTTCCCATCACCATCTTTCATAGAGTATCCACAAAGACAAACTCCTTCCCGATGTGAACCAGCATTTTTTTTTTCAAGGCCAATGTTTTCTGTTTCTGTCTAAGAGGATGCTCTTTTATTCTTGGATATGAGACACTGACTTCCCTTCCCTTTGTATTATCTGTGTTTTGCATAGGACTGAGGTAGTGAGGAGAGATAAAAGGACAACTGGGTATGGACCAGCTGAGAGGTTGGCTGGGCGAAGTCTCAGGAAGGTCCTATGGCACCAAAAGCATTGCCAAAATTAGAGGATGGATGAAGAGGAGGTAGAAACTGTTGGACAGGCAAATGAGAAAAAGTATTAAAGCCTTGGAGTAGGAGGTACATGGTGGCTTTGGGAATGCAAGGTACTGGGGAAGAAGGAGCAAGAGAGAGATCACAGAGAGGAGGAAAATGAAGAGTGAGGGGAAGGGAAGGGAGGGGAAGGGAAGGGAAGGGAAGGGAAGGGAAGGGAAGGGAAGGGAGAGGTTTTAGGTATGACTATATGTGTTCATGTAAGTATGATGTGTGTATGTGTATATATATTTTAATCAACATAAAAAATAGAGCTGCCTCTGGTACCTTGCGCCAATGCTGTCAAGAAGCATGCAGATTTTCTTTAAAGCTTTTTTATTAGTTTTTCTCCATTTTTCTTTATGAAAATCAGAATCTGACAAGGTTGATGCAGTAATATTTTTCTCTGACTTGGCAAATATCTTGTGTGCACAGTTATAGATCAGTTTTGTGACAGTTTCATTTTAAACTGTCTGGTCCCATTGTCAGGACTAAAACTATAGCTTTTTCTCCTGTGTGTTTTCTGACTAACTGTTTTGAAGAATAACTTATGGTCTCTGCAAAAACCTACTGTTGGATCACACCCTGTTAAGATGCAATTTCTGCAGGAAGAGTCCTTATTTTCTTCTGTCTTCTGTGCATGTAGCCTGTCCCATCTCCCCTAGCATCTGTATCTCCATCATTGCATCTGTAGTCCAAGTCACGCACTTGTCTGTCTGACAGAGACACAAAGTGCTTATTAGGAGTTGTCATCTTTAACTACTTACCAGAAAACAGACTGAACATGGGAGATAAAGAAAGTACTGTCTTAAAATGTTCCTAAATCTAGTCTATGTAGAGCAATGATGTTGGAAGTTAAGACCTGTGTTCAGGTCTCTATTTCCAGAACCAGGGTTTGAATATTCATCTCAGATGTTTTTGATGAGTGCTCTACTCTGCTACTCGGTCTAAGAGGCATCGCTTCTTTTTCATCCTATGCCTGCCCTTTGAGTGTGGTAGGTATGCTCTAGGCACTCACAGCTGAGCAGTCCTTGTGGGAAATACAGAGCTGAAAACTCAATGCTTAGATGACACAGAGAGGGGAACTCAGGCTGGATTAGTGCTTATGGCCCAGAGGTATACACTCAGCTGCGCAACGTTAGTCACTGTGAAAAGACATTGTCAGCATAAGTTTGATGTCAGAAGACTTGAAATTTAGTTTCAGACCTTCAGTAGTTTTGCCAACCTTGCTGCCACCTAAAGGAAAAGCTAGGCTAACTCTGCTATTACACTGAAGTCTGATGGCACTGCTAAATGTCAGTTAATTCCTTTAAGGAGGTACAAGCTTTTTGGTTTCTGTTTCTGCACTTGCTATGTGTGTTTCTACAAACCTACAGTGTGACCTTTTTCATGAGGGTATTTTGAATTTAAGAAAACCTTTCGTGAGAACATATTCCAAAGGACAGCTATTTTTAAACAAGATGACATAGACCCAGTGTACCACCCACTGAATAGCACCTGCCCAGGAAATGTGGGACATTTCCGTAGAGATAGGAATTGCCATAAAATACTAAATTTCACTTCTTTGTGAGTATTTTCTTTGAAAAACTTCTGATGTGGCAATCCATGAATAAGCAGATTTGAACAGCTTTTCTTTGAGATGCTGCTAGTTTTTCATTCTTCAATTTTTATCAACTAAAAACATTTCCTCTACGCATGCATGATACTCGTCCTGCTGTACTGTGGCACAGTCTTGTGGGTTATTTTTTGACCATGCCGTTGTATTTCTAGTTTCCATTTCTTTAGTTCTCTTTCTGTCCAAATAGTGATAGAGTTGTCCTCAGCAACACATATGAAGACTAAAAGGAGAATGCCTGACTGGAAAATACAAAAATGTGTATTCTTTTCATGATGAGAAAATTTACGGCAAGGAGTCCCTGAGGACCTGTCATAGACAGGCTTCAATTTGGGATAGGCCTAAGATTGTTTTGTAGCCCTCAGCCACTGTCTTTACCAGGAATAAGACATTTTCTTTTGGTTCACCAGTACTTCCATGGAACTAGCAACTAGACAAGATCTGCTGTACCTGTGACAGAAATTCTTTGAAATAAGAGATAGAGAATAATATTGATAGAGGAACCTAATTATTATTATTACAGTATCTTAAAGTGTTTGGTTTATGGGATATGAAAAATGTGGAAAACTGTGATAGAAAACTATTATTTCCCATATGTTCATTTCAAGGCTTTCAGAACTCCTACCCAATCCAGTAACACTCCACCATATTGCAAATTCAGTTCTAGTCATAAAACTTAATAAAATGGGTGGCTTGTCAATTTTATTTGATTAGAGATCAGAAAAGTGAGGGGCTTTTAATAGGAAAAGTGGATTTTCACTCTGACATGGAATTTATTTCTATCGCTATTATTATATCTTCACAGTTCAGATGATTCTTTTCTTTCTAGTGGCGAATGCTATCATTATTCTGTAGTTATTACAATATTTATAATAGCAGGTAAATATGTTTGAAATGGAAGACCAGTATGCAGGTCCCTGCGTATAAAGATTAAAAATATTTATAAATAAATGTAAATTATTACACAGATTATTTATTCTGTAAGATTGCTATTAATATCCTATATGCATTCTGTGGGCTGCCAAGTTCCCTGAGTCATGCCACGTGGTGGCCTAAATGCTAAATTGTGGATAAATTGTATTAAGATACCATAAAAGGCACAATAGCTTCCTGTGCTTTTCTGTAGGAACCCAGAGCCATTCACTGCGCACTTCCTGGCAGGCAGCGATCCTGAGTTCCTTGTGCTGCCACAAGCTGGAGAACTTCTTCCAGCAGGCACTGTGGGAACCCATATAACAGTGGGATTCAAGCCAAGGATGTACGGCAAGAAGCATACGGCAACACTTGTAATTCAGGTAAGCCTTCCTGAATTCAGTGCACAACTATACCTTCAGGAGTGGAAGAAAAAAAAGAAATCTATACAAAAAAGCAGCATGGAAACACACAAAAGCATGCACTCTGGTTATTTTACTCTTCATTATGGACAAGAATATAACTAAATTTTGAAAATTAACTCATGACAAGCTGGGAAAACATATTATATTTTAATTTCTATGTTATCTCTTTGCCATCATCACCAAAGACACATACTTTATCTTGATACAGTTGCCCCAACTCCATAGACAACATGACAGAATGACTTTTCACAGAGAATCAAAATAATCATATTAAGAGCTGGTGGAGAATATATGAGTAATTAAATATGTGAGACCTAGGTTATTGATTTTACTTGCATTATACCTCTGAGGATCAAAGGCACTAGAAACTAGATACTAAACTGTAGTAAGCAGAATTTCAGAACAAGAAGCCAGGAATAACTTTTTGAAAACAAGCTTCAAAATAAACAATAATAATTTCTAGCCAAGTGGCTTCTGTAATTCTGAAGGTCAGGAAACATTTGAAGACATTTATTCCTTCAGTCATAAAAATGTTCTTATTACTGCAGGAATTAATTTTTAAGTCATTCTTTAAAAGGAAACTGAAAAACACAGTAGCAGCTCTCTACAAATGATAGTTTGCACTTTAAATCTATTCACTGCATGCTGGCAATGTTTTCAGGCTACTATATTAGAAGTGAAACAACAATATTGATTTAAAAAATAAGATGGTCAAAACAAAGTTGATAAAAAGATGCATAGCAAATAACTAGTGTTTTATCTCTCTGAGTGACAACTTGTACAACAGTGAATAAGAAATTAAAGTCCTGGAAAAACAAGAAGGCTCTTTAATCCTTCCTACTTGTTTTCTTTTACAGTATTAGACATTTGATTAATTTAGTCTTTTTACACAAACAGCAGTGATGCTTATCTCTCTTCCTTTTGAAAAAGAAAATAACTGACTGAATTTATTCCGTGTTCTTTTATATTTACATAATGCTATATGACGCATCTGTAGAGCTCAGAAACTTCTAACGTAGTTCTGGAAAAGAACTCCTGGTTTTAGGAATGTCACCTGTAAAAGTGCTTGCCATGTTTTAGTTTGGCTTAAATTCCATCACTAGCAAAGAACTTTAACATAATGAATTTGTCTGGAATGGGATAAACACGATGGCCGAAGATTATTATTAGCTTTCTAAGAACGCAGTCAGCAATCCAAAATTTCCTCTTAGGAATTTATCAGTACAGATGGGCTTTGAGTAACTGGATTTTTAACCTACATCTACTCACACCTCAGTCTCTGGTTGTGATCTAGACAGCTGGCCTACTTTACATCTCCACCTTTGGTACTGTGTGTGGGTATAGGAAGTCACTCATACATACTGCATATACATACCGAATCACATCTTTTCCTGTCTATTCCTGTATGTTCAAAAATACACTGAGAACTCTTAACACTCATAGGCAAAGTTTGGACCAATATTACACCATCGGAGTATATTAGAGATATTTCTAACATTCTTACTCTAATTAAAGTATCAAGTTGTTTCAGTAATGTTTTGATGAGGCTTGTGTTCTCTTTGCTCTAATTGGTAGTCCTGTTGTGTACACTGGACTTCTCCCTTTCCTCTCCACACAAGCTTTCACTCCGGTAGTTCTAACATAAGCCAGAGCATCTGCAACTGTGTGTAATTCTGCTGCTGCGCTCTCAACGTTGACCTGAAATAAGACTTGATGACATGTTGAGAATACCAGATACTCATTTCTGCCTTTCCCGTTCGTTGAAGTAATTTTCATTACTGACCTGAGGTAGACAGATTTCATTGGGTGTCAAAACCAGTATTAAATCAGTCTTATTTGGGGAATAATAACGGAGGTAGTGAAACGCAATTAATGTTGGACCTAACACTGAAGAACCTCTCTTGCACGTATACTTTCCAGCCAATATATTGGCTGAGGTTTTGGGTTATTTTTAGAAGCAGTGAGGAAGTTTCTTCTCTTTTACAGTGTCGTCTCTCTTCTGATGCTGCTGTAGCAAAGGACTACAGCACTCTTGCTGTAAAATTTCCTTTCTATTTCTGGGAGTAAAGTCATAGTCCTAACCCTAACGTATTTTTATTATTAAATTCTATGAATAGTGAGTAGCAGAACTGTCATTTTTGTGTGCTTCAATGAACAGTGATAATTAGGCTGTAAAGTAGCATAGATGACAGTGTAAGTTCTTTGTTTTATGTTGGTCATTATGATTGTGTTGTAAAGTAAAATGGGAGGTTAGGATTATGGAGAAAGATTCTACAGTCATCTTTTTCTCACTTGTTGTAAACATTAAAGCCAAATGTTGTACATGCAAATTTTTTGGTTTAGTTCCCCTGCTGAAAACCCAGTCCTGAGGAGGTAATTAGCATTAAGAGATTACAATTTGTCTTTACCAGAATTTAGTGTGTACATTTTATTAACTAAATGTATATATGTAATTGAAATAATGTAGCCTCATTTGTATTTTATGCACACAAATCAGGTACTTCATGGGATATTTTGTGGATTCTTTAAGACTTTAATATTCATAAATACTTACAATAGATTTTATTAATAGCAGAAAACCTTAATTACTTTGCTGAAGCAAAGTTCTTTAACCATCATTAAAACTTCTGTTCTCAGTCAACTACATATCACAACAATTGAAGTTAAACATTTATTTGAACAGCTGTTAGGAATCTTAATTTTGTAAAAGTGACAGAGAAAATTACTTAAAAAAAATCTGTAGATAAAAGAATGAAACATAATAAAAAGCCAGTAAAGAAAATAATCATGCTTCTTTCTGTAGCTGTGAAAGACAACATCATAATCTAGTCGAGCTACACGTAAGAAACACTGACATAGTGCATGAAGAGTATTTTGAAATAGGTATTATTCCATAATCAAACTTCCACATTTATAATAGCTTTCATAAACAGTGCCATTCTAACTGAATAAAAATGCGTTGCCACTAATGATAAATCAGAGAGCATGCTTCTTAGACAAGCTATAAAGTGTTGTGAGGCAAAAAAGGACTTCCTCAGCCGCACTGACATCTCAGAGCTAGGCTGTGATGTGCTTGCTGGTAAAGCTGCACAGAAAACCAACGGAGCTTAGGGACAGCAAGATGCAGCTGGGCCAGGGGGATGCTCTGCGAAGGCTTTCTGGAGCAGGAATCACTGCCAGGCACAAGGCGGAGCAGCCAGGAGGCTGGCAAAGCCTTGGGAAAGGGTGTATTCAAGCTGGCTTACAGTCAATTTGCTTGCATTGTGCTGAATTCAGCTAGAGACCCGAGCAATTGCTTTGTAATTCATGGGCGAGACTTCAGAGGTGTTCTAAAGCAGAAGGCACACAAAAAAAGTCTTAAAAGATAAAATAGATGTCAGAATAAACCAGATTGCAGGTAACATTATCAAGCCCTCCAGAAGTCAGGCTTGTGCACCTTTATTACTGAATAATCACTAACTTAGCCTATGGAAGATAGCATATCAAAACCATTTGTCATGCTGTTCTGGAAATAAATGATGCGGTGTGCAAGCCACAGCACCCGGGTGTGGCTTCTCTAAGCTCGTCTGTGCAAACTTGCATATCTTAACAGAAAACGGTAATGTTACATATTCAGTAGCTTGGTGAAAATGCATGCTGCCTTGTTCCTGGTAGATTGTTAATTACCATAGTTTAATGTTATTCTAAATTGTATCTCTTAAATAGAATGAGCAAGGAAAAATGTAACAAAGTTAATAGGATAATTGGAATAGTTTCACAGTGAATAAGACATCACCTGTGTCCCTCGCCACTGGTTGATGTTGACCTGAGCTTTATGATTAAAAGCAGAGATCCAGAAAGTTCATTACAGGCAGTGAATGTAGCACATCCTCTCGTTAGCATCACTGGATTTTGAGTGCAGAATCAAGATTCAAAATGTGTGATTCACAAGCATAAGGAAATGTTACTTTGCTTATTGAGACTATAATTGTCATAATGTCAAAAGATGATAACAATATGGGAACCATTGCTGTATGAGGGTATTCAGACCATTGCCAGTCCTGAAGGAATGGTTGGTATTGACTGTATTACAGCTAAGCAATGCTCTGAAACATCTAATATTTGAACTGCAGAAGCCACCTTTAATTCTATCTGGAAATGTTCTTCTAAGCTAAGAGAACGATTGTTAGATGAGTTCTTCATTAGAAATTGCTCAGAGCCTGGCTGGGCATTGATCTGCTTGTGGGAGGTGGTGAGCGACTGCATCGCTTGGTTTTTGTTGGTTTTTCCCCCCCCCCTCTTTCATTCGCTTATTAAACTCTCTTTATCTTGATCCATGAGTTTTCTTGCCTTAGCTCTTCCTTTCTGCAGTTCAAATAAAGGTCTGGTTTAATTTTTATTCTGCATACACTGATCATAATTAGTCATTTTTCCTGTGTTTTAGCTTATTTGGAAGTCTTGTAAATTTTATTTGGACTTTCCTGACTTAACACTGTTTGGAAGATAATTGGAATACCATTTATTCTAAAATTCCTGATACTTGCTCCCAACATTTAACGCCCTCCTAACATAGATTTCTCTGGCAATTAATTAGCATGTAATTCAGTAGCGCTACCAGCCTACAGTGAATACACATGGATGATCTGTGTTCTGCAAATTAATCCTATGAATCATGAGCCATCTGCAAAAATGGATTGAATACCAAAAAATATACTTTTATATAAATTATTTGGTGACTGTTACCAGTATTTGCTGAATAAATTACTTCAGGAACATTATTCAGCCAGCCATCAAGATGGTTGAATAACTTACTTGAACAACTTATGATATTTAGTAAAAAGTGGCAGCATGCATCTCATTTTTGAATTGTTCAAAATACTCTTCAGAAAGATTTAGCTCTGCAGACAGCCATTACTCCAGCCAGGTGAGCCACATTATTACTCTCTTCACAGTTAAATTAGGTTATAGTCATCAGGAATTTTGAGATTTTGATAAGAGGAAGTCATTCATTTCAACTAGAAATCCTTCCTCAAACTGTCAAGGACATTCAGACTGTGCTCTGGTCTTTCTTCTTAAATTGCTTGTGAAATTGGTCTAGAGATGCATTGCAGGGAGCCTGGGATTCTTAAATACCTATGTTTATATTAGATATATCTTCTTAATAGAGAAAGTCATTTATATTTCTGTTCCAGTAGATTGTGTAGATTGTAGTAGATCCAATACCTTAAACTTTTTTACTACCAGTGCTAGTATTAGAATTGTTCCAAATTTGATGTAATAAACCGCACTGCTTTAAGCATAGGAAGAGTTCCTCTGAGCTGGGAAATTTTGACCCAGTTCTGAGGCAAGTGAATACAGCCTGTAAGTAAAATATTCTATCGTAATTATATGGTCACCTATAGATGACCTTTTGAAGTTTCTCTCTCCTCTCCACCGCTCCAGAAAAGTCTGAAACTTGATCCATCTTTTCCTTTGCTGAAACATGCCTGACCTGGAAACCCAAAGCAGCAGCTTCGAGGCACTTGCATGAATTCTGAACTTGGTAGACTTGACCTTGCTGCAGTTTTCATATTGGTTAGAACAGTTGTAGTTAAGCTGTACAGCCTTATCCTGATGAAAATACTTATGGCTTCAGCAGCATTTGAAAACCTAGTATTTTGCCCTTGGACATTTGTGGGTGTCTAAGGTTTTCTGAAAATTACTGAATTATAGGTTTTCTTGAAAATTACTGAATTCTAGGTGGTTCTAGTGCTAAACAAACACTAACCCAAATTATGTTGACAGTTACAGTAACTCTTTTTCATTCATGTAACACTTGTTTGCCCTTTAGCAGAAAATGCTGAACTGAAACAAAAGTCTTTCAGTAAATCAGTATGTAAATGCACAATTCTTTCACAATGACTATCTCCAACTGTCTTGGATGATAGCACATGATTTACAGTAGATGGACTGCCATAGTTCAAGATGATAAATTAGGGTGGGCTTTTTTGTTGTTACTGCTCTTTTTTTTTTTTTTATTTCTAGCTTGATGGATTCTGTCTAAAGAGTTCATGTCACAATGCCCACATTTTCCTCATTGAACCCAATGAGTTTCCATCAGGGAAAGAGCAATCTCTCCTGCCACAGAACCACACCTGACACGGGCTACAGCACCAACAGTATGGGTGGCTTTTTTCACCATGTCAAGCCACAAACTTCTTTTTCACAGAACATACAATCTAAGATATTTGTCTAGCAATCAGGAAATTAGCAAAAGGTTATTACTATCCAGAAGGCTATATCAATTTTTTGATGCTGATGATAAATGAAGTTGAGAGGTGGCATAGCCCACTACTTTTGTTTAAATCCCACTTTGAACAATTACTAGCACTATAGACAGTAAAGTTACAGTATTTGTGGGTTTCATGCACAGAAATTATTTTTTAGCAACTTTATACTCAGTTTAAATGATTGGCTGAAACACCTATCAGATCTTTTCTCTGACCTTGAAGCGATCAATGAGACTTTCACACAGTGAAATCTCAGTGACCCTGAGATTAAATTTTCTTTAAACTGAATTGTTCATCCAGCATACTAAAGAAAGATAAAGCATTTCATCTTGTACTGAAGTTAATAAAACAATTAGCTAACTTTGAAGAGCGATTTACTTTTCTTAAATGACAACTTTATCTTTGGACACAAGATACTGATGTTGGTCCATGTCACATCTGATTTTGCTGGATTTTATCTTTACAGGCAGTAGAGTTACTAGATCATTTCACAGTATTAAATAAGGTTGAGAATAAAGATGAGTTAATCTGCCTGTTTTACACAGGAATAATATTCAATTTAAATTAGATTTTGATTTTAGCAGAATAGTAATGGAAGTTTAAAAAATTATGCATGCATGGTGAAATATCTATTAAGATCTTACGCTTACTAATCTTATTTGAATAAGGCAATTCATTCAGAAGACGCTATGTAAAATCAGTACTGCCAATTTTTAAGTAGAGGTTTTAAAAAATATTTTTTAAAAAATACACAGCAAAAAAAGTCACCTGTTCTTTCAACATTAGCACAGAAAAGTATATTTTCCATTCCCAAAGTACTGGTTAAAACCAGTTGTCTAACAAGAAGCACCACAATTAGAGATTCATATGGTGATGACATTTAAGAGCTGTAAGTGTATGCAGCCTATATGTGAAATAGTGTAAATGCTGTGTAAGTTCATAGCAGAGAAGAAAGCCTGTGCCAAATGGTTTACAGTTTAATGGTCTGAAACTTCTGTTGAATAGCTGCAACATGAATGCAAAACTGCTTGCAATGATATCCCTTAAATATACTTTAGCAATGACAGGGTAACAATTAGAACAATAAGAAGGAGCATATGCAAGATAACAAAGGTAAATATCATCAATTCCAACTTTTTCAGTGGCAAATATAAAACTGATATTTAATAAAATTTCATAAAGTCAGAGAGCCACTTTAGCATCCTTTTTATTCACTTCTGTATGTTGTTATAATTATGGGATGACTGTAGAGAAAGTTCAAGATGGAGAAGGTTGACTGCCTTAACTTCCCTATGACTTTTGTAGTGCTCTACCTAGACAACAATTAATTGCTAGAATGCAATAAATAACTAGACAAATATACACACCATGCTTTGGAGATTGTTGATAGCATTTATGCTATGTGAAAGTCTGTCACAATTTCTATGGATATTGTTGGTCCTCTCCATAGGCCCAATCTGCTTGGTGTACTGACATGCCCAGCAGCAAAGCAGAAGCAGAGCTCTCAAATTGGAACATGCAAATGGGCCACAAAGCCAACCATGTCCAAAGCTGGACTGTTAACTAAATGCTTGAGGGAAAAACTCATGAGCTTTGAGGTTGACTGTTGCACTGATTTCCAGGTTGATTTGAGAATATACACAGCCTTTCTGACCTTTTGTTTCATTGGGTGAAAAATGACACCAATGCTAGGTATAATGCTTATATCTGCAAATGATTGTTCTAAGGATTGATAGTTTTAAATGGGAGATGGATTATATAAATCACAACTGTTGTTGTAATGATAAATCTTTATGACTTGAAGCAGGAAAGAAAGGTGTTCCTACAAGCCATGTCTCTGTAGTTCAATGCGGCATGATGCAAAAGCCTAGCACCAAAAAACCTGCTCTTGGGCCACAGGCAGCACGGCTGTGTGATTGCAGTGCTGTGCCCCATGTGGAAAGGCACATCTTGGGAATTTGGAGATATTACTTATTTAACGTGACTCCACTGCTCTGAGGCTGCAAAGTCAGTCTGGTGTGTTCTGTGTACTGTGTACTGCGTACTTATGTACTATGTACATGCACTATATTCTATATAAAAAAAAAAAAAAATCACTTGCATGAATATATTTTAATAGACCTACATCATGTCATATTTTTTACTCAGTGTTCCCTACAAGTTTTGCCTCGGAAGAAAAAAAAGCCCCAAAGACAAAACCTGGGATTTCCAATTGCTGAGTGCAAAGGAATAGATGACAGTGCATGCCTAAAGTGGGCATGCAACGCTTTGTCTTTCTTTTGCATAGTACAAAACTGAACATAATGACAAATCATTTGAAATCTTTGAGTTTTGTAATATTTCTGTTGTTTGTTTGTAGGTTTTGGGGTTTTTTGTTTGTTTGGTTGGTTGTTTTTTTTTTAAGTGAAAGGAGAACAGAGAACCAAAACCCATGAATAGACCTTTTCCTAGATGTAATGACAGAAAAATGCTAAAGACTTGAAACAAAGACCTGCTTTCAAGAATTAAAGTGATACATTTTGAAAGAAAAATGGCTGAAAGGTCTGCAATAGTTACACTTGGGTTTTTAGCAACCAAAATTCTGCTTCAGGACACAAATGAAACATGGGAGAGAGACAGCAGTATAGCCTTCATATACATAGAAATAATAATCCTTAAGTATGGATAGATGGGACGTGTAGTAAGAATAAGAATCACATACTTGGTAAGAATCGAGTACTCAAGCATTACAAGACATGACATAGAAACATATGCTCCATTCCTAGAGACCAGTTATAAACAGAAAGCAAATGAAGAGTGTCATTTTCAGTTCACATAAATATACATCAAACAAGAGATTTCAACATGAAGCTGCAATTCTCTTGTGCATGCTCACAGTCCTTTTCTCTTAGTTTTGTTCATTATTTTAATGCAAAAATTCCACCATTTGATAATACCATTATTACCAATACCAGAGCTGCAATTAAATCCTACAGTATAAACCTGAGGCTTTTATATAGTACTATGGAATAATTACCTTTGAACAACATAGAGAGCTACGGGGTTTACTAAATAAGAAAGGAATTTTAGATCAGCCAGGAAGCTAAATTTCTTGTCTTTGTTATGCCTGGTCCTAAGTAAAGTTGAATGTGATTTCAGGTCTCTGCATTCCAGGGACGCAATTCTCATTCTGTGTTATTCCAGTACCTTACATGGAAAAGGATAAATAACTTTTGACATCAGTGTAGCATGGTAAATCACGATCAAACAGTTTCAAGGTATTTGATCACTGATTTTATTTTTTTTTCTATGTCTCTGTTCATTATTTTCAGACACAATCAATGCAGTGGATGTATCAAATCAATGGACTGCCCCCACAGACCATACCACCTACAAGGCCAGCAAAAGTGATTTCTACCAGCAGTTACATAAGATCAGCCACAGTTCGACAGCGCAATTTTTTACGTGAGAACCTGAAACTTACAACCACTGGAGTATCCTCACCAATGAAGGGGGCACCTTTGGTCCTGAGGACAAAATCGAGAAAGTTATGATCAGTTATTTTTTTGGTGAGGGAGGACACATTTGTCAAATAAATTCTGCAGATAAAAAGAGTATATGTTTTTTTGGTTGTTTTTTGTTGTTTTGTTGTTTGGGTTTTTTTTAAGCAGATATGATATGCATTGATTGTATGCTTTATATGGAAGATTCACAGTGCCTGAGCTCTAGTAATATTCTTATTTTTGTATGAGGGATTTTGGATACTTACCTAACAGTTTATATATATCATACAGATGTCAGCAAGTTCTAATGAGAAAAAGCTTTGAGTTGAAAAAATATGCTTGAAAGTTGGGGAATTCAAACTAATGCTTTGCTTTCAAAGGAGTATCAGTTTAGTAAGACTTTAATAGGAAGCTTTAATGAACATTTTGTGTGATGTTCAGCATATTACACCCATGCAAACCAAGCAAGCAAACCAATCCCTGACCTCTTTCACGATAAAATTCTTACCCAAAATTTGCAGTATTTTGCTGATGTGAACCATGCTTACATGTCATATGTCCAGAGCTTGAATGCCTTTCAGATTCTCTTGCTTTGGCAAATTTCATTAATTATGACATCTTTGCTTTGCCTAGAATAAGAATCTTCATCCCATAGCCCTTCAAAGTCTGAGGCAATTATACATAACATAGAATGAAAATAAGATGTCCTCCCTCAGTATTTTTGTGTTGAGTAAATTTTAAAGAGTGCTTTAGAGTATTGAAATATAGAAGGCTGTGAAAAGCCAGTGAGGAATGGAACCAGATTTTACTTTTTGTTTCCTAAAATAAACAAACCAGGGGTGCCTTTCATATTGTGCTTCCATTTCCAATCTTCCCATCAATAAGCGACTTTAGATGGGTTTTCAGGTTTTCTTTGCTCTTGATGTAATGTGGAAAATCAGATCTATGCAGACATGGTTAGATCACTGGATGGGTAACTCCTGCCTTCTTTCTTCATTGAGATTGTTTTTCCTGGTTGTTTTTTTCTTACTAATAGAATGTAAATTGTATTTGTGCCTTTATTTTGATTGTGGATTGTATTTTAACAAAACAATGGCTTGGCACAGGTTAAGTGCTTTTTTGGCACAAATACAGAATGAGCATCATTGCTCAGAAATGAGGAGCCTGAGAACAACCTATGTAGGTCAGTGTAAATGAGCACCAATAAAACCATTTTACCGCAATGTGCTTGAGGATTTTGTTTATGCCACACGTTTTAGAGAAGCTATTACAGAAAATGTTGGGAACATATAAAACAGCAACGGCACTATTTAATATATCCTTTTAAATGCAGTGTGCCCCATTTTGGTCAGCAACCAGGTAATCTAAAGCAAGAATAAAATCTGCCTTACAACTTCTCTACCCAGCACAGGAAAGATATTGTCAATAGTGATATCTGGTATATATCTAAAAGACATTAAGAAGCTATTGCAGTATTTATCGTAAATGCTACTGGGACCACAAATACAGCTAGATTTCATAGGAAGGCTCTATTTGCATATATACATGAAGCAATTGTTTTTCTGACCATAAGAAATCGGAATTTATGGATCAGAAATATGCAATGGTTTCACAATCGATTATTGGTCTAGGTGTTCAGGAAATATTTCAGTGACAACTTTTCTTTGTGAATACTTTTTTTTTCTCTTTTTTTTTTTTAAGTTTTGCTTTTGTATTTAAAATTACACCTGTTTGCAAGATGCTCAAAACTTTGTAATTCTACCAGATGTGGATTAGCAGGTGGCATTATAGGTGATCACAGTTTAATTATATTATCTGTCTTAAAAGGAAAGCATAATCTATGCTTTCTGGACCAGATTAGGTTTTTTTCAACATGCTTGAGCTCACTCATGAGTTATGCAAGATATGCCATCATCAGTTGAATTTGTACCTATTATTAAAAATTAATTGCATTTTCTTATTTCTTACAGAGTTTAAACAGAACTAAAAATATTTTTTTCTGATATTAAGAATGTACTTGCAAAGGTGATTTAAAGACCACTGTTTCTGTGTGGTTGTAACATCCACAATGTTTTACATATTATCCACATGCATTTATGGATTATACTGACTATATACACTGTCTATTAAAAATAACCTCCTTTTTACTTCCTGGCTTGATGCCTTGCACTTCTGTCAGTGATGTGACTGCATTCCTTATAACACAAGGGCTAATTCTATGTATATCTGTTAAAAAACAGTTTCTAAGCAGCAGCACTGGAAGATTGCCAGAATGATCAGTTTTATTCATTACTCGCTCTCTCCTTTTTACTAGAATTACTGAGTCATATTGAAAATCTTGGAGTTTCAACTCATGAAAGGAAAGAACTGGCATGACAAAAGATTATAAAATGCTGCTTTTGTTATTTAAACTTGGAGAATTCACTCCAAAGCTTTCGGACTCACCATTAAATCCAAGCTTCAGAATAGCATCTTGCCATCACCCCACACCTTAAAAATGTAATCTGCAGAGGAGTTTAACTCTTGGAGATAGATGTAAACACAATTGTTGCAGTTAGGGCTCAGGACTGAAAAAAGCAGTCCAAATGATTTAGCTTTGAATTTATTCTAAATTACTATTTATTATAATAATCTTCTTACAAGGACATGGAAGAGAATTAACACAGACTCAAGGTTATGGCTTTTGAAGAAGCCCTTACAATGTTTTCTATGCCCTTATGCCACACCAGACCAGCTACTAACAGAAACTAGAAGAGAAAAAATTAACCTTGTTTCTCCACATTAGAGCACCCTTCACGATCCTTTTCTTCTGAAAGGATGAAAAAAAGAGTATCTCCCTTCACATTAATCTATTTGCAGGTACAGCAGGATCTCAGGGAAATGGGGAGATATTTGGTATTACTGATAACTTATTACTTAATTTCTAATCGCTAATTTTGATTAGAGATCTAAAATTATTTGTACTAACCTCACTTACGTATTTTGATATATATATGTATAAAAACCACAAAACAAGTCTTTCAAAGTCAATATGTCACTTAAGTCCAATGTCTTAGTCATAGTCTTATGTGACACAAATGAGTAAGCCGTGCATCTGTTTCTTACTGTTTTACAAGAAATACTAGTTGGCTGACCAGTGTAGTCACCACCAGTTTATTTATATTTCTTCCTCCCATGTCTCTTTACGTCCCTCTATAATGATTCATCTTTCAGATTAATTAAAATAAGGATTAAAACCTTGTGAAGCAACATTATTGTGTAATGTAGAACTGGTTACTTTGGAAATGGGGTCTACATTTAGAATTATGACTAAAATACCGTGCAGAGTTTGCAACTATTGAGCTTCTGTTTTTATGTGACATCTCCAGTAGAGGGGACAACCTGCCCTAGGGGATTGCAGGACTGTACAGTCAGAGCGCTAGCTCCAAAAGAATACAAAAGCAGTCAAACTTTTAATTGTTTGATGTTTGGCTAAGCTAAGCTTTATTTCGCACAATACACATTGGAGAATGACACAAGAATAACACTGAAATGGGTTTAGGATGCCTGGCATTAGCAGCTCAACTTGGAGTGGGTTTTGCTGCCACATAACTCAGAAGGTTTCAAGATCACTTGTACTCATGTCTGGCTAGCCATGGTATCAATGACACTCTAAAACTATTTTATACCTGATCTTACTAGTTATAAAAAGGTTTTAGAGTATCAAACTTGCTCTTCAAGAATAATAAGAGCCTAACATTAACTCCTGTGTCAGTGCAGATTTTGTCTGAGTCAGGAGAACTGGGAGATAAAGACTGCTTTAAGCACAGAAAGTAATCATGATCAGGTAAAGAGCCCATTGGGGCATGGGGCCATATACATTTCTATTGCCAGCTGCAAGGAAAGGTATTATTTTAAGACAGCTCTTTGGGACCAAAGCCAGATTAGCAGAGGACATAACGCTGAACCAACAGTGTTCCTACTTCAATAAAATAACATGCCAGCAGCCAAAACTGAGCATGCACTTTTTTTCTCTTTGATCACAAACACAAACTATCAGAAGAAATGGAAACTTCTGACTCATCCTGCATATAGCAAATATCAGGAGAAAAAAAGAAAAAAAAATCACTCTATATTAATAAGTATTCCTAGGAGGAAGGCTTAATATTTAGAACAAGAAAGAAAATCCCTGGCTTCGCCTTACTATTTATTTGCTTGTGAGACTTTTAATAATTTTATTTCTCCCTGCAGTGACTGCTCATTCTAAAATAAATGACTGAACAGTGCTTTACTGCTGACACAGATCACAGTTTGTTGCTAATGGAATGTTAACTGCTTTTTAAGTAACTCTGAATAAACCTGCTGATCCATAGAAGATTCATCTAAAAAGGAATCCAGTTCGTCTACTAGCTTTTCTGCTTCCACTGACATGAAACATACTCTTCTGCAGTTTATGTTACTGCAGTTATTGTAATACTGATAGTGTCAGATTTCCTATAGTAGGATATTTTACATTTTGAGACCATGGTGTGATGATAATGTGGTGACATCACAGCAGGACATGGGTGCCAAGGTCACCGCACAGAAGTCTGTCCAAAAAGCACTGCTTGGTGGCTACAGAAATAAAGAGAAAGACATGGGGCAAGGAGAATCTTTGAGGGTTTTTTTCTCTTTATTCCAGGACTTACCTCTTTTCTGCAAAGCATCCAGTTTCTCATGGTCAAAAAAAAAAAAAAATTCTGTCAGTGGAAAAACTGATAACTCACTGCTCATCCCACCATATGAGTACACAGCAGATGCCACCAAATCAGTCTGGCACAAGTCTAAATGACAAGAGAAAATCAGAAGTGTAGAGAAGGGTAAGGCAACAAAGTAAAATCCTGCTACTTATTAAATGAATAGTGTTGGTGTTCATCACATGAGATTCAATTTACCAATCTATACAAAAATCAAAAGGTCAGTTTTTCCATTAATAATAACAGGTTTGCAGAGTGTCTTTGCTGTAGCCTACAGGCCTGATATTGTGAATATAAGGTGTGAAGGGTAGCTGCATCCTGACACCACATCTCCTCCGTCCTGGTTACTTTATATAATACTGAAGTGCAAAATGTACATTGCAAATCAGTGAAAATCTGCAATTGTCATTCTTAAAAGAAGACATAAGAAACAACTTCCTCCACCCACAAGTTTTTCTAAGAACAGCATCTAGGAAGGCAGGTTTTCATTTTGAAAAAACTAGTCTATGAAAAAAACGATTGCTGATGACCTGTTAATAAACACACTTCAGGGTGAGGTGTGAAACTTCCGTATTCTTTGATGAGTATAGGGTGCATTTTTCTTCACCTGATTACCATGACTTTTCAAATATTATGGAGAGTGGCTTGGCAACTACATCAGCCAATTCTCTCATAAGTATCACGACTCATACCTGGGATCCAGCATTTAATATATTGGCACGCTTGTCAAGAATCTGAAACACCTTTGATTGCTTAATATCAATGGAGAAGACAAACCCAAAGATAATGGGTCATGAATGTGTATCGCCAGCATACAAAGTCCACTTATGAACAGTCCTCTCTAATGTGTGATATATTATGGAGTTAACATATATACATCTAATGTAAGAATAAAATAGTGATTATTTTTATTCCTTGAAATGTAAAATAAATACATACTTGCAAAACTGTGCATTTGGAAAGTCAAGGTGAACGTGCAGGCAGTTAGGTGTGTGCTTCAAAATTCAGAGCATAGGTGTGGGTGGTGGGTTGAATACATGGTAAATATATGGACAGCACTGACTCAGCAGTCTTGCATTGCTCCTGGCATGAACTGTTGCAATCAAATGTAAACTCTTTCATTTTACAATGCTTTTCTGAGCCATGCAGCTACCTGGCTAACATTAATTGGTACTTGCATTCCATTTATCATTGTCTTATTTCTGCCCTAGTGTTTGCTATCTTAAAAAAAAACAAAACAAAACGAAAAACTCAATTCCCCAAAAAAGCTACCTTGCCCAGGTCTGAGTCTTACTATGCTCAGCTACCAGTTATTCAACATTATGAAACAGTTCTCAGTGAACCTGAACTTAAATCGCATAGAAGAGATATTGTGAAGGGGAGACACAGACAAACAAGTTCACAGCTACAGAATTAAACCTTCATGGTAAAGATATCATATTGTATAGAAATTATTTCTAAGGAAACCTCTTTTCTCTTAGGGAACAGTATCTAAACACAGTCGCTATGATCAGGGATTAATTGCTAGATAATATGGTGTTACTGTACTGAGACACAAATAGGCATTAGATTACCTCATTAAAAATATTATTAGTTGGGGGCGCAACATCTGTAAGAGCTGTTTGGTCATTTGCAGGTCACAGAAGTCAGACTCCTTGAGCTCAGTGGCAGGAGGTGTGCGGAATTACAATACCCATCCGTTCTCCTGCCTTGGACCTTAGAGGACAAAAGGCTGAAACGGAGCTGCCTGGAGGTTCCCTCCTCCTCACTCCCCCCTTGTGCTGTGGTGCTACAGCTGCCAAGATCAGCAGCAGTGTTTAAGCCAGAGCTGTGCTGCCGTAAATAAGAGGGAACAGCTGGGTGATATTGCCACTGGGGGTCCCACGGCTTTAAATATAATCAATCTGTGCTCTGATATAATCCTTATCTTAACTTTCAGAGCATGCTGCAAATTATCTCTGCACCCCGTCCTCAGGTTTGTATAACAGGAATAAATTATAAAGAGGAAATCTGCATTTAGCTTAGTGATGATAGGTGATAGCAAATTGTGATGTTGCTCTTGGGAGATTTTTACCTATCATCTAGGACATCTAGAATGAGGGTTGGCTGCAGTTCCTATCACTTCTCGAAATGTAAAAAAAAATAAATAACTTTATTATTAACAGAGAGGATTAATGACAAAATCAGCTAGGTAGATTATCAGTGTCTGAATTAATTAAAAGCAGCATGAAGAGGGAAAATATGAATGCAGAGGGCTCACTGGAATCATTTGGGGAGAGAAAGCTTGTGAGGAACAGCTCCACCTTAAAGAAAGTAGGACAAGACAGCTGGCACAGAAAACTGACAAGGTTATGGAGGATTATTTAAACTAGAGACAGGAGGAAAAAAATCAGCAGGTGTTAAGGAGCACTTGGGCCGGTCACAGACATCTGCCAGGACTGTCAACACTATGACAGTATCTCTGTCACAGTGGAAAAAGTAAGAAAAATTATGGTAGAACCGGGGGAAGGAACAGTGCAGATCCCAGAAGTGCATCAAGGAAAATCAGCCAAAGACATTGTCCAACAATAAAAATAAATAAATGCCAAACATAGTTCCAATCTCCTACAGAAAGAAACAAAATAAAACCCATATTGCCAAGGAATAGTACCTTGAGAGGAGGACTATTGTAATTCTGGCTGTAAAGCAGAAAAGACAGAGCAGCCCTTTACCTTCAGTGTAATGCTGTGGCAGCGGCACAGTTCTATAAAAATAGATTGAGGGACTGTTTGGAGGGGAGGAGGCTGGTAAGGAGGCTCTATAAGGATGCGGGTGCAAGAACAGATGGCTCCCAAGAATGAAAGCACATTAGCAGTGTAACACTCCCAGCCACCAGCTCAAAAGAAACAACACTGCATTCACAATGTTGAAGAGGAGCAATTAAAAAAACAAATATTCCCCCCCTTAAATCCAACAGACCTATATCTGATAAACTTAGATTTGGTAATGTCACCGGACGGACAAAAGACAGGCAGGTGGTTAAGAAGAACTCAGTTCCCCAACAGAAATTTCACTGCATTTGACTCATTTCCAGGAAGTGTACAAGGTAATTAAAGCCCATATTGGGATAAATTTAGCAAGGCCATATCTTGAAACACTATATAACTGTGTCTAGGAAAAGTAGTTCAGAAGCATTCAAGAGAGTGCCATTTTTAACATAGTGTGTAGGTGACATAAAGAAATAACTGGTGTTGAACTTGTGAGCGGATAATGATCATCATTTAAATAAGTTAAAAATGAGAAATCTCCACTCTGAAGACGCAGCAGAGTTTTCTCTGCAGATGCCGGTCACAGTTACTGACACAAATACCGCCTTCCATCCCTCACTGTTCTCTTTTACATAAATATTACATGTACCTAAACATTAGCATGTAAATACACTAACTCTGACATATCGCTTTGCTTCTTCCCCCAGGCAAAAGCATCTCTTTGAGGAAGAAGAATGTGGGTGTACAGAAGGAAATAGAAATTTAACCAATAGTTTTCAATCTCTCCCCAAACTAATTCATACTCAACCAGAAGCGATGGGGAGTGGGGGTGGGGGGGTTGGTCAGGTCATACATCCTCAGCTTTGGGCTGGAAGAATACAAGCAATTGCTGACGAACTGGAGACTGGATGATGAAGAGTTTGGCCTTGACTGGGCAAAACAACCTGGATCGTAAATTTGGGAACCTGGTAGCAGTTGTAATCCAAAAAACAACCCCAAAACATCTGGCATTGATTATGTGCTCTTCCAGTTAATTAGCAACTACTTAATGTGCCTACTGGAGATGATCATCAGCTGTGGGTGCCAAAGAGGTCAGCATGCCTAGAGTCATCTTGTAGCACTTTCTGCTTGAGGGGGTGAAGATCACAGGTACCATTTCGCACTGGAATAAAGAAAGAAAGAAACAAGAAATACCCTGGAGTTTGTTAGAATTCAGTACCTCAGATTTCTGTAGGATTTGAGGAGTGATTAATTTCTTGATGTCACGTAAGAATAAATACCATCATATCCTCTTATAGTTCAATTATGAAATAAAATGTCCTGAAAAGTGTAGACATTAAGACTGTAGAGGCACCCTTTGTATCTTTTCCTTAATTTACTCTTGCCAACCAACAAGTGCTTAATACTTTTGCTTGTCATCTCCAAAGTAATGGCCTAATGCAACATTTACTAACATATCTATTCTCACTAGAAAGTTGAACAAGATGCCAAAGAACTGCCTCAACTTACTGGAAAAGTCATAACTACGTTTTGTTTGCTGGCAAAACACCTTTGGTGAAACACCCTGTTCTGCTGTAAGAATGGTCCTGAGCTTACAGGCAAGTGATTTTTTTGCTGCTGAGAACAGCACTGGGTCGCATGTTGGGCCACACTGTTCAACTCTGCTGGCAAACTTGATATGTTTTCAAGCACCTAAAATAAAATTGCTCAGCTAGAAAATAACCAGCAAACTGAAACCAACAAAAAGAAATGAGGCCTGAGTAGGGAGGCATAACAGGTCTCTGCCCACTTTCCCCCTCCTGGAGTGAGTGGCAATCCCTGAACAGTTTCCATTTTGAAAGGACTATAATTTTAAATCAAGAAAAGAAAGGAAAAGCAAACTAGACTTCCAAAGAAGCTGAGGAACAAGGTGTAAGAATACTGAAAACAGGGAGGCAGAAGAGGGTTGTGCACGTGTGGTTACCATATATAAAAACACAATGAGGCAATACAGGCTTCTATCAAGTAATCTGCCATGCGTGCAAGCTGTGACTGACCAGCACCTGACTGCAGATGGGAAAATGGGTTCCTATAGGACCTGTTAAAACCGGAGGTCAAGGGAGAAGAGGAAGAACCATTATCCTTCATTTATGACGTAACTGTAAAAAAAATTTTACTTATTATATGCAATGTTACCATTACTCTGTGCAAAGACTTGCTCACACTAAAGGCACACCTGCCTGAGAACAACCCATGTGAAGAATGGAGAATCGTAGAATCATATAGGTTGGAAAAGATCTTCAAGGTCATTGAGTCCAACTGTAAACCTAACACTGCCAAGTCCACCACTAAACCATGTCCCCAAGCACCATGTCTACCCATCTTTTAAATACCTCAAGGGATGGCGACTCAACCACTTCCCTGGGTAGCCTGATCCAATGCTTGATAGCCCTTTCAGTGAAGAAATTTTTCCTAATATCCAATCTAAAGCTTCCATGGTGCAACTTGAGGAGTAGAAAGCAAGACATGGCAAAAACAGATACAAGAGTTTCCTTGGCAGGGCAATATGGAGTGTTTGGGGATGGGGGTCCTGGTTGAAACAGGACATGAGGATCTGAGATCCTGTCTCCTGTAGTCTTCAGAGAAATTTGATTTCATGTCACAGGTGCCCCTCTTCATCATCAACTTCTCCTCTCATAAGAAAAAACTGCAAGTCCCTGTATTTCAGTTAACTGCCTGGGTGTCAAAGAGATAAATGGGGTTAGAGCTGGAGGTTCTTCCACTTCAATCTCTGTTAAATGGCAACAAGTGAAGCAGAGGAAGAACTGCTGTAAGGATCCCTTTGGGTGTCAAGACAGACTTGGAGGAAGTTGGTAAAAATGGCATAGTTCTTATGACTTGACAGCATGTCTGACTTCAGGCCTTAGACTTGTTTATTGCCTGAAGATTTAGAGAGTCCTGGGGAGCCCGAGCTCATTCTTGTGCTTTTCTCCAAGCAGTGGCTTGACAGCAACAGGCTGCAGTTAGGCTCTGGAGTATTCAACGTGTAACCACTGGCCAGAAATATTAATAGCAAATAAATGGCTATTAATGGACAAGACAAATATTTTTTTGTGATTGAATTCCTGTGGATATTTGTGATAGGAAACAGCCACCAAGTCCTTGTTGCTGCTTTGCACGATGCAGCAGTATTTCAGTGGCAGATGGGGCACTCTGCACTGGTAATTTAAGACCAGCTGAGGCCCTGGTCTTTGTGGCATGTCTTTGCATGAATCGTTATGCAGGGTTGAACGAGGATCATGGAGGCTGTGGTTCTCAAAGTTCAAGAGAAAGAAGTCCAAATCTTGAGGACTGAAGTGCACCAAAAGTTCTGAGACTTGACCAATTTAAGCCAAGATGGCCACATAGTTTCTAATAGCAGAGTAGCCACTTCATGTGTACCATTGACACAACAGGTCATGATCCAGTTATGAGTTCACTAAGGCCACCAATCCTGCTGCATTGGTGATGGGAGTTTTCATACAGGACATGTGTATCATCAATATAATTGGGTGTCTGGGGCCATCCCCTTTCCAGGAAAGCCACAGACTCATCTCTGAACTCTGAGCATGGCATCTTGTCTCTGGGTTTGGTACTTCTTGCAGGTAAAAAGAAACAGAAATAGCTCAAAATTCAGCTTACGTCTCCTCCTTAAGGACAAGTAAAAGATATGAAGAACTCTTTTTTGAGATTATTGCAACAAGCGAGTGAATAAAATAGTGATTTATTTTTAATCACTGAAATGCTTAACACTTTAATCTCTAGTTTATGTACACAGCTCATGAGACATCCAGAGCACATGAATGTAATGAGCTCCTCGCTCAGTGCTGCGAGGTGTTCTGGGTTCGGAGCTCAAGGTTTTGAAGTAACTTGGCCACCGATTGCCATCTGCTGCAGGATGTCGCTCTACCAAGTGCAGCCATCCAGGAGACACCGCATCAGTAGATCAGCTGTCCTGCAAAGGCAGCCTGGCAGAGGCCAGCAGGGGAGAGCTTTTGGTACCTCACTCTGACAGCCAGCCTAAGGCAAGTTTTCCCCACCTCTGAGCTGGATCCCTAAATAGCAGAGACAGGCCCAACCAAACAGATGGCTGCTTGGCCTGGCTCTTAAACAACCATGAAAAAATCACAAGAAGGAAGACCAAAAACTGCTTTAGTCTCTGAATGAGAGAAATGTGCTCCCCTGCTCTGTGCTACATGGTTTCTGAAGGAGGTATAAAGAGACTGCGCCACCACGCTAGCCTCTCGCTTGGCCGCAGTGCCTCAGGCTCTGTTTTGGGTGAGGTGGATTTTGTTATTACAGATAAACTCTAAAAAGCTGTCCATCTTCACAACCCAGCAGAGCCTCACCGCCAGCTTTTGCTTCTGCCTTTTAAATGAGCAGAACTAGAAATTCATCTGTTTCTCAAAGGAATAGGATGGGTGGCTTTGCACAGCAGGAGCAGACCCTGCTAAGCTGGCGCCCACCTCCTGGCTGCCAGAAGTCATGGGCAGAGCAGAGCTGATGCTAGAGCTGGTGGTACCAGGAGATCTGTGACAGGCCAGGAGCAGAGCCTTGTGCACGTAACTAAATATGACCTACCTGCAGGCTGAGATGCAATGCTGGGAGGACACTGCTGCTTTGTTTCTGAGCCTGATCCTCAGCACTCATGCAGGACTTACGGCAGCGTTGGGATAGCTTTCTTTCCTGGTGCGTCCCCAAATACGCACTGTCAGACCCACCCCTGCCTACGGGGTTAGGGCCTCTTTTCTGAGACCCTCTCTCCCCGCATGCAGTACACGGAGGATTTCAATGACCAGCCCCGACTTTTGGATGTTGCTCCAGGGGTGGACACCTGCGTTGCCCTCGGTGCAAGGTAGGCTACAGAAGTTAGATGTCACAGTGCTGGTGCTGGACTGGCACTGCTCTGGGGAGGTGTGGGGTGGAGCAGGGGTCTTGAGAAGCTGATGCAGAGCCAGGGCGAGCCAAACTGCAGCATGGTTAATTAGTGAGCAGGGATGTTGCTGAACCACAGAGTCGGTGCAGGTGCAGGGCTGCAGGCTTCAGAAAGGACCTGCCCAGCCCAACCATGCGTCCCTGCTCTTAAATTACAACCTCTAGCTCAATAACAACTGCAGTTGTGTTTTTTTCTCTGAAGAGGCACAGGCTGACTTTTTCACCTCAGGCAGTTCAGGGACAGAAGGTGAAAGTGAAAAAACACAGGCAAAATATTGTTAAAAATAAAAAACAGATACTCCGGGCATTTTTATAGCACTTTTTATCTAAGAATGTGTGCGGTACAATTAAGATCACTGGTTCAAACACTCCATTTCACAGCAGCCGCAACTGGAGTCAATCACAGATGACACCCTGGTTGGTCATACCATGGTTTGTCTACTTTCTCTGCTGAAGGCTGGTTTGAGCCACACTTCAAAATATTTATGTTATTCTTACTGTGTAAATAAACAGCTTGAGACTCTCACTGCAATGTCCTTCATTGGCATTGGCGTTCATGAAAGAATAAACAAAAGCTCGGCAGACCTCAGTCCTTGGCCCATCAACATGTTGAACAGGCAATCCATCAGACGCCTGTGCACTGCAGTCATTACTGAATGAGCAAAAACATTTACAGAAAAATCCATGACACCCAACCTTGGGGCCCAAACAGTACTGTAGTCCGTTTAGCACCTACCATGCTGCACCTCCCATTTTAGAAGTGACCCATTTCAATTGCTGTAGCAGGGAAGTGACGGGTGACATCCCTGCTCCTTGGGATAGACATGCTGTACTCCAGAGGGCACTTCAGAAAACTCCTGCAAGTGTTCCTTTTAAGGAAGTGCATAAAATAGCTGCGGATGTCTCAGTGATAAAAGGCCCTCCTTCACACAAATATTCAATTTGAAGTCGTTGTAAAGTGGGACTTGAAGCTGTCTCTACAGAACTGTATCTGGGTGTAGAAAACCAACCCCAAGCCTGCTCCTCCTTTGAGAGCTGCAAGGCTCGCAGCGAGACAGATCTTTGGCAGCTGCCTCCCCTTCCCAGCACAGCATCCCTGGCTCAGCTCCCCCCACAGCCTGATGCTGTTTTCTCACTCATGCCCAACACCGGCAGATTATTTGACAGCCTGCTGCTATTTTTACCTTGTAGCTTCTTTACTCAGCTGTCTCAATCAGCTGTTGCTTTGTTTTTCCTCTCCCTCTGCCTGCAAAATAGCAGGCTGGAGGCTCTCAAGTCTTGCTCCTGTTCCCGCTCTCCTTGAAGGCTTCTCTGTAAGATTCCCATTAAAGTCAACCTCTTCTGTCTCCATCCCAACCCTTTAACAACCAAGGCATGACAATTTGTCTTCTTGTATCTGTCTCTTCCAGCCTTACTGTGATAGAAAAGGCCAGTGTCTAATGTTCACTCACACCCCAAGCAAAGACAGAGAGGCGAGCAAACCCTCATTTCTCAAGACACCAGCTAAGAGCCTTAAATAAGCAGAGGGAAGGAAGTGATCCAGCAGTAACAGGAGGTCTCAGTAACAGATGCCAGAGTAGACAAGCTCGCTTGTATTTGCTTGCACAGCGAGGCTTTTTGTGACAGTCTTCTGGAGGGGCTGTTTCACGTGAGCAGTGATTTTACTGGCTGGCAGGACAACGCTGCCACAAGAGCAGGTCCCTTGTGCACAGACCTTTACAACACTCACGGCTGCTTGTGAATGGTTCTCACACTTCTAGCTTATATTTCAAGCAGATAAACATGTTTTTGCTGAAAACTTTTCATGTCAAGAAAAACTAATTTACTTGCTCCTGCAGTTGTGCTCTCTGATGTTTAATTGCTAAGGCTTTTTTTCTCAGAGCACACTTAAAATTAAGCTGTTTCGAAACAGAGTGCTCCTATTCAGGTACTTGGTTTAAAGAATGGCTTCATATCCTCCATCAGACAAGCCACTATAGGACTTAGAAGTCAGTGACCTCTAACTTTTCTTCTCTGATTTAAAGAAATGGAAGAAAACAGAACATGATTTTTCACAGGCTCTAGGCAGCAAAAAAAAGCTATCAGATGTTGACCAACAACACACAAGCTATGTGACTATAAGTAAGGTGTAGGGTTGGTGGTTTTCTTGTAAGGCTGTCACCACTAGATCACCATATATCCCAATTATAAGATATCACCTAAATTAGTAAACAGGAATAAAATACTTCAATAGCTCTTAAAATACTGATTTTTTCAGGTTCACAGTCAGTCCTATCTCTGACCTTTGTCCAACCCGAAGTTCCCCACTCCGAGGCGAACAAGGTACTGGCAGGTACCGCTGCCACACCACTGCTGCCATGTCACTGTCCTTCCACTGCGTGCAAACACAACTACCCTTAGTTCTCCCAGCGCTGCACAGTATACAAGGTGACCTTGAGTATGTAAATCTCATTGCAGGCTCTCATTGGAAATCTCATCCTCCACCAGTTGTTAAAAATGAAAGATGCTTTAATAAATGATCTGCAAGCCACAGGATAATACTCCAAGGTTTCTCTTCTGCATGCTGTTGCAGACAGCCATGTCGTAGGCATACCCGTAGGTTTAACACTTCCAACCTAAAATCAAGCAGGTCTATTTTCTTCTAACCTGGGATGCTAAGGGTTGTTTCTGGCTCATTGTGGGTTATCCATCTGGTGTTACAGTCTTGTGAAGCGGCTGAGAAGTGGCACTCATGCCACACTGCTCTGCTAAGTGGGATTCCTCTTGGCTCATGCTACAGAAAGGTGTTTAAATCAAAGAAGTACCTGGGGGCTTGAGTCTCTACAGCTCCATGTGGCAGAGGTCTAATTTTCCTGCCTTGTTCTAATGATCATTTTTGCCTATAAGATGTATGCTAGCAGAGTTTTTAAGAACAGGTATGAACAGGTATATCTGTATTTATAGTTTCTATTTACAATGTTACATGGTTTTCTTCTATGCAAATGCAATGGCATGTTTTCTAACTTTCTTAGTTTTACTGCTTTACAAACAAGTATTTTTAAGATTGTCTGAAGGACTTACTGTTCAGTGAGCTGTGAACGTATAAAATGTCAATTTGAAATGCTTGGCCACTTTTAAAAATATCGTGTCCTTGGAGGCAAAGAAAAAGTAAAATCAAATCAGATGATGCTGGGAAGGCCATAAAGCCTTGTTTTATCAAGCATCTGATGTACACTTTTAGGCAGAAGTGTTCATTGAAATACCCTGATTACACAAACCTAACTTTGAGGTCAGGTTGACTTAGTCAACAAAACCTAGGACGCTCTCTATTTCTGCGTAGGAAACAGAAGCAGAACAAATTCAGTGTGTCTGGAGGAGTAACAGATGCCTCTTTTAGAGGACAGAGGAATTAGACCATGTGTTAGGTTTAGATTTTAGGGCTAAGACAAAAAGGACATGACCCTTGCCATGCTCTGTCTTGATAACCCAGACCTGCATGTATTCCACTCTAGGTGGGATTTTGGTGACATTTCAAGGTACCGAAAGACACGATTTTGGTGGTGAACAGACTTCCAGCTTTCTAATATCCCTTGAAATGAGCAGTGCACCAGTGTGAAGGTCTTGGGGCAGTACATAGGACTCGCAGGCAGAGTTTTGTGCAAGCAATAGTGTGTCTAAACCCTTGGGTCAGTTTACGTGCACAAGAGAGTGTTATAACCTTCTCTCAGGCCTTTTTCCTAAGAATGAAATTGCTTAATGAGGTGCTGTTCTGTTTCCAGACACTCACTTCTGTGTGTATAGACCAAACATGGAACATTTGACTACCAAAAGGAGACTGTGCTGGAAAATTATGAGTCTGTGAAAACAGGGAGCTGCAATGCATAGTGATTTGCAACCTTAACTACAGCAGTTGCAATGGGTGACAGCTGTAATGATTAAGAAATACAGCCTAACAAAAATTACTGTGTTTTCCAGGAGTGACATGAGACATAAAGCTAATAAATAATCCTCTAAGAATCTACTGCCCATAGTGTTTTATTGTTATTATGAAACAGTATTACTCAATAAAATCAAATGAAAAAGGCAGGGCTATTAATTTACAAGGTAGTGTATTGATATAGCTTACATTACTAGTAGTCAGCCCAAAAATCTGTGTTCAAAACCATTTGAATTAACCTTTGTAATTAGCTATTTACTATGACTGTTTCTAACCTAGATGCTGCTAGCTTAACCAATGTACTTAGGTGACCTCTTCTATTAAAAAGCTTCTGACGAAGCAACAAAGATTTCCAGTGATAACCAAAGATTTTACAAGCAGAGACTTTTTTTTCACAACATATAAATTGATCATATTAATGCCTGAAATCAAAATTGTAAATCAAATCAAATAAAGAATGTTTGTATAACCATTAACTTTTAAAAAAAAATAAATTATATTTGAACAGCCACCAGAGGCTGCTAGAGACTGAACCTTGCACCCATTGCCCTCCCCATTCTTACAAGCTTGTTGGTCTCCCTTGCAGTGTCACTTGTCTTCAACAGCCAGAAGGTCTGCAGTGCCTGTTTTTCCTATGTGACAACTAGAATCATAATTAACTAACCATACTTTTCTGCAATAACCCTTAAGCAGCCTTTCCCAGGACAAGAATGTGAAATGTGGATTAAATTCTGCTTTGAACTATGCCAGTTAAAACTTAGCTATTCTAAATGTGTGCAACTGAGAAAGCATTGAAGTCCTTTGGCCATATTATTATTTTTTAAATCATATGTAAAAACATGCAGGATATTTTACCAAGGAGATAAAATGTCTACCCCAAAGACCTCGCAGTCTCCAAAGGTCTAAAAAGACACAAGTACATTGGCTACAGGCTAAAGGACTCATTTGTTGAAGGTGCATGGTAAAGCTAGAAAATCAAATTTCACATGTTATTAAACGCGCTCTCCGGTTCTCTGCTGTAACTCTGAAACTCTCTTGCATTTGAGGATGTGGAGCTGCTAATGCTTTTCTGACTAGGAAGGGGACTGAGGGTTGTGGCTATACCAGGGTGGACTTTTTTTTCCTCTGTCTCTCTATACTCCGTCACACTCCCTGACTCTCAGGTTAAAGTCAAGACACCCACACATCAGTTAAGAAGGTCTGAGACTTTGGTCTGTCCAGACAGCAGGACAGCCAAGGCTACCCCAGCCCTACTAAACTTTCCTTGGTTGGGGCAAAGTTTTGGTGTAGCATTAGGGCTACAAAGACATTTCATTTGGGGAATGCATGCAAAGGGTAGATGGCCTCCAGGTTTCTGTCAAGATGTAGAAAGGACGATAAAGAGTGGGCTGAAGAGATGATTCTCATACCAGAAATGTTACTTCTGAGCTTAGATTTGTATTTATGGTGTGGGGAGGTGCTGGTTTCTGAGAATTATCACTCTAAGCCATATGCTATCAACTTCTGAGTATCTAAGAAGTTATATAGCTGCTAGATTTTAAGCATCCGGTAACCATCTACATTTTTCTTCCTTTAGATACCAGTAGATATATACAATGACACTTCAGCGCTTTCTTTTAAATGATACTTTAGAGCTGTCTTCTAAGCTCCAGAATAGTTTCTGCATTTGTATTACAATAAAATAATGTAACTAAATAACAGCAGATTCAATGAAAGTGGCATAGTCTAGGCTAGGTTATTAACATAGCTTTAAAGTTCTTTACTGTTGCTGCAAATGTCACTGTTTTCTTCTGAACAGTTTTATTCCAGATCAATGCAGAATTACTTAATTTGATTTTAAACAAACAGTGGCAGCACTTCCTGTTAGTCTAAACAATAAATGACAATAACAACAATAAAACATCATCTGGCAGGATGGGATACAGGTTATGTTCATATACCAATGACTGTGCATCAGCATAAAACCGTCTGCTCTCCTGTTTCAGTTCATAAAAGCTTCAAAAAAAATTAAGTCTACCAACTGGATTTTTATTAGCTTGGCTATTGAAATCAGAATGCAATAAGTGCAAGATCAAGAAACTTGATTTAAGCAGTTGAAAAAATATGAGTAAGGAAAAAGGAGAAGACATGTTAAGAGCGTACACAAAGTTTTACTAGATAAAAGCTTGTTTGAAGCAACATTATTAGAATAAAAACAATGCCCAAGCTGCAATATTGGTATCTTTGGCTGGATTGCCCTTCTGAGACCCACTGTCCTCCACCCGAGTGTCCATCTCTGGGCAGAGCACAGGCTCTGGGCAGGGAGTGTGGGGCAGGTGTATCCCCCACAGTGGCTCAGATGGGAATCAGTGGTTGCTGGCAGTTCCAATGGGCCTGCCTAAAGTCATGTGGCTTAGAGTCCCTCCTCTTGCCCAAGGAAGATCAGCTGTGCCCTTGTCAGTCCTGGTAAGGGACTCTCCCACCAGTTCTTTCAAAGGGGTTTCCACAACTTTCACCCTTAGAAACCTTTCTTAATGGTGCTCAGGAATATGTCCTCTTGTAATTTAAGCTCATTACTTGTCCTCCCCCTCTGAGCATGGAGAAGAGGTGATTCCCTTCTCCTCTGAAACAGCTTTTTATGTATTTAAAGACTTCTGTCTCTCGTGTGGTGCTTTCTTCTTCAGGCTAAATAGCCATCCATCTTTCCTCAGAGCCAACCTTCCTCAAATCTCTGGTCATTCTCTCCTCTAATCTTTTGACAACTGGTCAGAAATGCGAAGCTGAAAACCAGAAGTACCCAGGCTATGGCCGGATCAGTACCACGTATAGCAGGAGACTCATTTCACATGACACATAGGCTCAACTTTTATCTCTGCATCCCAGTCAGCTATTGCAGCAACCTGAGGTTGCAGATCAGATAGAATGTGAGTCAAAAATAAGCAAATGATACCATTTTGCAGTTCCTTTATGTGTATTTATGTAGCTATTTTCTCCTAAATGTAAAACTCTATATTTGTCCCTGAATCATACTTTTTCATATAAAAGTGTCAAGAACATTTTGAGCTCTAAATCTTGCATTCAGCAGAGTGGCTGGTCCCCGTTTAGTCCCATTAGTCCCTTTTGGTGTTGTCTGCAAATTTAATTTGAATACTCTGACCAGCCATCTAGAACAGTAAAGAAAATATTAATATTACCAGACTCCAGAGAGTCTGCCGGGATACGCTTTCCTTTTGGCAGTGGCTCATGAATAGCTATGGTTTGATTACAGTTTTCCAGCTATCTGTGCTCTCACACTCTTGTGGTTCCCCTAGTTTGATGATGAACATGTCATTCAAAACACTACTAGAAGCCAAGATATGACATCTTTTACTTCCCTTATATCACAGTGTTTCCATGTCACATAAGGCAATTAGATTTGGCAAAAGAAAGACTTGTCAGACTAATCCATGTTTCCTTTTGCATTCTTTTTTTTTTTTTTTTTTAATTCTGGGTGCTTAAAAATAGTTGGCTTGATGAATTCTTTCCCTACAATTTTTCTGAAACCGAAACTAAGCTGACATGTTTGCAACTCTGTGGCTCCTTCTTGTCCTTTTTTCTTTTTCAGAAATATGAGCACTGCATTTTCCTTCTTTAAGTGCCTGGCATTCACCCATCTTCTGCAAAATCAACAAGATAATTACTGGTGACTTGTGAGATTCCCACCAGCCAGCTTTGGAAGGAAACCAAGGGTGAAGTTCATCATACTAAACAGATATTAAATATCATACTTAGCTAACCATTTTACCTGACTGAGGGCTGAAGTCTTGCCTCTTTGTCCAGCCATATGTAATACTTATATTAGAGTCAGTTCGGGAAACAAAGATTTTTTTTTTCCAATCCATTATATTAATTTAAAATGTATTTAAGAAAGAAAGAAAGAAAGAAAGAAAGAAAGAAAGAAAGAAAGAAAGAAAGAAAGAAAGAAAGAAAGAAAAATCACATCTAATGTTTTATAATGATGAAGAAATAGCAAACAAAATGAGATATGGCTGTTGCATTGTCACCTCGAAACAGAGGAAAAATTGTTACGACAAACACTCTTTTGTCTTTCACTGTGCACCCTGTTCAATATGCAGAGGTCAGACTTGCTCCATTAAAAGACAGAGGCGCTACAGAAGGAGGCACCTCTCCCCGTTCTCACAGCGAGATACATGCAGTTAAGCTGTTTGGTTGTCAGCCTCGGTAATACTGCCTTTTTTATGAATATTGTTAAAATATTGACTGGCCCTTTTTATTGTTAATCATTCAAAATCTGATTTTAAGCCTTCTCCCTGTTCCAGCTGCAGTTATTTTTCACTGGAAAGCTCAAGTATATTTCGGCAAGGAGTTTATCTCCCTGACAAATTTCTATTGCTAAATATAGCTACAGGAGAACTGTTCAGAAAAATGGTTTAGAGCAGGAAAAGTGTATTAAAAAATAGGTTACCTTTGCACAAAAAAACATATATATTTAGGGAAAGGCCATACATGAAAGAATGTTAGCCCGAAAGGAAGCTGCAAGGAATACAACACAGCCAGTTATAATAGGCAACTTTAGCTCTTGCGGCGGCATTTATTTAACTTCCTCATAACACTTGAAATTCCCTTTCAGCACTGTGGCCCCAAAGATCTAAACAAACGCTCATTTAAACAGTCTCCTTGCTGCAAAAAACTTTCCTTTAACTGTTGTTTAAAAACTACAGAGAAGAATGCTAGAGGAATGTAATCACTCAGGAAAAGCGCCCCTCAGCTGGCTATTACAAGTACATCACTGTATTGTTTATTCTTCTTTCCACACACACCTTGGGGATAGTGTGGGTCCAGACCCACCAGAACGTTAAAAAAAAATCTGAAAATTCTTTTAGAATCTTATTTTTCTCCTGCACTGGTCATGGATGCTACATATGCTCGCATCAAGCCCAGAAGCACAAACGGACCTGGAATTACACCCTGAAACAGTGTGTAACACGCAGTGTCTGTGCAACAACCCTCACTGTGTCTGAGACCGACTCTGACCAGCTAAAAAAGCATTTCAGCCACCACTGCACGCAGCCATTGTCTGTCCTTAGAAGCTGCCACTGTTTTCTTAAAACCAACATTTTAAAAAACCCACAAACAAAACCCCTCAAAATCACAAGTTTTTGCACTGGAGTGGTAACCAGCAGTCTCAACAAAGTTAGTTACCATTGTGTGAAGTTCTACATGTATGTCTGTACAAATAAATGCATACTTGCATACATACATATATATATATACACACAGTTGTCTCAGTTCTCAAACTGAATGACAGAGAAAGGTAAACTGCAGAAGAGGGCACAGAGTGGTAAAATCATCTGCCTGTGAGTGCAGAGCAGGTGGGTACCAGAAATAGCAATGCAACTACATCTGTAGATTACAGTTGGGTGCCCTAGACTTTACTACATCTCTATTTTCTGCTTTCAGGACATGGCGGAAGTTTGCTACATGACTCGCCAAACATGCACAACCATATTTTCATTTGATAGAAAGTAAAATGTTAGTATGGAAAGACAGGAATATAAGGAGGGCAGGTGTAGACCTACCTCTCACCCACACTTCAGATCTGGAAGTGACTAGGGACATACACAAGCCAAGGGGCCAGTAAACCTTCTTAGGTCCACCAATTTTCCTTTTCTAGAGATTTCCTCATCTTTACAGAGCCTGTCCCACTTGATGCTGGAAGATGTCCTGACGCCTTTGCTGCTGACCAGGTTAACATGCCAAGGTACGTCAGATAGAGAAGGGCAAGAAATGTTAGACCTGATTGAGGTCTAAATATGTCTGCAAATTCAGCACTATCGAGACATTGCTGGGACCTGCCCACTACCAACCCTGCCATTCCCAGAAATGCAAATAGTATTCAGGGACAAATGCATGAGCCTGGTGTTCCCAAGTATTAGCAAACAGAAGAGTGAGTTGAAGCTGGATTTGCTTAACTTCCTATCCTTATCCCTCCTGCCACCATATATCATTTTTGTAGTCAAACAGGAGAAAATAAAGTATCTGCAGAGTTATTACCAAGAGAGAATATGGCCCAGGACTCTGTCAGCTGTCAAAGTAATGATCCCATTTGCTATGAAAACAAGCTTGTTAGTGTCTATTTGGTACAAGAATAGTATGTGTGTTCCAGGGAAAAAAAAAAGACAAGCCAGGAAAGGTTACAGGCCCAGCGCTAAAGGAAAGCACATTTGCACATAATACGCTGGAGACATTCAAGAACAGTTCATTTTGATGCAGTGGCAGGTCCTGTAATGTTGCCAAGGACAGTGTAAGTTGTTGGTCTCCTAGGCTGGAGCTGACATAGAGCAGTATTTCTCGTAAGTAAATAACTTCATTGTGTAGCACAGAAAAAAAACCATCATAAAGCCACCAGTAAATGTGGGCTAGACTTTGACATTTTGGAAGTCTTCTAAGCAAGGTGGGAAGCTTAAAAATAGGCCTTCACTTTGCACCTCCCCAACATGCACCTTTTTTTTTGTCCTCTGCTCGTCATGTGGTCATTTCAATCTGCTCAAAGGAGCCTTCACAAAGTCCACAAGTGTTGCTTTTTCTGGCCTTCACAGAGTGCTAACAGGCAATGTTATAAAAACAGAACTGAGAAATCTCCAGTACTTTGAGTTCAAGAACTGTAGTAAAATATATAGCTTGCAAAGACTGGGGGAAATAGCTCAAAATAAGGTATGTTCAAATTTCTCAAATGCTTTCTGTGTGGAGCTTTATGTTATATTGAAACCTACATTTGCTGTTATATTTTAAAGTTGCTTAAGCTATTTCAGCACCGCTAGATTGATGAGCCAGTTATATGTAATAGCTATGGTGAATGGAATACTGATTTTTGAAAGTTGTTCAAAATTTGGTTAAAGTTTTCAATCAAATCTTGTTTATTAAAAAATATACCGTTATATACAGCTCTGATGTCTGGCTTGCATAATGAAGGAAATTAAAATATTTGTCCTACTTAATTATCTGTATATTTCAACCTGCAATCACTGTATGAATAATAAGTATAAGCACCATAAAGAAAATCACAAGTCTGAGAAATGAGCCTCTTCTATACAGATGCAAATCTGGGGCAATGCCTTTGAAATCAGAGCATGTTACTTATGAATATCACTCTTGTTCTTTGCTATTTGTTGATAATATTAAGACAAAGGTTTTAGCTTTCCACTGAGTTTCATTACTGAACCATCTTGCCCTATATTGCTTCCCTAAATCACAGGAGAAAGAAGTAGCACAGCACCCTTCTCCAGAACAGAGATAAAGTGGCTATAGACCTCCAGGTTTTAAGACAGGCGTGAAACTCTAACCTGTGCCTGTGATTGGCCTCTGTAGAACACTTTCATAATAGGCAGAGTTATTTACTGCTTGCTAAAGAAACAAGGGAATAATAGAAGAAATAGTAAAGTTGCTGTGAAGAAATTTATTGACTCTTGTGAAAATAACAGGAGGTAAGAAAGGCGGGAAGGTATGAGATAATGGAGGAGGAGAATAGGAGACGGAAAATAATTTTAACTTATGTAAGTAATAATTTCCTGGGATGTGATAATGTCTGGAGGGAGAGGGGATTGAGCTGGATCTGATTCATATCTAGTAGTCTCTTTTGTGCTTTGGACTTGACCTAAACAGTGATTTGAACACCACAATATTAAGGTAGCATCTGCCTCCTGAGAGGGTATAGATAGTAAGGCTCTGGCAAAACATAGGACTTCCCATCAGGCCAGCATATCTGGAGATGTATATCTCATTTATGGCTTAAAGCACTGGTATGGCAATTTTTACATTGCAGCATATTCAGTTTCCTTTGTAAGTGCATTTGGTTTAAATATATGAAGGCAGAATCCAGCTGTTTGGCTTTGTTGTGAATACAGAATTAACATTCTGAAAAAGTGCTGGTGGATGGATTGGTTTGCTTGAAAGCTAAATAAAATATTCATCCTCTTATGAAATTCGGTACCTACTGTCAGCAATCTTGTTCACTTAACTTATGTTAACAATTAAAAGGAGATACGGATTATTCCAAATCCCTTGGAGGCCAGCCCTGTGAATTTCTGTGCCTGCTACTACACACGAGGCCACTTTTGTCCTTACTCTGTACACAGGACGTTCCCTTCACTTTAAGTAGGTAACTTTTCACTATGTGGATTTGCAATTACACTCGTCTCGGAATGTCTCCTGTAAGGCTATTGCTCTGAGTGCATTACTGGGTAAACCATGGGGATTTTGGCTTTTGGTTTTTTGAGCTAGTAGGCAGTTGGATCCCTGGTAAGGGTGCCAAAGGGGGAAAACAACCTTAAGGATGGGTGTTTCTGCCCAAAAGGAGGGGATGTAAATCCATCTTGTGCTTAGGAGGAGCTAGGATGGGAGACTGAAGCTAGAAGATGTGAAGGTGGGCACTGAGAAGGCTGTCCAGATCCCACACCCCACAGCAGGTGGCCAAGATCCTGCCAAAAATGCCTGGATGATTCACTCTCACCTTAAGCATATCAGAAACGTAGGCCACATAGAAACTGAATGCTTTGGCAGAAGGTTTAACAGTGTTGAGATCATAGAATCATAGAATCATTTAGGTTGGAAAAGACCTTTAAGATCATCTAGTCCAATCATTGACCCTACTCTACCAGGTCTGCCACTAAACCATGTCTCTAAGCACCACATCTACACAAATTTTAAACACATCTAGGGATGGTCACTCAACCACGTCCCTGGGCAGCCTGTTCCAATGTTTGAGAACTCTTTCCGTGAAAATATTTTCCCTAATGTCCAGCCTAAACCTCCCCTGGCACAACTTGAACCCATTTCCTCTTGTCCTATGGCTAGTTACTTGAGAGAAGAGACCAGCTCCCATCTCTCTACAACCTCCTTCCAGGTAGTTGTAGAGAGCAATAAGGTCTCCCCTCAGCCTTCTCTTCTCCAGATTAAACAATCCTAATTCCTCAGCCGCTCCTCATGAGACGTTCTCCAGACCCCTCACCAGCTTTGTTGCCCTTCTCTGGACACACTCCAGCACCTCAACATCCCTCCTATACTGTGGCGCCCAAAACTGAACACAGTACTCAAGCTGTGTACTCACCAGTGCTGAGCACAGGGGCACAATCGCTTCCCTAGTCCAGCTGGCCACACTCTTCCAGATACAGGCCAAGATGCCATTGGCCTTCTTGGCTACCTGGGCGCACTGCTGGCTCATGTTTAGCCGGCTGTCCACCAGGACCCTCAGATCCTTTTCTGCCGGGCAGCTTTCCAGCCACTCCTCCCCAAGCCTGTAGCGTTGCATGGGGTTGTTGTGACCCAAGTGCAGGACCCGGCACTTGGCCTTGTTAAACCTCATGCAATTGGCTTCAGCCCATCTATCCAGTCTGTCCAGATCTCTCTGCAGAGCCTTCCTACCCTCAAGCAGATCAACACTGCTGCTTAATTTGGTGTCATCTGCAAACATACTGAGGGGGCACTCAATCCCCTTGTCCAGATCATCAATAAAGATATTAAACAAGACTGGCCCCAAAACTGAGCCCTGAGGAACACTGCTTGAGACCTGCCGCCAGCTGCATTTAACACCGTTCACCACAACTCTCTGGGCTTGGCCATCCAGCCAGTTTTTAATCCACCAAAGACTACACCTGTCTAAGCCATGGGCTGCCATTGTCTCTAGCAGAATGCTGTGGGAGACTGTGTCAAAGGTCTTACTAAAGTCCAAGGAGACAACACCCACAGCCTTTCCTTCATCTACCAGGCGGGTCACCTGGTCGTAAAAGGAGATCAGGTTGGTCAAGCAGGACCTGGCTTTCATGAACCCATGCTGGCTGGGCCTCATCCCCTGGTTGTCCTTCACATGCCACGTGAGTGCACTCAGAATGAACTGTTCCATGATCTTTCTTGGCACTGAGGTCAGGCTGACAGACCTATAGTTGCCTGAATCCTCCCTCCAGCCCTTCTTGTAGATGGGTGTCACATTGGCAAGCCTCCAATCATCTGGGACCTCCCCTGTTGACCAGGACCACTGATAAATGATGGAGAGTGGCTTGGCAAGCTCCTCCGCCAGCTCCGTCAGCACTCTTGGGTGGATCCCATCTGGCCCCATAGACTTGTGGCTGTCCAGTTGGCGTAGTAGGTCACTAGCTGCTTCCTCCTGGATTATGGGGGGTTTATTCTGCTCTTCATCCCTGTCTTCCAGCTCAGGGGGCTGAATACTGTGAGGATAACTGGTCTTACTATTAAAGACTGAGGCAAAGAAGGCATTAAGTACGTCAGCCTTCTCCTCATCCTTGTTGACAATCTTCCCCTCCTCATCCAATAAAAGGTGATGATTCTCCCTGTCTCTTTTTTTGTTGTTAATGTATTTGTAAAAACCTTTTTTATTACCTCTTAGAACAGTGGCCGGATTGAGTTCTAGCTGTTCTTTTGCCTTTCTGATGTTTTTTTCTGTATGACCTAACTAGATCCCTATACTTTTCTTGAGTTGCCTGCCCCTTCCTCCAAAGGTGGAGATGGAGCAGGAGCTGGGCTTGGGATGTGCTGCAGGATCTTTGAATTATTTGGGCCGCAAGAGGCAGTCTTGAGTCCTGTGCTTTTGCTTGAAGGAATCAGTTCCATCACCCTTGGGTCTCCTCTGCTTTTGCTTGAGGGAATCAGATCCTGAGGGGTTAATAGCAAAAAAGCAGCAATTTTGCTTGTCTGTTTGAGGGTCTTCTTCATTTTTCTTAATGTGCCACCTCTTCTTCCTGATTGGGATTTGAGACGCAGAAATACTGTAACAAATTTGACTGGAAAACTGCTTTCATCACCACCCTAGGAAATGGGTTGGTTAATGGAGAGGAGAATGAGATATTTGCTATTGAGTTCTGTAATAGAGCAATGCTCTGTTTTTGTAGCAGATTGGTTGAAAAGGATTGAAATATATTTATCTTTTCACTAAAATGGGTTGGAATTGTGGTCAGAAAGAATTCCTTATGCTACAATGGAAAATATGGATGAAAGACCATCATGTAGAGAAAGGAGAAATGAAGTGCTGGATTCTGTTGCTAGTCTTTGCTTTGTCTCGGTGCAATCTAGTTATTCACATTCCTGCAATTCTGTAGTCTAGTCTAGTGGTTTGTCGGAAGTCATCAACGACTTATCCATCCTCATTTATGTTGGTTTAATTTTAGCTAGAAATCTGATACCCTATGCAAAGATCAGACTTCCTCAAAAGTATTATTCTTCTATACCCTAAGATAACTTGGCCAGCAGGTATGTAAATTGCATTTAGATGTTTGTATATCTGAAAAGCCTTTCAGGAGAGAGATAATTTAATTGCACAATGGTTCCCTTGTCAGAGATAGTTATTTTATGATTCATATGATCAAGATGGCCTTGCTGATGTGTACCTACTGATCAGGAAATTCACTTTCACATGGAACATAAACCTTTAAGGAAATCTCAACCAACTTTTTCATAGCAAGTAAAAGCTGCTTTTAGTTAAAAGCATTATATTCGCATGTGACAAAATAATTAAAAAACAGAAGAAAAGTAATGCTTGTGTCTTTCAATCCTTCCCTTTTTAATAAAACTCCCTTTTCCTTGGTTTTTTCTTGCTATTGCCTTTATTTCCTGTGAAAAAGAAAATAAGTCTATTTATCTCCTTAAGATATGGTTATTTTTAAAATGTTTTTCTTAATGGAAATGACCTACCACTGATGTATTCTGCAATGAACCTTGGTCAGTTGCTTAGGTTGTGCATAGAGGCATTAACACAGCAGGTAAAAGTTTAAGTGGTACTAACAGTTTGAAGTTTTGCAATCAGTAAACTCATAGTCATTCAGTGGCTCTAGAAATAGCAGACTGCTTTGAAGTACAGTAATTAATTGTGTACAATATCACTTGTTCCATTCCTACCAAAGCTTAAAAAGTATCCTGCGGCTGCTCAGGAGTGCGTTATCTTCTGCTGAAAGTGTAGACTGGGAATCAGATTTTGATTTAGTTTCCAGATAAGACCTTCACCCTCTAAAGATCAAGTGTACAAGATTGTAAGTGTAAACTGACTCAAACCAAAACAATGTGCCAATATAATTCCAATGATATTCCACAATATACTCCAATATTATTTTGTAAAGGAAAATATAATAAATTGGGTATAGCCTTTCTCATGACTCCATTTTAAGCAGCAGAAGAAATTGTAAGTATTTCTTATTCTGAGTCCAAGGTTAGCAGTGAAGGAAGACCCATATCAAGGAAAGATGTGGAATGGATTTATGGTAAATATAAAGATCACTGTACAACCCAAGGCAGGTATGGTAAGTTATCACATTGTAGTTCATTACACTACCACTTAAAATACATGTGCGTTGTAATATACAGAATGAAATTTCAGTTTTAATCTTTATAATGATGTTGACCTTTCGCTTAGTAAAATCAGGGATTGATATCTTTGCTCTACGTCATGGTTTAGGCTGGACTGGCCACTGAGGTGAAATGACAGATGCTCTCCCCCACCCTTCTCTACAAGGAGAGGGGGGAGAGAGAGAAAGAGACTTATGAGTTTAGAAGGAACTAAACTACTTTAATGAAATATTAATAATAAAATAATAAAAAGAAAATAATGAAATATATATAAAAAACTGTATCAAGCTCCCAGGATGACAGTCACATCACCAGCAGGCACTGGGGAAGTCCCAGACTGGACTCAGTGACAGATGGGAACTGGATTCTGCATCTGGATTCGGACTGGGATCAAAAGCAGACGAACAGTCTTCCTCGGATGCCGGCCATGGAAGAAAGAGAGGGCTGACCCTTTGATCCCTCAGCTTTTATACTGAGCATGAGGCAGATGGGATGGAATACCCTTGTTGGTCAGTTTTGGGTCACCTGTCCTGTCCCCTCCTTCCCTCAGGTGCGACCCCTCTGCGCTTTTCTGCTTCCGACCCTCTAACAGGGCAAATAAGAAAGTTGGCTGGCCTTGGCTGTTACAGCAGTAAGTATAAGCAGGAATCCCTCTGCATCCCATTCCCTGGCATAAACTATAAACATCACTCTTATTACTCTGAGAGTGAACAGTTTTCTGCACAATGTGCTGTTAATTTCAGCAGTTAGAAGAGGCCTAGCTGCAAAGTAAAATTACTGAACAGAAAATTTGTTCTGTTTTAGCTCAAACCAGGACACCCTATTGCAGAAGTTTTTTTATCTTTGTGTGTCTGTACAGATTGAACAGTCTCTGTTCATTCTCTGATAGAAATGTTTCACATTCATAATGCCATTTTACCGTTTTGCTACCATTCTGTTATATTTGGTAGACTGACATGTCGGCATTTATCAAGCTCTGCGTGACTAAAACTTTGCAGATAAAAAGTATTTATTTATCATTGTGTAAAAATCTGTATGCCACTGGTATATTTAAAACCTTGGGTGTATAAATCAGACAACATGGAGACCTGGAGTCAGTTCACCTCTACTTGCCACCAGAAGGAGAATATTAACATATAGGGAAGATAAATGCTGTGCTGCTTTCTCACTTGCTGTGGTGTCTCTATGGCCTCTTACCACAGGTTAATTTCTATGTCTTCCAGCTGAGCCATTCTGTTTCAGAGCTGCAATGGCAAAAGTTAGAAATCACCTTCCAGTGCCTTTTTTGTTTACTTAGACAAATAGGGAAAATAAACAAAAAAAAGAGCATTTTTCCTCCTAACAAGACACTCGTGTGCAAGCTTGCTTTACATTGACCTCAATGAGACTTAGAAATTCCTAAGAGCTTTGATTCAGGGCCTCTGTTCTTAATCCCAGTTGAATGCAAATTTCTCTTTACTGGAGCGGTGTAGGAGACAGCTCTTAATCGTTTATGAAAATATTTCAGAAATAGCTGGAAACACTGTAGAAAGCTATTCTGTGCTTGTACAGCTATATTATCTTGGACCATTACTTTAAAATATGGCAGTATTTTGTTTTTATAGTGGAAGGTACAGAAACAGCTGTGTGTATTGCTCATATAAATAGAAAATCGTTCTGAGTAGTATTGTGTCTTTGTTCTGCTGATTCTCTGGATTAGTTACCTCTACTTTCAAGCTTAAAAGCTTGAGGACTATTCCAAATTAACATATTTCTTGGTATTCGCTATTCTTTAATTGTGAATCTGATCTTTACCTAAATGCTTCTTTAATCATATTTGAGATATTGGTGCAGTACAGTAAACATGACTTTGACAAGCCTAGATCAAAAATCCAAAGCTGTCAATGAAAGCATCCTATGGCAGAGTGATTAAACGCCTTGTATGATCCCACTAAATGTAGGAACATGTTACAGCATGATCCTGCAGGGCCTTGAGCATGCATTAGTTAGTCTTGTCACCAACAGTAGTGTAGAACTACAAACAATGTGAGTACTCAATGCTTAAAGCTGGAACATTTTCAAGTATTTGTCACGCAAGGCAGAAGAATACCTGATTGAACCTGTGCTTTTCTTTAATGCATTTCCAAAGCAAATTCCCTAGATGTCTACACTTCCTGCGTGTTGCTTCGTTCTGCAGGGCTCTTCTGGTGTCTGGGAACGAGCGTCTTCAGAGGAAACTAAACAGATTCTGCTCCAGGTGTGCATCCCAATGCACTTCTAGTCCTCCTGAAGATATAAAGGTTTTGACCAGTGAATGCTGCTTTGGACTGCTTTGTCACATGCATGGAGAAGGAAGTTCAGTCCTGATGACCAGACTAAACCTAGTTTGAAGTAAAGTCTGGACAACTTAGTATAATGAAGATGTAGGGTCCTCAGCACCAATAGCTTCTGTCTGCTATTCCTTCCTATTGGGCTGGATGATTTGCTAATGTAGGCATAGCCTTGTTAAAGCTTTACATTTGTTAAAAGCATTTCCTCTGCAAGTCTTTATGAGATAGCTGTAGTTTTTTGCATTTTTGCAAAAAAATGTATAACTTGAAATGAGAGAGCAGATACTTGATATGAAAAACTTCACTGACAAAACAAGTGAAGTGGAGCACAGTAAGGAAGTAATGGAATATTAGTTTCTAATTATATGTTCATGACATTTGCCACTGTCATGCTCTTTTGTTCAAAAAACCTCCAATCAAACCTTGTACTAAACACATTACAATGCTTAGCAAGTCACTGAAATTAATTACAGATAATGAATAAATATGGCATCTCAGTTTGCATCTTCACCAAGTTCTCAGCACAGAGTACTCTCTTGCAGTGCTATTCTCCTGGAGTAAAGGTCTATAGGACTCTGGCATGTCTTACCCTACTTATATGGAGTTTCAGAAAGGAAAGCTCATGTATTCTGTATAATCAACAGATCTGAATTTTTTAAAAGTACTTGTAGATCATCATTGCAAGAACCTAGAAATATACAGATTAAGGAAACGTAAAGCTTCTGATATATATAATACTATTTCAGAATTTTGATCATTTCCATATGTTCTCTTTATATTGAAATACAAGGTAATATAAATCAAAATTAAAGTGTGGAGACTTCTGAAATAAGTGACATAGGATTTGTCTGCTCTAGCTTGAATGAGACGTGCTGTAGGCTTTATGCAATCCTTCTGTCTGGCTTTGCATACACTTGCCAGTTCTGCCTGCTATTTTGTACTCTCACCATCTTGGATACATTCCGTTGAAATACCAATCAAACAAGGTGTTGAGACCAGATTCTCAAACATATTCAGTGCCTAAATCAGTGAAAGTTAATCTCTTAAGTACTTGTAAGTCTGGTTCACTGTGCCTGTAAATATCATAAAAGGGACTAAAAGGACTGTCAGTACCAAAGAAGGACAAAATTGTTTTCTTCTAATACTTCACACAAGTCCCAGGAAGCAGTAGAATTAAGTCAGATCTTTGCCTCTCTTTGTTTGAATGTCTTTTTTGAGCTGCCATTGAAGCAGAAAGAAACAGTTGCAGTATATCGTGTTCTGATGTTCCCTAGCAGGTATATGTTCCCAGTCATACTCAGTGAGTGTAAATTAAACCAGTCTGATGGGTAGTCCAGTGTCAAAAGAAGAGTCGGGAGCCATAACCAGTAGTCTTTGCTGTGCGCAGAAAGAATCTGCTCACGACATTTGCATGCTTCTGTAGGAAGCTTAAAAATGTGTAGGAAAAATTTTTTGAGCTTCAGAGTGGATTAATGACAATTCTTATTTGCTTTCTTGTTATGTTTTTTATTGTTGAGTTTTTCTTCCATTTTGAACCTTTAGTGAACTATATGACAAATCAGAATATGTGATAATATCACAGGAAAAATAGCACAGCCAAAGATTTTTTGGTATATTCTTTTGTTCACTGAACCATGAAACAATCCCATCTTGGTATAACCTGCACGTTGGGCACCATTTCATGTTGGAGAGCATCTAGATTGCTGTATCCAGTTTGGGGCCCCAGTAGCGGAGAGGCACACACAAACAAAGTGAGTCTAGGGGAGCTCCCAGGATGGTCAGGGCAGGAGCAGCAACCCTGGGAGAAGGTGCTGGTGGAGAAGGGCTTGCTTAGCTCAGGGAAGGTGTGGCTGCAGGGCCTTAACTGCTGCCTGTCTCCACTTGGTGCGAGGTTGCTTGGTTGACCACTGAGGAGGTTGACAACAGACCCTAGCTCTGGGAGGCCCAGGCTGGATCTCAGGAGGAGCATCCCCTGGGCAGGCTGTTTTGGTTTTGGTTTTGTTTTTTTCGTTGTTGTTGTTTTGGTTTTGGGGTTGTTTTTTTTGTTTGCTTTTGGTTTTTTGTTTGGTTGGTTTTTTTGTTTTTGTTTTTTTTATTTGTTTGGTGTTGGTTTTGTTTTTACAAAAGGAAATCATAGAATCATAGAATGGTTGGAGTTGGAAGGGACCTTAAAGATCATCTAGTTCCAACCCCCCTGTCATGGCCAGGGACACCTCCCACTAGACCAGCTTGCTCAAAGCCCCATCCAGCCTGGCCTTGAACACTTCCAGGGACCGGGCATCCACAATTTACCTGGACAACCTGTTCCAGTGTCTCACCACCCTCACAGTAAAGAATTTATTCCTAATGTCTAATCTAAATCTACCCTCTTTCAGTTTAAAACCATTACCCCTCTTCCTATCTCTACATTCCCTGATAAAAGAGTTCTTCCCTGTGTTTTCTGTAGACCCCCTTTTAGGAACTGGAAGGCTGCTATAGGGACTCCCTGGAGCCTTCTCTTCTCCAGGCTGAAATAAGAACAAAGATCCAGTTTGCAAGTCATGCCTATGTGAGTTTCCACCACAGCCATTAATTAATTGGTTTTGCAGGAGTCGATGTTAAACATGGTATGTAGCTTTCCATCAGTGGATGCTTTTGTCAGTGCACTGACCTCCTGGTGTTTCCAAACTTGATACTGGACATAATCCACTTAGTTGTACCACACTTTTGCTGTCAGAATTTTTTAGAGACTAAACTTTTTTGCTTTTATCATATGTTTGATTTGAGCTGTGAGTCGTGTGGTATATTTTTATACCATTTGGTATACAAGTATACATTTACATACTTTTTCACCTTCAGTGTGCCAGTACGTTTTTCAGTCACTATTTGTTATTCTCTAAATTACACGAGCTGGAGTCTTTAGTACATATTGTCACTGATTAATAAACACTTCAACATGTGATTGAAGATGTCTGAGATCACAAGCTGGCCTGAGATGTTAGGTTCAGAACTGGAGAGGCCTGAGAGCCTATTTTCTGCTCCAGGGTTGCCACAGAATGAAGCAATACTCTGGCTATCAGGAACTGGGGAGGAGACCTTGTGGTACCTCCTGCAGCACCTGTCTGACGCTGTAAGAGGGTGAAGATCTGTGAGATGTGAAACAAACACAGACGAGCTCTTTTGTAGGGCTCACTAGACCAACAGACTGGATCCACCAAGTGCCACAGCTGTGTGTGCTCCTACTGCAGCGTGGGCCCGTGGGCTCCACGGAGCAGAGGTGCTGTGTCACCCCCCAGAGCCAAGACCCCTGCCGTGTCACTAGGAAACAGAACACTGTATGTGAGTTATAAATCTGGAGGGAGAGGATGGATGGAAAGGTCAATATTCAAAGATGGATTATGTTGATAATGTACAGAAACCTGTTAATTTCTGTGTAGGGTATGAAATACAAAGTGTTTGTGAAATGGGTACAGTGAACATATCTGCTGATTGTTATATGGAGAGGATGGTTAAAGTACTATTTCTGAGGCTAAAAAGTCACACATCACCTTACAAAGTTATAATATAAGAATACCAGCATGAGGGTAGCATTATTGTTATTCCGTTTTGCCAGGCAATGTAACTAAATTTTCGGCTGCCCTTTAGCAGCCTTGGCCTAAACAGTAGCCACCTCTTCATAGCAATTGTTTTTGTTGTGAACACTATTTGAGCTAGTTAACATATTAGGTAACCTTCTAGAAGACTATAACTTTTCATCATCCCTTGAGGAAATCTTTACAGAGCAGCACATCACTACCTGAAATCACGATAGCTTAATGGATGAATTGTTAGAAGTGTCTTACACACTGTTCTGAGCACACAAGCATGTCTGTATTAATGTCAAAGTTCCAGAAAGATCTTAACTGTTATAAAATTGAATTAGGAGAAGCAAAACTTTGAAATACTGTTCTTAACACTATGATATAATAAGCTTCATATTCTGACCCTCACCACTCACTCAACTCTAAAAAAAACCCTGGGAGAGAGGTATTCAAAGGCATAAAGGGCAACTTTGTTAGAAATCTAACTTTCTGTTTCTGCTTCTGAGTATCTTCTCACTGCTAGCACAATGACACATGTGCACATACTTTGGGCAGACAGGCAAGTGGCTAAAAGCTTTGATTTGATCCTGAGCCATTTACCTTTGTCTGAAATTGGCTTTTAGAGAGGATTTTAACTAAATAGCAGAGAAAACTGTGCTGATGCTTGTGTAGCTGCAGCATAGCAAGGCTTTACAGTGGAGCTATAGGAATCCAAGCTTCCTGATGGGCTTGTGTTTTCCTTTGCACTTATCCTATGTAGCTTAATTTAGAAATTGCAATATTTAATCAGACTCTTCTTATTTTCCCGTCTACTTCTACTAATTTATCCTCTTTGGAATTTGGGCATATGTCATTGGATATGATTTTTTACCTTATGAAGTCCTTTCCCTGCCTCCAGTCATTCTTGGATTTTCTGCATTCCTTTTGTTTCACGCTAACTTTTTTCCCACAGAAAACATGATGAATGTAAAGTGACCAAATGCCTCAGATTCAGAGACAATCTTTTTTACATTGTGATGTCTTCACATCTCACAGAATTCATCAAGATAATTTTTATGTACCTATTTTGTTACAATCTTGATCGCTACCAGCCCAAAGTCAGTCCTAAACAATTATTTTCATCAATCTACTTGCTAATAAAGCTTGCAGTTACTGTAGCTATAAAATCAATTTCTAATGATGTTACACAATAGGACATTAAATATGGCACAGCTTTAAGTGTATAGCACAATGTAAACATATTTTTGTGTATCTGGTATAATATATTGTTTCATCTCAAACTGTTGTCATTAGGAACACCCTAAGGGTTGTGCTTTCCAGTTCCGCCTACTGTATCCCAGAAATATGTAGCTATGTTAGCAATTGTGTAGGAACATATGTAAGCATTATTGAAATCTAATGGATAGTGTACTTTAACCTAGCCTGGACATGTTAATAAATCAATTGATTGTTCTTTGCCTTGTTTTCCCCTTCCCAGCTTTTGGGCAAAGGGCTCCCTCTTCCTGTGTGTTTGAGTGTTGGGGTTCAGCTGGAGACCTTGGGCTTTGTATGAGCAATAATACTATGTACATCTTCCAATGGGTGTATAAGAGAAAAATCTTTAAGTACAAGAAAAAGGAGCACATTAGATAAACTCAGTGATCTTAGATAAATCAGCGGTGCAGTCTTTGTGCATGTATTCTCTGCTGCTTTTCCACCTGGAAAATAATATAGCAGAATTGGAGTAGGTTTGTGGATGTCAAAGAAAATGAAAAATGAGTCAATGAAAACAGCCAGAGAGGAGTTTTAGATTAGGATTGATTACTTTGAAAAAAACCCAATAACAAGCCTGAAAAAATACATATAAAATGACAAATGACATGGTGAAAGGAAAGTAGGAGCTTCATTTCTTCTGCTCTCGCTACGCACAAAGAAGGTGAAAGACTGTTAGATGAAAAGCAGGAAATTCCAGCATGATAAAAGCAAACACATCTCCATACAGTATGCAACTAGAGTAGGGAACCATTACCACAGGAAATTAAGGCCAAAGCCTCTATTGAAGCAATAAGTACAGGTATATAGGTATCAACGGTATGATGACAGCATTTTAGAAAAGGATATTAATCCTCTTCTGTCAGGACATAAGACACCAGAGTGGTATCTAGTAAGATTTTCACACTATTCCTGCTGCATATTTCTTATGCTATCTTATGCAGTGTGATCCCTCAAGAATGTAAAGTCCCATGTTGTGAGGAGCGATAGAAAGCCAGTCCTTGCACTAAGTGTAGTTTATTCTTCTGTTCTTTGGGATTTATTGCTCATATAAATGCCTCTCATTGTTGCTGAGATGCAGTACAACCAGCTGCATTTCATAGCGGTGCTGACTCACCAGCATTTTACTGAAAAAGTGTTCTGCTGCTGTTTAACTTGCATGCTGCAAAAATGAAGCTGTTTTGCAACGGGTGACTCTCCTGATCAAAGCTCAGATCAGCTGACTGTTTTGAATTCATATGCCCAAGACTGTGCACAAATGTGAATTTAGAATTTTTTCTGAATGTCAAAAAAGTATCTCTTCTATTTAATTTTATTCGTACTCATTCCTTGTTGTATTTATATATTTGCTGGAAAATGGTATCTTGCTTTCTTTGCACTATGCACTGAAAGTCATGAGGAAGAACATGCACAAGATTTGTTGTTAATTCTGTATTAGTTACTAGAAGTAGAAAAACACTGACTACCGAAGAGACACAAATAATTATGCCCCCTTTGTTGTGAGTGTCATAATCTTAACTCCATGACTGGAAAATTATTCACATTTTTTCCGAAGTCTTTCTCTGATTTAAATTTTGTGCAGTTTAACTATCTTTTATACAAAGTTGAAGTATTACATGAGGGACACATGCAAATCACTTGCAGAAGACCCCTACATATTTTCCTGTGTTTCATTCTGCTATCTGTAAGCTGCTGTTTTGCCATCTTGGTCTGATGCTTGTATACACAATTTGAAGTCTATATAAATAAAGAAAATAAGTTCCTACACACTTTTTTCCAACAGTTGTCTGCAGTACTAGATTTAGCAGAAAGAAATTATCTAGGATCTGAATTTGCTGCATCCAAGCAGTGTGGGAAAAATAGCTGTCCTTGGTGAGTCAGTAGGATTAACACACACCGCCAGAAAGGGTTGTTCCTAGCAAGGAGTGCAGGCTTCCTAAAATACCACAGAAATGTGAATCATTACAATTAAAAATTATTACAATAACAAGTATTTGTTTTCTGTAATCTTTCTGGGGGTAATCTTGTGCTGCCCTCCTCCCCTTCAAAGTACTTCTTCCTCATAGTGCATAACCTGAAATACCTGCTGCAGCAGAAAAATAACATAATCATCAAGCCACCCAGTTTACCAATGAGCAGAGCTGGTATATTGTGCAGTGTTGTCACAACTTGTGGTAGCTGAGGGTTCCCATAAATTCAGTTATAGCAGAAATACCACAGTCTTTTCTTTGCTGAAGATTGATTGCCAAGAAAAACATTTAATGGCTGTATAGTTTTCCGTCTGACAGTCAATTGCAATGCAAAAAGAGCACACACAATGGCATCAGAAGTGTGGAGTGGTGATATATTAGCAATAACATGGCAATAACAACATATTGGACAGATTTTTATTTGTAAGACTTCTGGCAGAGCAAGGTCAGAAACAAACTACTAACAAGAAGCCTACAGTATAGATGACTATGGCTTTAAAAAATCTGATAAAGAGGAATTGTAGATGCAATTTGATATGTGATGTGTCCTGTGCAACCACTTGTTCTCCAGTAAGCTCTTTTGCTGTAAGTGGAGCATAAAATATTAGGTAGAATAAGGCCCTAAAGATCTTAGCAAACCATATCTGTACAGTAACATTTTAAGATGACAGAGTGAAGAATTCTGTTTCCCCATGTAAAAAAACCTATCTGTGTCATATATGAAAAAATGCTGTATTGGAACAGATAAAGTCAAAGGGCAGAAATATAGGCATTGACAGGTTATCTGGTGTCCACTTTTGGTGTCCTCTCTTTTTCAAGTGGTCCTGACATATGATTTTTTTCAGATACGTGAAAAGAAAAATTATTGGAATCAGAAAAATACATGAAATATAAAAAACCTTTTTGACAAGAACTAACCCTTGTGCTGAAAAAGCAGGTTATACAGAATATCTGAGAAGCTGGGTTTTTAGAACAGGCTCATTAGAAAGAAAGTTACTTTTCAGCATTTGCTGACAATTAGAAAATAGGTAGGTAAAGTCAAGTTCTTCATCTGGAAAAACAAAGAGGAAAAGCTCTTTTTGCCTTTGAGTGCACATCATGGTCTTCTCTTATCAGCTGTGGGGAAAGATCATCTTCAGTGTTGCTTAAAAAATTCACATCTAGTTGAGCGCATATCTAGCATTTATGTTCCTGAAGTAAGGGCTCTATGATCTGGAAAAAAGCTGGTGATCTCATCCTTCCAATAATAACCTTGAAATACTAAATTATGCATCATTTCCCTCTGCTTACGAATGTCAAAGAATACGCTTCTATGTTGTGTTTGTGTTTATTATGTTACATTGCATTCCCCTGAGTATTTTGCAAGCAAGCTATAAAGTCAACTATTAATTATTAGTATTGCAATTAGAGTAATCATTAATGAAACTAAATATTATGGAGAATGTAAAGAGTAACAAAAAATGGGACTGACTATAGATCCCAGTTTCTATAGAGGTAGATGTTCTTATGCCATTTGAGAACAATTTCTTTTTGGTGGCTCGCTGTCACTTTCAACACATCTTGCAAATTAAAAAAGTACATAAATCAACATGAGAGTGGTTATGTTGTTAAAACATAAGCAGAACACATCATGTTTCTTCTATCCCAATATTTTGCTGCTTCTAATCTCTCCTTCTCCCATCTCTCATAAATGTGCAAGTGACAATATCTAAAATCTGTTCAGGATCAAAGGCTTTAAGTTGCTGCATCCATAATGTTTGAGCATTGTCTCAGTCTTTGCTTTCCTATTCTACTAGAATGATTCCTTGTTCTATATGGTATAAAATGTAAAGAGCCTACTATTTCAGAATTTAACTGGAAAGGGACACATCTTAATTTTGCAAATGCCTAATCTTCAGTTACCTTAAAGCACGCTGCTTTCAGAGGATAAAATCATTAAAGATTTCCAAAAAAGGGAAATTGGAAAACAGACAACCAAATATCAACAGTTATTCTGGAAAATCCCAAACTCATCCTAAATTACTATAGAAAACACTTACTAGTTTGGGCATGGTAGTCAACTCCCCATGTATTCCCTTGGCATCTTGCCTTACAAATCTTTTCAAGATCTTTGCAGAGCAGTCTGGAGTTCTTTGGCCCTTTGGTACAGGGGAAGAAAGGGTCTGTAATAATAATCCTACAGCTGTGCTAGTGCCTAAGGATGCCATGGAGCAAACATGCAGATAAAAACAGTACCTCTTATTAGAGCAACTATCATCATTGGAAAAACTTTTATGTAATTAAGAGATTCAATATGAGATTTGGATAAGAGGACTGGTGAATAAAATAATAGTATGCATGGCTATAGTATCTCTTAATTTGCTGCTTGTTTATTACAATAGGTACTTAATTAACTTTTAACTTAATGTTTAATTATTTGAATGAAAAATATAATTAAAATTTAAATATTTTCAGCAGGTAAACATAGTTCATGTGTGCTTATCTATTTTCTTAATAAAATGCGAGTGAAAAAAGAATGGATGATTTGACATTCAAAAAGCAGTACCTTTGGCATGTATGTACCTGCCTGCTCTGCTTCTCAAAGCTGCAAGATACTACCACTTGCTTGCAATGCAGCCACCTCTGGATCCTTTTGTAGCTCAGAACTCAGTGGAAAATGTGAGCTTACGCCAAGGGCAAGATACTGCTGAAGAGTGATGCCTGCCTCTGAGATCACACCTGCTAAACCTATATGTAGAAAGCTGAGAGAAATTGAGGGGGGGGGTGGGGTGTGAAGGAAAGGAGTTGAGCCCTAGATTACTCTTAAACACAGTTTCCTGCAACCAATCAAATGGGTTTGGTGTGTCTATTAATTCCTGAAGCAATTAAAATCTAGCAGTTAAGTACCTGTTCTCAGGAATACTGGTGTTTGACTTGATGTGGATTCACTGCAATGCAGGTAGAGATCAATATCTGACCAAGTGTGAAAACCTCAGGTGCTTGCCCCCGCCAAAAAAGGACATTTGCTGTGTCCATGGCCCTTGCTTCTGCCACAAAAAAGAGCCAGAAGGGAATTAGTTGGAAGAAAAGCAGAGCTTTCCTTCACTAGAGCCACAAAGAAATATTCATACTCGTGCTCTGTTTTGTCCTGACATACCTTACAGGGACAATTTTCAAAAATTTTACTTCCTTGTTCTTTCTACGCTTCTGCTGCATCAGAGAGGTAGGAGTGTCCCCAGATCTGTACCCTTGCAGAGAACGTCTCTGGAGAACCCTTGGGAGAAGAGTGGGGATGCAGCCCTCAGTGGGGACACGTACTGAGTGGGAGACACCATGTGGCCTCTGAAGGGGAAAAGAACAAGAATGTCATTGAGTACAGGGGAAAAGGGGCCCATAGCATCCTACTTCTGAGGTCCTAAGGTGTTTGGGAACTTTAAGACCTGTTTGAAGTGGTCCCACAGTGTGGCATCATGCTCTGTTCAGGGAGAAAGAAAGGTTCAGCATGGTGCGGGAGTAATAATTTCTGTATGTTTGTGAGGGTAGCAATAAACAGTGTGATTATGTCTGACTCTCATATAGGTATTATTATTCATGATTATTATTGACAGGACAAGTAAGAAACCATGGCAACCAAGGGCAGCTTATCAAAAGCTATTTTTGCCTGTGTTGTGATTTCCCCTCCTCCTCCTTCTATTTTCTTTCTGAAAACATATATAACCTTTTCCAGCACAATTGATTCCTCTGGATCAATCTCCTCCTCATACCTAATAGTGCCTCAGTAACCTAATCAGCCAAGAGAAGCTTTTCCTGCATTTTCTGCATCATAATCTGTCTTTGCTCCTAGATCATCTTCTGCAAGAAACAAAAAATAAAGTAAATCTTAAAGTACGTTCATCTTCTGAAGATTTTGTACTGAAAAAAGTGTTCTCATAGTGGCACGATATGGTTGTCTGTTTATGCTTGTGGAGTTATTTACAGACTGGAGAGTTTTGCTTTGATGTGTAAAAGTATTTTGGCCTCCGAAATCTTCCACAGTGGACACAAGAGTGTGAATGAAATAACTCTTGCGTTAGGGAGGAAACATGAAAGAGGAATATGATCCAATTTGCTTAAATCTGTGTAAGTGATGGGAAGAAATGCCCGTGCTACCTCGGGCCTGAAAAGGAAATGGGAGTGCTAAGTGCCAGCTGGGCTCCTGAGCTCAGTAGGTTTGAGCACAGAGGGCATTGGAGGGGGGCCCACGGGTTAGGAGAGTCCATCGAAGACGACCATTCAGGGAGCTTTGCTTACAGACACTACAACAGTCCAGGTACCGCGGGGGAGGGGGGGAATTCCTTTGAATTCTAATCTGCTTAAAATTTCCTGCCAGAGTTTAAGGTTTAGATTCAAACTGCAGATGAGTACCTAGCTCTGCAGAGCTGCACAAGTGCCTGTGCCTGCCAAATCCTTCCCTGCACAGACGCACACTTTAACTGGGCACGCTTGGGCTGCCAGATGCTGAGGCTGCGTGCTGGTGCTCTGCCCGCCTGTGAACTCCAGAGCTGCTTCCAAAGTGCTTGAGAACACCTCTGGGTGATGAGTGGAAGATAAATTGTATTTCTATTGATGTTTTCTTCCTAGCCAAGTGACTGCTTATAAGGTACTATCTAGGCTGGATATGAAAAGTTGCAATCTTTCATATTATCAGTTGATAGACAAACTCTTTGCTCAGTAAGAAAAGCTAAACTAGGGCTCAAATGGTATTTGAAGGACAAGACAGTACAGAAAGCAATTCCCATCAACCGAAACAGCTTAATTTTGGCTATTTGGCCTTTCTGCATCTGAAATAGGGTATTTCTATTATTGTTCACAGATTTGAATGCATAAATAATATCTGATGACTGAGGAAGGAAATTGCTTTTGGTGAAGCAAGTGAATGGAAAAGAGTAGTGAAGAAATAAAGGACTACCAGTTGATATAATGGAAAGAGGCTTTGCAGCAAGAATGGAGGAGGAAATACTTAACAAAACAGAAAGAAGAGTGATATACAGACTCCTGTGTCACTGGAACTGGACATGCTGAGTGAGGATGCTGGGAGAAACTGGATCTGTGTTCAGCAAGAAAACTGTGCACATGTTGAAAGCAGTATTCAGCCTGGATAAACACGGTGTTAAGGTTAATGACAGGTGCAAAGAGTAAGGGGACATTGCTGGGTTGGGAGAGATCGTATATGCTGCTGCATTTCATCAGCATGGTCAGAAGACATCAAAGGGTCAAAAATCCATTGTGAAAGTTATATAGGCAAAGGCGTGTGGAATGGATTCAGCGGAAAGGTCAGATAATAGGTCAATTCTTAGAAATGCTGCGAAATAAGAAATAAAAATTATGTGGTTGGAACTGAAAGTGATGGAAGAGAAGGAGTTCAAAAATAAAGAGAGACTGCAAGCACAGATAAAAGCTTTGTTATAAGTAATGGAGGGGAAGAAAAGAAAGCTTACAAATCAAGACATATTTGTGCATATGCGCTAATACTATTTTATTCCATGAGGTACCTACAGGCCCAGTACATGAACAAGTAGCTTTCTGTAATGGATAAAGTAAACAATAAATAAAGAATTGCAATACTTCAGCTGGTTGTATCACTGCTTGCCTCCTTATTTTATTTTGATTTGCATAGGTTAGACTATATATTAGTAAATTAAACCACACCAGGGCCAGGTACATGACTACTTATGCTGACCAGATATCACAGTAGTAGCCAGTGTGGTTTTGGTTGATGGCCAGCCTACTTTGGAGAGTGGGTGTTTAGCACACACAGTCCACTCCAGCCCAGTTGGCCTCAGTGCCAGAGAATGGTCCCTGGTATATACATGTAGGTATAGCCAGAGTACCCATGGTGCAGACATCTTAAAGCATGATAGCTTTTTTATTGCTGATGCTCACTTCAACTACTATGTTATGACAGTGTATTTAGCTTGCTGCAATTACTTCCATAGAACTGCTGGGAAAAGTAGAAAAGTTTACTGCTGTGTTGATGGTGTGAAAGTTAAGAAATAATGGCTTAAAAGACGAGAAAGGAAGGTTAGGTTAAATATCAGGGAAAGATTTCTGAAAGTAAGCAAACCAGGTAGATCATATTAGAAAAGGCACAGGAGAGCTCCTCACCAGGGATTTTTTTGAATATATTGGATATGTATCTGTCAAGGATAGCTAATCCTATCCTCAGACAGAGACAGATGACTTCCAGATGTCTATTCCACTCTGTGGACAGCAAGTCCGTACATGAATATTAAACAGAAAAGGCAAGGATGTGCCCTCAAATATCCCTAATGCACCAACAAACTAGGGGACGATGAAGTGAAGGGAACCAGAGGTGATCAGGCTCAAATGCTTTCCTTACACTGCTTATCTTACTGGCACTGTAGTGTGTACAACACTCGGCATGACAGACTGTTCATGTGGCCCAGGAGAGCATTTTTTTGTTTGCATATTCTATCATTATGTTGAAAAAAACACACGACTTCTAGAGGAGGTATGGATAAAATAGAAGAGAAAACCACTATATTATCATATAAATAAATACTATTTCATAATTTACAAGCTGGATATATATGGTATCCTGTGAATGCTTGACTTAGCAGCCTTAACATTCTTTTCCAGCTTGTACTTTAATACAATTCCCTAAACTTATCCATAATTTCATCTCACATAAGAAATCCTCCAAATTCGGCAAATTCTATTGACCTCTCCAACTATGATTATCAGTTTAATAATATAAGCTGGTAATACACAAGATAATCAGAGTGGATCTTGGGGACTCATCATCATCACTGGAGAAATGCAGTTAGCATATCAGCTCCATGCCCACTTGCTGAACACAGGAATAGAAAAACATGGAACTCAGGTTGTATCTAAGTTAAAATTATCCAATGTTTACACACTTCTGTTTTCTGGGGAGGTCCTGTCTTCTGCCTGGTTGCTGCTTTTCTTCTCTTGTCCACCTTGTTAGTTCTTGCTTGCTAACTTCTCATATTTCAACTCCCTCTGGCTCCTCATTTGGTCTTTCTTTCTCTGTTCTTATTACAGTCTTCATAACAGGGACACTGGATTGGCAGTTCTGTCTATGGAAACACCATTCTTCTAGACTACCTTTTTGAGAAAGTATGTTAGCAGAAGTCCAGATTCTCCAAACTGATGTTCATCTGCAGAACAGACAACATATTCCATCAATACCTCAGGTTTAGTCGCCAGAGAGCTACAATTAGTCTAATCCAGGTATGAATTTACTATGATGGAAAAGATGGGTCAAAAGGGCAAAGCTCTGTACAATAGCAGTGCTGGCATCAGCTGTGTTTACGATCTTACATTGGAGTTATAGCTGTGTGCTATCCTTACATTTCTTCCAGGGTCAACTTACATTTGCCTCAGGTTTGGACGTAAGACTACAGAGAAAGCATGTCACCTGTGACTGCGGTGTGCAGCAGGGCTTCAGACTGGAAGGAGGATGAAGGTACCCCTAAAAGCAGGCAAGTGAGCAATGGGAGTCAGAGTTTGTATCGAAAATTAGGTGATGCACATCAAAGCACCTTGCTGGACTGAGCCAGCACCTCATTTCACAAAGGTTAGGGAATGAACATCAGTTTGTAGAAAAACTTGAGCACTGATCTTGTGTGGTGGTTCAAAAAAATGACTTAGAGGTTAATGCTTCCCTGTCTCATTAATGGTTTTGGTCTTGGGAGGAATCCAGTTTCTCTTCCACCTTTTTGCAATCTGTCATACCATAACAGCAACACTTGAAGAAAATCCTTGGGGAAAGCAGTCTACTTTTATTTCTTAAAGATTTGTGCACTCAAACAGAAGCTGGAAAACAAGCGCAAACAATTTTAGTCTGTCATGTTAGATATTATGTCAGCTGTTTACAGTCAGATTTTTCAAATGCCTTTATGTCACAAAGAAACAGTGTTGAGCCAGACAGTGAAAGACAGATTAAGCTCACCTGACAGCTATCATCTGGCCTCTCACTCTGCCTTTTGGTGTCTGATGCAACACAGTAAAACTATGTATGCTGCAATTATAAAATAGCTTTCACCAGCAACAAAGTTTTAAAGAAAATGTCACCTTTCTATTTACAAATTAAAATTTTCAATTTTTTTCCCCCACTTTTCATCTTACCGTGGCCTGGTGCCCCTGTCCTATGGAACTGTGTGCCACACCCTAAGGTTTTCTGAAATACCAGCACTCACTACTGAACATCTAAGCTGTGGCAAAAAATACCTTTCCTCACTTTAGAAATGGTTAACAGAACTAAAAATAATGAACTATACTTCCTTCTTCAAAAGATCTTAACCAGTTCTTGGAAAAGCCAGTTTTTTAATGTTATTCAAGGAAAGGATGTTGTAAAACTTTCTGATAATGGAATTCTTCATTGATTCTGGATTTCTTAACTGATTTTCTCTGCAGACATCGTGCAAGATTACCTGTGAAGGTTATCCTTTTTGAAAGTAACCATGTAAAAATTGTGCTTTCTGATTCAGATGCAGTTTGTAGCCGATTGCAGTGACATAGATCAGCCTTTTTCATTGATTGTTTGACTTATTGGACTTGCCAAGCTATCATTGATTAGAGAGACTGAACTTGAATTTTTCTTGCATATCATTGACAATATTAGTTACACATTTCAGTGAGCTCATTTAGACAAGACTGTAGAAGTGTAATATTAGCATAGTCCAAGAACAATAGTGTCTACAGTTCAGCCTTTATTACTAGCTGAGGAAAGAAGAAGCACTAGTTAATGCTTGAGCTCCAAACTGAAATTTGGCCTGATTGAAATTTCTCTCCTTCCACCTCCTACTGCATGTATGGAAATCCTTCTCACAGTAGGAGAACACGTGGCATCCCATAACCATGCTGATACTGCAAAATGGAAAAGCGGTGTTGAGAAAAGATGTTGCCAAACAAATGCAGGCTCTCAAACTTCTCTGCATCATCTGCAGTTTATGTTTTTCTTTTCTAAGTGTGAAATTTTCTTATGTGCATAGGTCTCCCACAAATCCATCCACCTCTTGAATAGCGAAAATAGAGCTTCTGAGGTATTTTGATGTCTTCTAAGCAGTGGGCCAGTGGAAAGAGAGCAAATAATTTAAAACAGTAACAGCCTCAGGTATCCTACAAAGAAAAGGATCTATTTAGAATGTAAGTGCTCTTTTTTGCCACTGTCCTATATCTGACCTGTTCAAAGTAATTCATGCTGTCTTTTAAGTTATTACCAACCTCAGCAAGCAGTTTAGAGAGACCAAATAATCCTGTGGCATAAATCTGGAGAGCACTGTTGAAGAGCAGTTCACTGTCTGGCTACAGCATTTAAAATGTGTTTTATTAGCAAATAGGAAAGTCACATTCTGCTTTAATCCAGAGCACCTAATGGAAATGCAAATAGCAGTGTTAATGGCCAATAAATTAATTATGCTTATTAGTGAATTAATAATGAAATGAAGAATTAATTCCGTTCTTTAGTGAAGATCATCTTAAATGTTTCATTCCTTCTTTCATTTTGTTCACAATTCCCCACTGTGATCAAGACTTCCTTTCCAGGCACCTGACTGACTAGACAACCCCATACCTTGAGCACAGCTTTCAAGATTTAGAAAAGATCTGAATCTAAGAAAACATTAGCTCTTATTTTTAAGCATATTTCAAGGTTCATAAAAGATTTGTATTGTACAGTTTAATGATATCTGGTGGGAATACCTCACAGTAGACAAGTTTTCGCTAGGTTTTTCACCCACGTTTAGTCTACTTTTTTCTGACATGTTGCTTATTTCATTGCATGCAGCATGTCTGTTCTATCAGCAGAGTAAAGACAAACCACCCGTGAAAAACCTGAAATGAAAATGAGTAGGAAAAAAAATCGATTTATGTAATAATTAGAAGAAAATGAAAAATAAGGTGATACCAAGGCATGAAACCTGAAATACCCTCCTTTCCAGCTTGGCTGTCAATACCTAGCAGTTGCTACGTGTGCAAGAAGCTCCCTGTGTGAATCTCTGCATTTCAGTGAGGTTTTCCTGCGTCCCATCGACTTATTAAGATTCTTGTGAAGTCTGAAAAAACAAAAGAATCAACAGCATTTGAGCATACTAAAGACCTTCTGAGTTGCAGAAACAGATGTCTAATGTCTTGCTTCTGAAGTTCAAGTCTACTAAATCAGGTTTAGTTAAACCCCAAGGCTCAGGTTACCATAGCATTTGTAAACAGAGGAGACACACAAGTCTTGCCATCAGTAGATAGCTTTACTTATAAATTATCAGGATGGACAGGTAATTCTGAAAATGGCTTCCATTTATGTGTGTTTAGATGGACTTCTTTTTTTCAGACACATCAACACTCTGACAGTGATCGCGTTGTTTAGGAATGCCGGTCCCATCCATTATACCCTTCACTCAGTGGTGAGATGTCACATTGTCAACATGCCATTAGCTTACAGGGCAAGCTATATATTTTTTTTCTTCCCTTAAAGACAAAAAGAAGCTTGAAATATTCAAGGTTTCTGAATTACATGATTGTCCATGACAGCTGCCGGAATTGTAAAAGTTAATAACCAATGCTAAGCAATCAATCTGTCAGCTTTTGGTGAAGTAAATTAAAGGAAAACAGAAGTCAGCAGCCACTATAACATGTTTTTCTAGAGGTGCAATATTCTAATGTGGTGGATATGCTGCTGGTTGTCACCCATAAACTAGGATAGCTGCTTTTGTTCCTTCAGCAGCAACATTGCATCTCTTTCAGCACCTCAAACCCAGGGCACACAGGCAGGATGTTCTGTTCATTGTAACAAATGGCATGTGCCTCTGAATGCACGGTCCACCTTTCTTTCCCTTTCCAGTTCCCCTGTGAAAAGAAAATAAAATTCTTCTTTACAATTCTAGAGTCTTGGCATAGTCAGAGCACATCATTGCACTGAAAATGTTTGACAAATTTTTTCCATTACAGGAAAACAGATAATCTATTAAGAAAATCGTGTGAGCCTGCAGTAGGCCTTAATAGTCTGTCCTTATAAAGTAATTTTAAAATGCTTTATCCTGTATCCCATTTTGCTTTTATTTCTGATTTGCTGGATGAAAAATTTGGGCCTGCAGGCCAAAAGTTTTAGAGAAAATTATACATTTTTTAGCAGATAGTTGTGAGAAAAATAAGAATTGGATCTCTTTTTAAATGTTACTCTAGTCTAATTCAGCTTATTAGATGTAGGAGACAAATGCACATTAATAACCATTACATCTTTTTAACTCCCCTTTGAAAAACATCTCAGCTGGATCTTTGTGGCTCACTTCTTTTGCGGTCAAAAAGCACTAGTCTTCATTGCCTCTGACTTTTTGAAGGGGATGCGGCTGCTGACACCCTGTGTATTTAGGAACTTGATCCCCTGGTCTCTACCTTTCTTGACACTGTTGTACTAGCAATCTAACTAGGGTGAAAACCACTGGAAAACTGTTTAATAACTGTCCTGTACTTGGATTTTTAATTTCTTTCTAAACCATCATTCTAAATGTTGCCGTTTTCTATACCCTCCTCCTGCCAGGGGGACACAGAGAAAGTACCCTTCTTTCAGGACAGATGCAAGATCTAATGATGCTACCAATGGCACTTCACTGGGTGGCCTTGAGGAAAAAGCTATGTATTCATGACTTTCTAACTTTCCTCTTGAAGTAAAGTAGCTGTTATGTACTCGCACTTCACCTCCACAAAGAATGGGGCCAAAGTCCATTCCTTCTGAATCACTGGCATTCATTCTGTGGACAAGACAAATCATCGTGGTTGGGATCATCAGCTTAACAGAAGTCGATTCAGATACAAAGAGTTACTCCAGGCGCGTATGTAGCCCTCATCTTTTCACAGCAGCTAAGAATCATGTTTACAGTCCATCATCTACAGGGCTAATTTTGCACTGAATCAATTTAGATAGCATACCTAAAACACTTTTCACCTGCCAGCTGAACTAACCTTGCCATGTCTGTCCTCAAACTTCCCCCAGCCAGTGTCAATGTTCAGTATCTCTCTGCAGGCAGAATTTAGCCTTATTTCACAGCATTAAGATCTATGTTCCATACATGTGTCTCTGTGCTTTAGTTAAAAGAGAACAGTGGAAATGAAAGAAAGTAAGAAATATCCACTTAGAAAATAATATAACACAATGATTTAATGTAAGCTGTGTCCTTTGCCCAAGGAGCCTCTCATTATCCCTGTCTCTTTAGCTTTGGAGTTTGAGAGAGAGCACTATGTTTAATTATTTATTGGTTGCTATAGCAGTGTTAAATGAACCTTTGAGACTGTCACGTGGTGGTTAGAGCACTCACCTCACAAATACTAAAGCAGATCTGCAGCAATTTAAGTTTCCAGAGACTCAAGAAGCCCCATATCCCAATTTTCAGAAGGCAGGCAAGAAGGGGAAAAAAAAATCAAACCCTGCACTCTGCATTTAATAATCCAGGAAGCTCAGATAAAGTGAGCTGTTTCTCTTAGAACTGTCCCGAGTTTCTCTTTTCCTGCTCCCTGCCATTTCACATTAATTCCTTGTAGAAAAATTAGTTTACAAGCTTTTAGATGCTGAGGCTGTTAACTTACCAAATCTCTCCTTATGCAGACAAGTTCAATCTGTATAAAGAACACAATGATGCATAAAATAGTTACATTGCATTATGCAGCAGTCTAATTTATTTCATGAAATATATAACAAATGAGCAAATACATTTTGATGCCACAGTCATGAACGTTGTAGGCTTACAGTAATTCAGCATGACCAATTGAGTTGAAAACCATAATTTATGAAGTGTGAGTTGATGAGTTAGCAGTGTAAGAAGTTTTGGGTGTCCAGACAGGAATTTTCTGAAAGGATACACAAATTATTGAAGGAGAAAAGAGATGACCAAAAAAAAAAAAAAAAAAAAAAGGAAGGAAAAAAAGTATGTAAACTGAAATACTCTGTGGGGAAAATCCAAGACTTGTTTGCACTGAAGCTTGTGGTATCTGCTAAGAAGCAACAAATGGATTTAATTTAGAATTGTCATTCTCCTTCATAAAACTAAACATTCTTTTCCTAGTTTATGCAAAAGTACTTTAATAAAACATTTACTAACACCTCTTTTTTAAAGTAATATCATGTGAAGAACTTGTCTAGGAAAAAAATGTCAAGAAACTGGACTCACATGCCATCCCTTCCAGAGAACATCGTTGGGGTGGGGGCGCGGGGAGGGAATAAGAAGAGCAGAAAACCCCAAAAGATAAAAGATCCATGTAAGTGAGACTACAGGTATAGTTCTTGTACAAAAATATGGTCTGACAGTCAGTCGTTGAGTCAACAGGGAGAGGTACCAGTTTACTGAAAACAGTAAAAAGATTTTTCTACTGAGTTGTGCTTTTAATATTGCATCCTGGGTGTTTTAAGTTCCAGTGATGTCCACAGAAGTTTTGAAAAACAAAACAGGAGCTTTGTGACTGAAGATGATTATAGAATAACCTGTAAAGGAGGTAATTAGAGTCAAGAGCGACAAGTTGGCAAGCACAATTCAGAGACAAATGTACAGACAAACAGCTGAAGCAGCTCTACATCAGGATACAGCACTTGTGCGCTGGGGACCTGTCCCAGATCCACTGAAGCTATTAAATGCAAGGCTGGGAAGATGGAGGGGGAAGCCTGTACTCCTGACCTAAGAAAAAATGAATTCATGTCCTGAAATATTTTCCCTTGATAAAAATTTTCATACATATTGTGGAAAAAAAAAAATTCTGTAGGATTGCCAGCAACTCATCCAGTCACTGCAGTGCTGATTTTATTTATGAGTGCCCTAATAGGTGTTATTCCCTTCTGCTTCAGTGGGTAAAGCTGTTTAGGACAGCAGGCAAATGGAAGAGAAACACTGGCTAGGTATAACCACATAGCTGATAGGCAGCAGCAGTACAATTCCTACTCACCTTTTGCACAGACCTTTTATTTTGAAAAATATATTGTGCTACTAGCTTGAGCACCGGCACAAAAAAGCTAAATTAAAATCTGTGTTGAGTAACATCTTTAATGTAATTAAAGCAGTGAATTCTTGAATAAACAATATCCTTAACTCACCCCGGTGAGATGTAGTAAGCTGGAGCTGCTAGAGTATGGGGCACCACCTATGTTCCTCCAGCATTCAGATAGTTTGTCAGTACCTTGCACAGCACAGGATGAATCAGTTCTTACTTTTTGTCAAGACCTTCATCTTATCGATCTACAAATAAGCAAATCTGCAATGTACTGGAATGGGCCTACTGATAGTTTTCAAAAAATTTCTATCAGGTTTCCATAGGAAAACTGTTTCAAAGGCTTTAATAAATGTGAGCACATGCAAATGGAAAGAAAGATGGAAAAATATTAAACAAGTCTGAAATATTTTGGCTTCCAAAGTCTCAAAGTTGCCTGGGAGTGTAAGTTGCACCAATGGCATTAATGAATTCTGCTTTAGGAAAAAACTTAATTCTTTTTCACAGATTGCAAAAGCAACATTTACTTTTTCTGCATGTATATAATTTCTCACATTATATAAGCATAGATTTGTTAATATGTGGACTTCCTTTAAAATAAAACAAACTCATACATTTTCCAGTGGTTCTGCACTGTATCCTTTACATATGACCACCAGAAAGGAATGAAAATTGGGTCAATTACAGATTTCTGGTATATAAATTTCTTGTATATCTGTGGGTTTAAAATCCCTTAGGAAACATTTCATGATCTAAGTCTAACCGATGACATTTATGGTCATGTCTCAGAATGAGCTAAATGATCTGAGCACTATTTCTTTAACCACCAGATGACCCTTTATTTTCAAAGTTCAGAATATGCTGAATGACCCTGATAAATGATTTGTAGATAGGAAGGACTGTCTTGCTTCCCTGAAATGTTTGCAATGCATTCTGGTTTATTAACGACATCCCAGAAACTGTAAGTGACACCAAAACGTTATATATCTTATTTTAGCTTTCAGTGACAGTGACACAATTCTAAGATGGCATAAATAAGCGCAAAAGAGTACAAAGTAATTTAGAAGCAAAAATTTTTGGGTCAAAAATCTTATTTTTATACCAAATTCTCTTGCCTCCCCAGGAAATTCAGAGACATTGGCTACAGAAATCTTTTATTTAGATTTTTTTTTCTTGACTTGTGTCCCTTACAGTAAAATTATTTTGAATTTTATTTATTATATTGCTGCAGATAATCAATAGATTTGATCTAGACTGGCAAGTTGGCTTTCTATAAAGAGAGCTCAAGGAGAGAGTCAATTACAGCATTTGGAGAGTAACTCCTCAAGAGAACAAATCTGTAAGCAATCTAATCGCTGTCATCATTTATCAGGTGGCACTGCATCAGCTGGTATTTTTGTGATACAGGTGAGTAGAGCAAGAGTTCTGAATGAAGGATTAAACTTCATATAGCATAGGAAAATCAAGCTTTTTCAGCATAAAAAACCCAAATGTAGCTGTTCTCAGAGATGTATTTATGGGGATTAATTCTTCAGCCTCCCGTGGGTCCATTTCCCCCAGGCAAAATGAAGCATTGCAGGTGTAAAACGCTATTGCTCTTACTTGCACACTGCTTGAGCAGTGCAAGCCCACCAGCACCAGGCTCTCTGGCCCCTTGAAACACTGCATTGAAGATAATGAATAGCTTCCCGTATGACATTAGTGGAGATGTTCTCATATCGAAAACCTTAAGGTGAAGTTGTTATTGCTATCATATACTGACAATGCATTCACGTACTCCTGCAGAGTAGAGAAGTAATGCAGAAACTCAGGTAACAGTGCCCAGTGTCACTTTGGTCCTCCAGGGCTGTGGGACTGTTCGTCTTAAATACTGTTTGGCCAGATCCGGCTGTTGTGCTGGGGCGAATAGGGAAGGTAAGTGTTTATAAAAGTGGCCAAAGAAGTGCAACCTCCGTCTCTTCCCATTATCGGTCCCTGAAGTCATGTTTTGGTCACGTTGCAGGGTCCCAGGCACACAGCTGTGCTGTCCTGGCTGTTCAGACTGCCACTTCCCTGACCCAGAGCAGTGGGAGTGGGAACAAACATGCACAGGATCAGGGCCGTAAGACATCTTTGTGTGGTTTGACCCACTGGCCTGGAGGCAGGAGCATACTTCACGGCATCCCAGGGACTTCCACAAGGTTTCACTGAGAGGCAAAACCAACTGAGCCAGGGTTAGGCTGCCAGGCAGAGACCTCCAGGAGAACAGCAGTTCCCTTGTGACTTGCACTAATAGGACTGAAAGTGCCTCGTTTGCAGGCAAATCCCCATCCTTCCTTGTCAGGAAGTTGTAAGACTCTTGTGAAACGGGGGCCTTGGATTTGGGACTACTTTGCTTTGATACTACTGGAATAAGAGAAGACTTTCTGCTCATCCAAATGGCTTTCAAGGAGAAAAGCCAGTGTAGAGAGGGATTGCACTGTCTGTCTTAAATAATTTGATTTATGGATTGATTTCCTTCATAAATATTCACTCCTGGTTCCTTTATTTCCTTAATAATTTTTTTTTTTTTCTGGCTGTTGTGAATCCAAATTTAAATGCATCCAGTGTGCAAATGTGGATATCATTTCCCTTGAAAATACAAAAAAAACATAAATGCCACCGTAATCCTTTGCTTTCTTGATGTGTTACTTAGTCACATGGCTAAGTGAATGGATTTTTCTGGCGAGAAAACAACTTTGTAACTGGTAAGTCTGTTTTTTCTAAAACGTGGGACTTTGCTTAGTTTGATGAGTTTCACTGTACTTAGGGTTATGAAACTAAGAAACCACATTTCATTCGCTTACAACAGCCAGAATTTACAACAGGGCAATATCCTGAAAATGTCCATTGCTACACCCTCAGCGCTGTGACAGAGTACTTGTACTGCACTGTGCGGGGTCTTAACGAGGTCATTCAAAAGACTACGCTTCCCTCTCTTGTCTTGTGCGCTGAGGCAAGGCAGATATATTTGTGTATTTGAGTCCTGCCACAGATGAGAGCAACAGCTCATCAAAGGGCTAGAGAAGGACAAAGCTATGGCTTCGTCTCCTCTGTATGGCAAAAAAGCTTGATGGAGCCACAAAGAAACTAGTGTGTCCTTTCAAAGGCTACTGGAAAGGGCTTCTGATCATCCTTTCATTAATGTTTTGGAGGCTTAGAGTCTCCTACCATTTTTCTGTAGCTGGGCTGTTTCTTTAGATTGCATGGTACGTGGAGGAAGTTGCTGCCTTTTGCTATCTGTGTGTATGGTACAAAGCACCTGTCTTTGGAGATCCATTGGCTTTAGCATATCATATCTAACAGTGAAGATTCCCGAATGTAAAATACTAGAGAGGTAACTATCCAGCTAGAAAAATTTTTCTGTCTTCAACTTTCGCAGGAAATTGTAATTTCTTCAGAGCCTTTTTTGTTTTGTTTTTTTGTTTGCTTGTTTTGGCTGGGGGCATCAGCTTTATACATTTTTATAAAACAGTAAAAGAAATCCAACAATGATTTCACTTGGAATGATGTTTTTCCAGGACTACATGGAAACTGTTCATATATAGGCTGTGCTCTAAGATGAAGGTATTTCTTCTGAAGTGGAAAAAATAAGTCTTTGGCTTTTGGAAGGATTTGACATTTTAGATTCATCTGTTTCCTTTTTGGAATACTTATTATAGGCACTGAGGGATCAAGAGATTTCTAGAAGTAGTCTATTGTGAAAGTGCTCATAACAAAAATGGGTTCTAACCACAGACGTTGTGAAAAAAACATGTAAGAACTAATAATTAACAGATACTCTTTCTCTTGAAAGTTCCTTTTGCAGGTTAGGGCAATGTAGTCTTCCCTACACTGGATATAGCAGTAGCAGAGATTTATTCAGCTAGAGCATTGGGCTACGAGACTGTAAATCTAAGGTCTATTCCCAGCTCTGTCTCAGAGTCTGGCTTTGCTACCTAAGGCAAGTCATAGACTGTGTACCCCAACGCTAACCTGAAAAATGTCAGTGATAACTTGTGTAATTTTCCGCAGCCGTGCTGAGATTAATTCATATGAGATTGCAGGATACATTTCAGATTCTGCTATGGATGGGTGGGTGAGTGGAGTAACAGGGTGGATAGTATTTTTAATATATACAAATGTGGGAAAAATCGCTTATTTGTCTCCAATGAATGGACAAGGTAAAGATATTAGAAATGGCTTCCTTCTCTGGTATATGAGTACACGCATATGAGATACTTGTGGACCTATTGTAGATTTGATGGATGGACCACTCAGTGGATAAGGAATTGGCTGGATGGCCACACTCAAAGAGTTGCAGTCAATGGCTCAATGTCCAAGTGGCAACCACTGATGAGTGGCATTCCTCTGTGGTCAGTACTGGGACTGGTGCTGTTTAACATCTGTGTTGGGGACATGGACAGCAGGGTTGAGTGGACACTCAGCAAGTTTGCTGATGACACCAAGCTATGTAGAGTGGTCAACACACTGGAGGAAAGGGAAGCCATCCAGAGGGACTTGGACAGGTTTGAGAAGTGGGCCCGTGCCAACCTCATGAAGTTCAACAAGGCCAAGTGCAAGGTCCTGCATGTGGGTTGGGGCAATCCCATGCACAAATACAGGCTGGGCGGAGAATGGAATGAGAGCAGCCCTGAGGAGACGAATTTGGGGTAAGCTGGCAATGTACACTTGCAGCCCAGAAAGCCAACCGCATCCTGGGCTGCATCAAAAAAAGCATGGCCAGCAGGTTGAGGGAGGTGATTCTGCCCCTCTACTACTAAGGCTGAGGGGAGACCTTACTGCTCTCTACAACTACCTGAAAGGAGGTTGTAGTGAGATGGGTGCTGGTCTCTTCTCCCAAGTAACTAGTGATAGGACAAGAGGAAATGGGTTCAAGTTGCGCCAGGGGAGGTTTAGGCTGGATATTAGGAAAAAAATTTTCACTGAAAGAGTTCTCAAACATTGGAACAGGCTGCCCAGGGAGGTGGTTGAGTCGCCATCCCTAGATGTGTTTAAAAGTTGTGTGGATGTGGTGCTTAGAGCCATGGTTTAGTGGCAGACCTGGTAGAGTAGGGTTAATGGTTGGACTAGATGATCTTAAAGGCCTTTTCCAACCTAAACGATTCTACAATTCTATGATTCTATACTCCACTGTTGTGAGACCCCATGTGGAGTACTGTGTCCATCTCTGGAGACCCCAACACAAGAAGGACATGGACCTGTTGGAGTGAGTCCAGAGAAAGGTCACGAAGATGATCAGAGGGCTGAAGCACTTCTCCTATGAAGACAGACTGAGAGAGTTGGGGTTGTTCAGCCTGGAGAAGAGAAGGCTCTGGGGAGACATTATATCAGCCTTTCAGTACCTAAAGGGGCCCACAGCAAAGCTGGGGAGGGACTCTTTATCAGGGAGTGCAGTGATAGGAAGAGGGGTAATGGTTTTAAGCTGAAAGAAAGTAGATTTAGATTAGATATTAGGAATAAATTCTTTACTGTGAGGGTGGTGAGACACTGGAACAGGTTGCCCAGAGAAGTTGTGGATGCCCCATCCCTGGAAGTGTTCAAGGCCAGGCTGGATGGGGCTTTGAGCAACCCGGTGTAACGGAAGGTGTCCGTGGCCATAGCAGGGGGTTTGGAACTAGATGGTCTTCAAGGTTCCTTCCAACTCCAACTATTCTATGATTCTATAATTCTATGATTCTATTTTAACTGCTTCTGACTAAAAATTAGTGGAAATATATGGATATTGGTGAATACATTACTACAGGAGCACGCTGTTTTACTGATCATGTTACAATAGCTAAGAACCAATTCACATGTAAAGTTACTTGTTGCAGAGATGTTATTAGCGGAAAACGGGAGCAGGATAAACCTTATCCTAACATGTATCTAAAACGATGAGTTTACAACAGCAAAATGGTGCAGTTGTGACAGGGAGGGTAAGACTGCTGTACTGACCGTTTAGCCATACAGTAAAGTACTTTAATTTGGCTGTGCTCAGCCTGCCAGTGATCTTATTTTGCATCATGCAGGCAGGTGAAGAAGAGACTTGTTTGCTAATTAGTGTTATGATTTGAGATGCAGAGCTGTAATGAAGCATGAAATGGCAGTCACAAGTGATATTCCTGCAACCCTTGTATGTCAGCCTGACGAGAAGCCTGCACTTTGTCAATATCAGCAGGTAGAAAGTCCCAGAAGAAAAATACTAGATCAAGTGAGAAGGGGTTATTTAATAGAGGGCAATTAAAGAGAGTGATAGTCCTAATTACACATGCAAGTGCAGAAACCAGTTAGGTTTTTAGTACTGTGGTGACAAGACTTACAGTCTGCATTAGGTTCTGACTGTTAAGCATGCTGCAAGGGAAACATGTTAATTTAGAGCATCAAAGAGCATTAGAAAATCCCCACCAGATAATAGCAGTGGTGAGAACCTCACCAATCAGGTCTGCTGTTGTTTAGTGAATTACATTATAGAAAGTACTGGTGTGAGTCCACCAGAAGCTATGAAGCCACTGCTTCATAAACACATCAAGGTGGCGTACAGCACTCAAGTAGTTTGAGTCAAGAGTAACCCATCCAAGATGGTTGGCAGTAGCACAGGTATCTTTTTCATTACATTCTATTTGAGTTATGAACTTTCTAGGACTTCCCAGAATAAGATTAGATGGGACAAACTCTGTTAGTCAAAGAGCATAAAAACCCATAGAGAACAAACAAGTCTTTTTCACTGTGTCCATAAAACACAGTTAAAGAGCGCTTTGCGGTGCTCTTACTGCTTTCCTTGGCTACATCATAACTTCACACCAGGCAAAGCTTGATGCATGCTGGCTTTTCTGCACTCTGTTTCATTCCTGTTTCCATGCTAACGAAACAGGGGGATATGCTCCACATGAGAGCCCGGTCTGACCTTGTGATAGTTTTGATGACCAAGGGGGCAAAATCTGGGGGCATGTCATCACTCTAATTCGTATGTGTAGTCAAAACCTTTATTGCCAGCAGTAAGTGCTGCTTTCAGAAAGAGTACAGTAAAAGAGCAGAAAAGGGAGCACGGACTCAGGTTACAGTTAGTGGTTACCTGGAATTGTACCTACATCTCTGTACATTTTTTTTTATTTCATAGAAGTGTATTTTGAAATCAATCTTACTCATCAAGCATATATAATTGCTTTGATGAAAGACATTCTCTAAATTATTTACTATTCTTCAATCCATAAACTTCATAAGGGGTGCAAGACAGTGAAATTCATAGGCTGAGCCATAATGGAAGTCATACTATGCAGTGAAATGATTATTTCTGACTTAAAAACTTCACATTCATTTAAAATGAAACAAAACTCTCCCCACTTTTCCAGTCTTCCTCCAGATTTTGAAATGGCTTTACCAGGTCTGATCCCTGACATGACAGTTATTTCCTCCTGACTTTCATTTGATTCAGTTGTGCCTGATATTATCACTATTAACCTTGTCTGCTCTGAGACCCACCTGCAGCTGAAAGCCATGTCAGAACAGTTTATTCCAGTTCATTAAAAGCCATCCTTGTTTTTTTCCTTTCTCCATTCCTTCAGTAATGGATAATTTTACAGTCCCTTTCTAAGATAGTGTTTCAATAGAAACATATTACCAAATAAGAGGATCCATTAAACTTGCTGTAATCATGCATGATACATGCCATATTTGACTTTTCTCTATGTGATTTGCATCTGGAAATAACGGGAGAAATCTTACTGTATTCTTATTCTGGGTAGCTGTGGAAAATAAGTAGGGTGGCATCAATCTGGTCTCAACTCATACCTAAACATTTTTAATAAGAGAAAAAGTTTTTGCAATTCTTGGGTTAAAATTTGCCAGTTACCACAGGAAATCACCACAGTGCTTTGGAGTGTGTTCTTCCCCTCATCATGTCTCTTCTGCTGACCCTGAACTTGTTGGATTACCTCTGTCCAGGGCAAATTGTAGTACCTAGCTATATTTTAATCACAGTATATTATAACAAACCTTTTTAATGTCCTGTCTTTTATTTAGCTTAAAATACATAAGATTAAAAAATCATACTCATTTATTTTTTTTTCTAATTCAGTTCTTAAAAGCTGTGTAAATTCAATATTAATTCTATTTATTTAGTTAGTTTCAAAGTATACATGGACCACTAGATACCTGATCATAACTACACAGAACAAATTATGGTTTAATGGTACCTGAACAGATCGAATCACTTCAGTTTTGAATTTGATTTTATCCTGGAATTAAGCTACCTTGCAAAATTTCCTTTTTCTCTACAATTAAATGTGGAAGTTAAATTGGGACCTCAGATGTTTAGAAAATTCAGCTTGGGATCCACTCCAAACTTCATATTTTCAATGGATTTTAAGCTTAGTTTCCATTAATTTAAAGTATGAAAATTTTGTTGTGGATACGAGTGTAGCTTTAGTTTAATTCACCACTCCACATACCTAGCTTTCTCCCCCTTTCTTCTTCCCCAGTCCACCAAGGGAGAACTTCAGAAATATCATGACAATTCATTAGCAGTATATGACACTAAATACTGTGATTTTTGGAAAAAGCAAATATACCAGCTTTAGAAACCATCATTTACTTAAGGTATGCTAGCTACCTAATGAATAAGTCTGATTTAAAGGCTCCTAAGAAAATATTCTATGGGGAAATGTTTTTTACAATGAGTAACATAAAGGATATGAGCCATTTAAAAGCAAAGCTAAAACATAGAATTTCCAATGGCATGTGGGAACCTGATGACATGATAGAAAGAAAAAAAAAAAAAGCCAAAACATGGTTTAAGAACTTCTATTTATAGCTGAAACACTTCATACTATCTAGATGATAATGGAGATCCAAAGGAAATGTAAGAAAGAAAAATCTTCTGCTAAACCTCACATTTGTTGCCCTTTGTAGGGGAAAATGCATCTCAGAAAAGCTGATCTTTACAGTCATATGAGAACTTGTAACCACAAGTGACACGAAGAAGAAATTGTTGACTATTATCATGATTGATAGAAAACTGTTACTTCTGATTTCGTTTTGTCTCTATACACCTGTTCCTCTCTGTATATTCATTCCTCAGCTAGCATTATTTACTGACGTAAGGACAAGAAAAATTAAAATCGCCTTTTGACTGAATTCAGAAACCACATCTTGTCTGACACTAAAGGGATTTTAAAAACATTACATTCCCAACTCAGAGTGAGTTTCAAATAGTTTTGGATGACAAATTCCCATAGGCTTATAATAAAGTTGTCATCTCAGTCTTTAGGTGCACAAGGGCTAGATGGACCTATTCTTTACTCATGAAATTTACTCAAGATGGTTAATCAAATTAAGTTTTCCAGTTCCATCCCTCACCATTGTTTCTTAGAAAACACGCATATGAAGTGTATGGTTTCTCTGACCAGGGACAAATCTCTGTAACAGTTTTCTTTTAAAGAGCTACATTTAATCCAGGAAAAAAAAAAATCTGTTCATTCTGGATTTCAGCATGTTCTACTTAAATATATTTTTATACATCCATCTGAATATAGATATAGACAAGAAATACAGTTGCAACTCTTGCAACAGGTAGAAAGGAACTCCAGGTGGCAGGCATAAAACCACAGTCAAGAAACAGAAATATGATCACTTCCAGGGTAGCAGGGCACTAGCAATTCATGCATTAGCTGTGAAGTGTGTGGTTAATCTCACACACAATTTAAAAGGCATCGATGAATCTTTTGTAGAGTACGTGCTTTAGTAGTTATAAATGTGAGTCCATCAATTATGTTTGTTGCTCTGGTAAGCTAGCTCATGTGAGCTAGCGTGCTTTTCTGCCTGAAACTTAAAACCTGATCACAGGCTCCTTTTCTGGATTGTTTGTGCATCTGTTTGGTACCAAAAGGACAGAAAAGTGCTATACTACAGGAACTGGCAATTCTCTTTGGGTCCAGAGAACAGTCTCATACTCACAGAACAAATGAGATCATCTGATCCAGATGATCTCCATCTCCAGACTGATCTGGAGGTCATCTTGCCCAACCCCCCTGCTCAGAGCAGGGTCAGTGAAAGCAGGTTACTCAGAGTTGTGCCCTGTTGGGTTTCGAGTATCTCCAAGGATGGCCTCTCCGCAGCCTCCCTGGGCAACTTCTTCCTGTGTTTGATTGTCAGTAAAAAAGTTTCTGCTTTTGTTTAAATGGAATTTATTATACTTCAGTTTCTGCCCATTGCCTCTTGTCCTGTCACTGGCTACCACTGAGAAGAGTCTGGATCTGCCTTTAGGCCTCCCATCAGGTATTCATACACATTGACAAGATCACCCCTGAATGTTCCCTTCTCTGGGCCAAATAGTTCCAGTTCTCCCACCCTTCTCTCACATGACAGACGCTCCACTACCTTAATCATTTTTGTAGCCCTTAGCTAGACTCACTACAGTACGTTCATGTCTCTTTTGCACTGGGACACTAACACTGGATCCAACACTCAGGTGTGTCTCACCAGACTGAATAGAGAGAAAGAATCACCTCCGTTGACCTGCTGGTGATGCCTTGCCAAACACAGCCCAGGGTGCTGCTGTCTTCTTTGCTGCAACTGTACACTGCTGACTCATGGTCAACTTGGTATCCACCAGGACTTTCAAGACATTTTTTGCAAAGCTGTTTTCCAGCTGCTAGATCCCACTGTGTATTGGCACGTGGGAATATTTTCCCCCAGGTGCAGGACTTGACATTTCCTTTCATTGAACTTTGCAAGATTTGTGTTGACCCCTTTTTCCAGTCTGTCAAAGGGTCTTTCAATCGTAGCACACTCATATGATCTATCAAGCACTCTGCCCAATTTTGGGTTGTCTGCAAAGCTGCTGAGGGTGCACTCTGCTCTATCACCCAGGTCACTAAGGTGTCAAACAGTATTTGCCCCAGCACTAACCCCTGTCCAGCTGGACTTTGTGCTGTTGATCAATCCTTTTCGCTTGGCAGTTCAGCTTCATTTCAGTCCACCTCACTGCCCATTTATCTATCCTGTACTTTATCAGTGTGTCTGAGGATGTTATGAGAGACAGTGTTGAAACCCTTGCTAAAGATAAACTGCTGTTCCCTTGTCTACCAAGCTAGACATCTATCTATACTGGGCTGACTATAGTTATAGTCAGTTATAGTCAGTACTGGACGGCTATCAAGTTGGGTAGGAATGACTGCCCTTTTGTAAATCCATGATGATTACTCCTAATTGCTTTCTTGTCCTTAATTTACTTAGAAATGCTTTCCAAGATTACTTGCTCCTTCACCTTCCCAGGCCCCAGCCTGTAGTTCCCTGAATACTCCTTCTTGCCCCTCTTGAAGACAGAAATGACATTTGCTTTCTTCCAGTCCTTAGGAACCTCCCACCATCACCATGACCTTTCCAAGGTTATCTATGCTGGCCTCACAATGGGATGACTCAGCTCACTCAGCTGTTGCGGGTGCATCCCATCTCATCAGGTCCTCATTTGTCCCATCAGAACTTGAGTTTGCCCTGTCTGTTTAAATGTCCCCCAACATGATCCTCATCTACTGAGGGCAAGTCTACCTTCCACCAGACTTTCCCACTGGTCTCAGGGTCCTGGGATTGCTCAGTGCCGGTCTTATCAGTAAAGACCGAGGCAAAGAAGGCATTGAGTACCTTAGGCACAAACATGTCCTTTATCACCAGATTGCTGCCCTGTTTGTTCAGCAGCTGGCCCACTTTAACCTCGTCTTCCTTTTACTGCTGATGTGTTTGTAGAAGCCTGCAAATGCTGTAAAGGTAATTGCTTATGCTAGAGACTGTACGGTGAGGGCTCGTTGATCAAGAGTGTTTTTTCTTGTGAGGTCCTCAAGGTCATTTCTCTTACAGCCCTTTTGCCTGGGCAGGCCCTAGAAGTCAGGCCATTTCAAAGGGGGAAAGTAGGTTTATATATATTGGTAAGGAAAAGTACGTTCCACTCTAGTTTCGGTCTGGTTTATAGCCTTGGCAGAAATTCCTTTAAAGGATTTTTGTGTAGGCATTAGCTATGTTTCCATTAGGGAACTTGTTCAGAGCAGTGGGGCTGCTTAGAAATGAATCCCTTGGCTGCTGCTGTTTCCTGAGAGTAGCCTCACTTTCCTGAGTAGTTTTGGTATGTTGGAACTTGGTTCATTTTGGAGGAAAAGAAAGAAAAGTTCTTTTCAAAAAGTGCTCCAATGCTTAATGGGGAAATTACGATCCAAATCACAGGGTGGGATGTGCCATGACTAAACCCTCCAGTACATGCTGCTGCCTTTTCTCTTCAGAAAGCTTTGCACCATGAGTAGTTGAAATGCTCTGCTCAGAAGACGAACTCCAATCTGAAATAAACTCCCGGTGCCCCATGTAGCAGGATATGAGAGAGGCCTCAGCACAACCTGCTTCGATCTACCGATCCACACATTTGCACCAAATTGCTTGCTAAATTCAGCCTAGCTGTTGTGGAAATTATAAATAAATCACGGTAATATGAAGAAGCCAGAGAGTTAGGCTGGTGCTTATTAGAGCAGAGATGTAAAATAAAGACTGCGGAATATGTGCTCTGTTTCTTTGCTCAGCTCAGGAACAACAAATAATGAAGGAACTTTAGAAAACTTAAGGGATATTTACCAGTTTGCTAGCCTTTGATTGCTGTTTTGCTGAATTTTTCAGAAACAAGTTGATAAAAGCCACCAGCTTTATTCCATTTTTTCCAGCAAGAGTGGAGGAATATTTTATTCAAAGATATGTATCTTTATTTGATTTGTGTAAAATTAGGAAAGCTATAGTCAGTATAAAAGATCACATGACTGGGGATACTAGCTGAAAATCAAAATTCTTTCTTTATAGACTTTCTAGCTTGCATTTTTTTTCCAAGACGTACAGCATGGAGGCTTTGTACACTATTGTTTGTGTAGTACAGGTGGAATTGAGTGATGCATCAACTTGTGGCCGAAATCCGATAATGAATAAAGTTTTATGCACGTGAATTATTCACAAATCCAAACATTGATTTATATTCAGCTGGAGAAGCCAGGTGATTGAGGGGGAATGCCAGTGGAGCTAGGAGTCAAGGAAATCCATCCGCTGTGACATTAGAAATATTTTTCTTCCTCTGTGCTCATTCCCTCTACTATAGAAAGGCTATGAAATACTAATCCTTGTTAAAAATCATAATGATTAATTTTTATTTCCATAATTTGAAAATATAGTATATCATCTTAACATATAATTGCACACATTTGATATTGTGCATGTATTTTTAATAACCTACCTAATAATGTATGTATGTAACATGCACATTCAGAGTAATTCTTTTTTATATTGGTAATAATCATATTATTACTATGTATAGTCCAAAGAAATAGTTTGAAGGGGGGTTTTTTTGAAAAAAGATAAGTTAGGGTAAAAACAGGTTATGCTGTCCTAAAAAAAGAAGAAGAAAAAAAAAAGAAATGTAGAAATACAGATGATTACAGAGTTGCCTAGGTAGGAAGACCCTGCAATGAGGCACAGACATTCAGGAATATGTCCTCAACCTTTATTCAGTTGTTAATTTTTCTAGTTTTAACAGACACACCATCCTCCTCTGCATGCCATACCATCATCGTTTCTTGATAGAATTATGTCCAAAACTTTCATTGCTTTAGAAAAATAGAAACTATAGTTTTCAAAAACAGCCACTTCAATATTTTCATGCAGGATAATAAGATTCTTACCATAGTTAATATGTCCCTGATAAATACCATCTTTTTGAGATGTAATGGCATTGTGTACTATTTTTATGTGTGCTCTGAAGGAACTGGTACTAAGAAGTAGCTCTTTATTTTTCTATTTCCTATGATTTTAATTTTCTGTTGTTTTCCTCTGGTGTACCATATTAACTACACTTTCCCATTTGAAGCAACAATGGATATAACTTCTGTCTCATTAACTTTTTAAGCCATGGACAGCTAGATTCTGGTAAATATTTGGAGGATGTATCACTATATCTTTGTCCTATTACTGTACTCTTTACATTGGCCCTGTGCTATTGACTTACCCTTAATAAAGGGTACTGGGTGACACAGACTTTTGTTCTCATCCAGTAAATACAGCTGATGTTTACTGATGCTTATTTTCCTTTTATTCTCTGTTTTTTTGTTGATCATATTTTTGTTTATATTGCACAAGGCAGAAAAGAGACGTGAAATTTGGCCAATATTTTCACCAGTATGTCAACTTACTTCATTTCCTGAAAAAAAGTGTTCTAATCATTTGATCCCCTATGCAAAAACACTACTCACAGTAGTTTAGGGCAGAATCACAGTTACCATTGCTAATCATATCATCCTTTATCTTTTCCCTTCCTGAATCCCAATTGGATGAACATTTTCAACATCACCATGGTTGTCTCACATCATTTCCACCCTACTGTTTTCCAGACCTAGCCTCCTTTAGCTTGGTTGTACCTTGACTGCAGCACCATCTTAGGATCTGTGGGTCTTTTGTAGAGTGACTGCCTTTTCTGGACTGTTCTACCTCTCTCCCTTAACTAAAGCACATCTGGAAACTCATTTCTTAAATGACACTTAAATTTAGTGGACTTTATTGCCTACATATTAATTTTATTTAAAATATAAATGGAAGATGGGGTAAAATGTTGTAGGAAAGACTTTAAGAACATTAAAAGTGAGCATGGAAATTGATGTGGGAAAAAGGGGGAGATAGAAGAAACAGCTTAATCTATAGAAACTCGTGAGGAACAGATATGCAATTAATGCATTACACATGATAATACTTGCATCAGTCTCTGTTGTTGATTAAGATCAAAGATGCAGGCAGTATCTTTGTGTAACAGGACAGAATACCTATCCTATATAGGACAGGTATAGCTTTGGTCCTGTCTTCTTTCCAACACACCAGTAATGACGAGATAGGAGATACAAGTGGTATAAATTTGCACTTTGCCTTGCAGTCACTGTGGATAGCTGAATAGAAAAACTAATTACAAAATAAAGCATGGGTTTGGAACATTAATTTCTTTTCATGTATATGTATATGTATATGTATATGTATATGATGTAGATATATATGTATGTGTATGTGTATGTGTATGTGTATATGTATGTGTATATGTATATGTATATGTATATGTATATGTATATGTATAATACAGCTTCCTGCCTTCTCCTTTTGCCTCCCAATCCCATGGATTCCCCTATTTTCCTCTTCTTACTTTGCTCTAGTTCTGGCTCACTTTAGCTTCAAGTGCACTTCTGCAGGTGAATAAATACAGAGAAATGTAGTTTTGTGGAAAATGAGTTTGGCTTAGTATCTTTAGTGTTTCTGTTTTAACAGGCCCCCGTTCCTAAGAACAGAGATGCTAGTCTTCATATCCTTTGCTGATTTCAGGTTAGATAATAACATTCTGACTGTAAAATGGATACATTCTGCCTGTAACTCTCCTGGCAGTTCCCCTTCTGCCTTGGTTTTCAGTCCTAAAATATAATTTCAAAGTATTTCTAATATCATTGCCAAGCGTTTCTGCACTGTTAAAGAGCTGTTGGTGTTCTATTACACAAGTGGCTCTGTTTCAGTGACTGGCTAAGTGAACCGTATCAGTATGTGTACATGAGTATGTGTATGTATCTATGCATACATGTACAAATACAGAATGTATATAAAAAAATATGTTCCTTACTTTGTATAAAGGTGCAGGAAGGTTTTAATTGTTTGGGTTTTTTTTTTTTTTCTGTAAAATTGTAGCAAAGTTTGAAAAAAACACACTTGCAAAGAAAGGAAAATCACATTTGTAATTCTCACTTCTAGTGCCACTAAATATATATGTAATATCTTTCCTTCCCAAGCTAATTCAGCATTCCCAGGGAGGGTTGAAAGATGAGAGTAATGTGTAGAGCAGTAAAGAAATGCCATGGGAGTGGATAAATTTGCATGACCCTGGACATGTTCCAGCTACTGCCCTGTAATGTGCTCCAGCAGCTGCTGGCAAAGCTATTGGTTGCTCCTTGAAAGTCACCTATCATAATCCTGGTCCCACAGCACCGCTTCATGCAGCCAGTTGCAGAAGCAGCTTATGTGTTGGACATTCAGACTGAATATAACCAGTCCAAGTTGCCTATTTCCGTGGCTGCTTGCATAGCAGCAAAAACCCATGTAATCCATAGCCAGGGAGCAGACAACTTAGAACACACATTGCAAAGTTCAGAGCAGAAAGGATAAAAATTAAGTAGGGTGGTTTTTAATAAATGAACAGAAAAAAAAAAAAAAAGGGAAAAAAACCCCACAAATCATACCAACAACCAACCCAACAAACCAGAGACAGAAAAACACAGAAAGAGATAAACAGTAAAAATAAAGAAGGCTGCAATTTTCTCAACAATGGAGATACAGGAGATCTGTAGGTCAGCTAAGTTTTTTAAGAACCTCAAATGAACTAATAATACAGCCAGATTCCTTTTTTGACCCTTCTCATAGGGTATTGTTCATTAATTCAAATTAAACCTCCCAAAGTAAGTGCAATCCCCTGGTCTGCTGCCAGTTTGTCTCACATGAATTTGCCATGTCAGCTGAGCACTCTCTCTCAGGCTTTCTTTTCCTAATATGACCTGTCAATTAGTCCCTCTCCAGCTTCTAATCAAATGGGGTTAACTGCTCCCTGAAAGGCACAAAGCCACCCTGTGACAGTTCCATCAGTGTGGCAACCTAGCAACATGATTCATTTGAGATCCACCAGAAAATTGGTAAGAACCACACAGTAACCAAAAAATCTAGCTGGTGGGACTTGTTCTATACACCCCTCTTTCAGTAATTTTAAATGTTTTTACTTAGAAGATGAAGAACAACAGAAAGGCATTTCATCCTGACTGAAGCTGGCATTTAAAAACATCCGGCAATATGTCTATAAAAAATGACTTAAAGAAATAAATACCTGATACCTTTTTAACATTATTTTTCTGGGGCTTTTTTGGGGGGTGTGTGTATTTTATTTTGCTTTGGTTTTTAACTGTCCAACACCATCTGCATTGCCAGTAAGTCAGGAAAGGAAGATAGACAGGGTTGCCAAGCTACTAACTGGAAGAAACTTGAGACTCCTGAAGGAAGGAGGAAAGTGACCTTGAAGTGCAACTATGGCTTGTGGTGAGTGGAGTTTAGCAGTGAGAAAGTTTTTATGCTATAGCAGAATATTTATCTGTCTCTCAAGGTTTCTTTCTTGAAAAGTAATTTGTTTAGATAATTTACTCATTTCTTTTTCTGATAATCCATAAAAATACGGTGAAACTAACAGACACTGCATTTAAAAAGTAGACAAAAAAGATGAAAATACGGATAATTTCATATATTTGGCTGCCATTTTAGTAAGTTTTTTCTTTCTGAGAATGAATTTAATGGGATTTCTGAATATGTGAAGGACTTGTAGGATTTGAGATTATCATATAACATGAAAGAATTTATAAATATTACAAAAATAACCAAATTTTCTTTTTTCAAGTATGAATGAGTTTTGGGGGTTTTTTTTGTACAGCAATTGGCCAAGGTTTTTTTAAAAGGAATTCTCATCTCCTTCAGTATTGTTCTCAACCTGCTGTGATCTCTGCACAAAGAACGTGTTAGAGAAACATGTGGTTGAGAAAGATCTTGATCATTCCTTGGCAGAAGTAGTTATCTTGTAGTAAGTGGAACAAATATGAAGAGCTGTAAGTTTAAGGTTTTGGAAGCAGAAAGGATAAAAAATTCAGTTCTCTGCTTTTGCCACAATGGTCAGGACAGCAGACGAGAAACATCTTTAAGTTCCACAGAAATATAGTCTATGTCCAGGCAGCACAGAATTGTAAAAGATGTTTCAAAGTAGTTGCACTTAATTTATGTGGCAACAGGGACCCTGCAACAGCTGAACATCGTTTTTCAGTCAAGTTTATTTAAGGCAGCACTTTACATTTAAGGACTATTAAGTAAGTAGGCTGAACTGGTTTTGTCTCAAACTGGTACAAAGTTCTCTTGGAAGATCTAGGGTCTGCTCCGCTGCAATAAGTAAACCTTGCTAATCTATTTAGCAGACAAAATAGCTTTAAATGGATTTAAAATTATCTCTTCTAACAGCAAAATATATTTGTTTGGGTTTTTTTATATTGTTCCTATATACTTCTTAGTATATTACAGACAAAAAAATTTACCAGAAAGATAGACAATCTGCAACTGCAGATTAAAGTCTTTCTATTTGTTGAGGCCTGATTCATATCAACTTTGTTTGACAGACATGCTGTACTTCTTGTACAGTGTGATGCCTTTTGGAAACCTGAGGAGATCCACAAATCCATTAGTCACGTTAGTCCGAGATGCTCATATTACAAAGAACATGTTTTATCTTCTCACTTTTCCTAGTTATGTTGCCAAAGACTAGCACTGTATCACATCTGCTGACTGTATTTCTTAACTGTCTGTTTTCATACTGTCCTTAATAATCCTCTCAAAAGAAAGAACGATTTTCAAATGTTGCTCTGGATATTTTCCTTTTACAGTTTTGAATGACTTTCAACAGGTCTCTTAGCTAACACTTGCACTGAATATAAGGAATCCTCCAGGCAGAGAAGATGCGTATAGGAATCACAGATGAAAACTTTGTTAGTAGTATATTTGAATAGATGAAGTGTTCTTAGAGACTTCTTGTTTTGTCAGAATACAGATTACTATCATCCAAGTCTAGTTTTCTATTCCCTGTGCCTTTTGGCTAGGGGCATATTGCCACAGATGATGCTTTTAGCGTACTATAGTCCCTAAGTTGATACTTATAATGTTTGTTCAGTGATGGATGGATGAATGAAATGGTGATTTTGTGTTAGTATGTTGGTTTTATTGCTGACATTATGTTATTTGGGAATATTTTTTCTCTCTCCCATTTTAAGGTGATCATTTTTTATGCAGTGTTTCACGCTTCAGCTCAAGCAGTTAGATTTCTTTGGTAGTTTTCATCAGTGATGCATGTTACCTGCAGTTTTAATCCCTAGGGATGAGACTGAATCATGCTTTACGTTATCACTTGCTAGTCGAAGAGCAGTGCAAAACATGGGGCAACCAGGTGAATATAATATTCTGGATTAGATTTAATTCTTGAATATTCTGCAGTATTCAACAGGTCACACTGGATGATCACAAAAGTTCTTTCTGGTCGCTTTTCCCATAAACATACACTGTTGGGAGGTTTTGCTTCAGTGAGCCACGTTTTTTCTTTCCCTGTCAGAAAGTCAGGCATGGTGGGTATCGCTGGCAAAGTGCCAGCCATCCTAAACCAGCTAGTGTCCACTACACTCACATTTGAAGTACTTTAAATTACTTATTCTTGTTAAGTTATGCTTTGTAAATGGAAGGCAAAGGATGTCTCTTTAGACAGAAAGGGCCAAACATTGAATGAAGGCTGGCAAGAAACCCAGAAGACAGTGTTTTTGTAGTCACGCCCTTTGTCGTTATTAGGCTAAGGAAGGCCAAGTGTGATAAGATTTTGTCTTACCTCTATTCTCTAGGGAAAACAACACTCCTAGTCTAGCCCTTCTTCTATAAGGGGACCACTCATTACTCAGCAAGCAGCAAATGATTCAGTCTTCTACACTGGACCTAAGTTTATAAGTACTACATGCTTACTCTGAGTGGCTCTCTGAAAACTTTTTTGCACAAGAGTAGAAGGCAGAGATTCTTTTTCAGTAACTCTCCCTGCACAGTGACAGCTCCCCAAATGGTGGCCCCTTTCCCATGCACCACCCCAGCCTCACTATTGCTCAGTTTCAGCTGCTCTTTCAGTGTTCTGTTCAGCATTTTTTTCAGTTATTATTCAGGTCAGTTGAGTTCAGCATTTGTCCTTGATTCACAACTCACATAGACCCTCAGGTAGTCTTACAGGATATCTTTAGATAAGTGATCTATTGAGCTACTTTATGATAAAATAGATGGATGTGAATGGGTAAAAAGATAGATATTTATAGATATGCACCAATTTCCCTGGTGCAATTCTATAAATGCTTAAGATATATAAGAGATAATTAAACATAAAAACATCTCATGTCTGATATTCCAGCAAAATATTTCAGCCAGGAGCCATCTTCCTGGATCTCTTATTCAAATATAAATCACTAAATTATAATAAGCACTCTATCAGAAAAGTTCTTTCCTCTGATATTTTAAGATGATTCCACATGATGGTAGCCAAGGCACTTCCATTAGTGGAACTAACAAATATTTATGTATTTAATATATTTCGGGATGTCTATTCCAGTTACAATTCGAAAGCCTTGATGTCCTGTCTGACAGCCACTAAAAGCATGTTATAAAGTCAAGCCTTGAGCCTTGATGGGACTTTCTGTCCCATCATCAAGTCAACGTCTGACATCTCTTCACTGGACATGCAATCTTAGTGCTGTCCCGTGGGTCCGGCTTGGTTAGTCAGCTTGAAATTACTGCTCAGGAAGGCAGTGGAGAAGCGACATCTTTAAAGCACCATGTTGCCAGACAGCTACTTGGCTTGAAGATGGAACTGAGAAGAGAACAGTTATAAAAGAGAGGTCTCATCTTTTCCATGGAGTGCATGAAAGCAATGTTTGACAGCATAGAAAAAGGGAGCAAGGCTGGGCTGGCAGAACAAGTTGAGTTGTTTTTTTAAGAGGAAGCTGCAGCACTCATTATTCACTTAGGAACCAGCTATTGCAAATACTCCAGGAAAAAAGTGCAGTTTTTCTTCAATTCTTTGTCTGTATAAAAGAGACAAAACACAAGCACGCTAAAGTGAATAGAATCTGCACTCTTCAGTTAAAACATTGAATGCTTTTTGGTGTTTTAGTTTAACAAGTTTTATCCATTATTAGTGAATAGCTTCCAATTCATCATTAGCTTCTTTCATTTGTTTTGCAGAATAATTCTTCATAGTTAAATTGTACCAGGAGAACCTGTCCCACTGCTTTTAGGGACAGGATAAAATAATGTGAACAGCAGGAGCAGCAATAGTTCAATTAGCAACACTGGCAACTTCTTTGGAATGGCAACGTTGCTAGAGCCGAAGAGCTTGCTGGCACTGAAATGTCTCCTGTGAAGGGGAAGTGTAGAGTCCTTAGTGCAGTTTTGTAGAATAGCATGACAGACAACAAAATGGGTAACCAAGCTGGGAAGCTGAAAACACAGTACAAAGCCCTTCCACACTATAGGACTCTGCTGAAAGATTTTTCTCAACAAGAACAGCAAGAGCTTGCTAGGCGATGTATATACCATTTGCTGCTTTCAGTACATTCATTAAAGAAAGTCTGTCTTTTTGTTAGCTTTTTAGATTACTTTTTCTTTTAAACCTGTGTTCCTCTAAATATGGGGTTTTCCTGGAGTAGCCAAGTTTCTTGGTTTCTTGTATCTCTGTTGTCATTTCCCTCCTTGCTGAAAACATGAATGAACCGTGTTTCTGGAGCAACTTCTCAATAGCACATATCCATCAGAGATTTTACTTTAAGAGTAAATAAATTTCAGAAATGTCTTTTCATGAGGATATATGGTTGTGAACGCTGGTCTCATGAAATAAAATTTATGTGCAGTAATGTGCTTAAATATTTCCAAACTGTATCTCTTCCATAATTAATATGTTGACATTTTAAGAGGAAGGAAGGATTATATTTGTATAAAGGCACATTGAGTGAAAACGGTTTTAAGTTCTGTTCCCAGCTCCTACTCCAGATTCCCATTGTGATGCTGAGTATGTCAATCTTTGTAGCTCTTGTTTTTAAGCACTGAGATATTATGTAATTTTTAAATTCTTTGCTGTTGGAAGGTTAAGTTCATCACATTTTTTTAAGTTGTCCATGCAGTATAGCAATCAGTGACAAAGAGTTTTAAAACATTATACCTCATCTCCTTAAAGTGATGAAATCATGAAAATTGAGTTCCTTCAGGTACATTAAAAAAAATCTGAATTCGGTGCTCAATTCTGAAACAAAGGTCTAAAACGTAGTTTACACCAGCATGATTTCAAACAGGAATGCCATCTGCAGTGAATCTGCAGGTTGTAGAATATGCTTCCATAGGAAGGGGCATGTAGGTAAGGCACATGAATGCAAAAAGTTGTTGCTTTGGAGCAGTAAGGAGTTTTAATGACTCACATGGTGTGACCTTAAAAGCATTTAATAAACCTTTTTAGAAATGTTAATTAGTCTTCTTTGCTCTAATTGACTATTTTCACATTTCAGCAATAGGATTAATTCAGCCAAATAAGTCATGATCTACATCTATTAGAATATTATCTAAGACAATACATTATCTAAGTTAAAGCATATTTGAGAGAGAACAGAGTGGGCTTTTTTTATTAAGGCTTTTCTAAATGGGATATGAGCTAGGCAAAAAATGAAAACAACATTTACTGCAGAAATTCATACTTCACAAGTAAAAACGCATTTGTTTGAAAATTACTTTCAGACAAGATTTGGCTCTACTTCACTGCAAGCTGGAATACAGAATACAGTATAAAATATGGAAATATATTATGATTGTTTCTTTCCATACATGATAACATTTAATTTACCAAATTTTATAGTTCAAAGTTGCTGGAATAAAACATCTACAATTAGCAGTAGTTACCACAAAAAGACACTTGAGCTATGTTAATTTCCAGAAGTATTTTCAAAAATTATTGATATGTCTCAGATAAACCTATGTTGTGATTGTGGGGTACTGTTAATCCTTCTGGTGGTGACTATGTACAGCTTTAGATATGGACTTTCAGGCAGTTATGAGGTTAAAAAAAATCCAGAAGAAAATGAGAATTCCATTGCCCTGTAGGAGGTTTTTTTCATTCCTTCTGTTTATGGGGCTGCGGCACATGGAGTTTTTGATATGATCAATACTTCGAAAATTCCGTGCAGTTTTACCATCTGTGCTGAGACTTATGAAAAATTAAAACTTTTTACCAGCACCTGAACCAAATCAATACTTAAGGTAATGAATTCTTGCTATTTTATAGATCATGTTATTACACAGGTAAAATTTGGGGACTACATGGGTCATAAGACTTTATCCTTGGTGATTTGAGAATTGCGGATAATAAAATAATTATAGTGCTTGCATGGAAGGGATTCAGGTTACTCTCTTGCTCTAGGACAGATTGAGTTGAGATGTTCAGAGTAACCCTTTGTGACTTAATTCACTGTGACAGGGCAAAGCTATCCCAAAGAGATATCCTAACTGTAATATAAAAAGGTATTGTTTACAGGTACATATTTACCAGGAAACAAATAGGCCATCCTTTAAAAGACTGTGATTAGGAGAAATACAAAAGATTTCTGTGGCTAAAGCTTGAACCACAGAAGAAGGAATTTTGGTTTTGCGTCCTGTTTATAGGCACATTTTATTTCTTCCTCTAGATAATGGTGATATCAAGGCTTCTCATCTCACAGTTCAGTAACAGATTAGAGTTTTACTCCGCGCTTAACACTGTAAGGCTGGCATCTGTGTTACATCTTACAGGTATTATTAAAATAACAGTTGGTTTTAGCTATCTTTCTTACTCTTGATCAAGTAGTTTGCTATCTGTGTATCCTTTACAAAGATTTACTTTGAAAGTAAGCTTGAGTATGGGACAATCTGCTTCATGTTGTTCTTCACCCCTTGTCTAGATGATTGCCTCATCTCCTGGGGGATTAATAAACTGCCACCTATGCTCACGTGGTTCCCCATGTTCCTGAGGGCAGGTTCCAGCAAGTTTGGTCAAGAGACACTCTTAGAGTCCTCCTCAAAATTAAGTGCAGCTATTCCCACAGTGGTGAGGAATTCTACATACTGGTAGAACATAGCTGGGTACCTACATCATATCGCCCATACATATATTGTCTACAGTAAATTTGTTGCAGATTATGTCACTAAGATAATCAAAGGGAAACAAAACAAAACAACAGTTTTGAAGGTTAACTGAAGTACTTTTATTCTGAAACTTGCATCATGACACCAATATAGAAAACCGATGTTGGCCACTTTTTGGAATACTTCTACAGCTGCCTATAAGATGATCTTGGTGGGGTTTGTTTTGCTTGTTTGTTGTCTCCCTTTTGTTTTATTTAGTCTTTTAGGACTGGGAAAATGATGTAGTGACAATGCTACCTTTGTACAAAACTGCAAATTTGTATTCATCTGAAGCAATGATCTTGACAGTGATAGTAAAAATACCTATGTATTTAAAAATTGGAGATAGAGGACTTCTTGTGTCAATATAGTGAAAGGAAAACAAATGCAAGAAATAGCAAATAAAATAGCAAAGCTGGCGTTTAAATACACCAGTGAGACCTGTGAATTGACTTAAAAGCTCAAATGCAAGCACTGAGTCAGTGGTTTCCTAATTCTAAATGAGTTTTTAAGGTAAAAGCAAGAGGGAATTGCATTAACAGGCTCATTCCCTTCAAACACATGAACAGAAGATGTTACGGTCAGGTGCACATATGGTGCATATCTTAGCAGTCTGTAGTCACTTACAATGTTTCTAATATCTTTAAAATACATTGCCTAGCTTCCACTTAATAATTTTGGTTTGTGGACAAAGAAAAACCACTTTCATTGACAAAGAAGAATCACTTTCATCATGCAGGGATATTGCAATTTGGTTTTAATATATATATCTGCCTTAAGTTTAATTTCTCTCAAAAAAAAGCAAGATTCCTAGCCAATCAGAGCAGCATGGGAATGGGTTTCAGCAGACTTGCGATCTACTCTAAATAATGCCAGGGGCTTGCGAAATGCCTTTAGGGAAATCACCTTGCAGTCACTCTCCTTATGTATAAAGTGCTTTCAGAGCTGCTGCTGAGAAGTTCTGTATGATGCAAATAACATTATATTAACACACACACTCTGTTCCAATCAGGGAGACAAAATTAAGTTCTGAAGATATTTTCTAAGCCTGTTTTCTGCCTTAACAAACAATTCTAATAGTGGCAGAGCAAAAGAATAAGACTATCTAAGCAAAACAATTGACCATAATGTCACTATACATTAACAAATATGCCCCTTCATTACTTTAACATTAATGTAATGGGAAGGCTGCACAGATCATCCAATATTTGACTTCTTTCACAGGTTTTGAGTTTTGAAAATACTAAAGAAATATTAATTATGCTCAATTAAAAACTGATGTAATTGCTAATGACCACAAAGGTGAAGAATTAGATTCTTCCAAGAAAACCTTCAGAAGCTGGATTCCTGCTTAATTCTTTTGTAAACTATGGAATATATTTATAAAGGAAACAGATGCTGAATATAACTGATAAGGACAGAAAAGATTCTATAATAAATAGGAGTAAAATATAAAAAAATCATAATTTTAACATGCGGTAAACTTCAATCCAGATTTATCAACGATCAGAAGGTCACAGTGAGACTGAAAATGAGAAGTTTGTTTATTTTTTAAATTTTAAATTGTTTACTGTGTTTACTTTTTAATTTTTTTAGTAGGTGAATATTATTAGTTCTCATTGATGCTTCCATTATTTTTCACTGTTATGTAATTTCATTGTGAAATTTCTATTTCCCCTCATTGTTAGAAATGTGTTTGTGTTTCAGTTCCATAAAGCAGGCTGCATATACCTGTTTCTACCCGAGTAAATGTATTAACTGTATCTTTCCTTCACATTGTGCTTAGTCATGTACTATACAGCAACACTTTATTATGATGATCCTGTAGTATATGCATAAGGTGAATCTGTCAGGGAGACGCTTTCATGGACAATCATAAGCAAAAATTAGAACCCTTAAAATACCTGTATTAATTTTAGTATGTCTAAACACTGTGAATTTACACATCTATTCTGTGGGAAACAGCATGGGTGGAGTGCTAATCCTCTGAATGGTGCATGAAAAAAATGAAGGGCAAAACGGACTGTATAATTTCTTCTGATACACTGACCACTATCTAATATATGTGTGAACACACAGTCCAGGTATAAGACATCATAAGTCTGCATAAGACGGTGGTGATTCAGGAAGTATTTGGGTTTAGGGAGGCCTTGAAAGTAACAAACTCCGCAGCAGATCCTAATGGTACTATAAGACTTATTAAAGCGTTACACTAGGAAATCAAACAAGTGTTGCTTTATTTTATATTATGGTATAACTGTGTGGAAAAGGTGGCAATGAATCCAAGGGGATGCACAAGAAAATACTTTATTACTTGATTTTTGCAAGAAGTTGCACTTCATTGTGATGTAAACATGGTACACATTATTTTTGCCTCCCTTTTTTGCCACCCACTTACCCCTTCGTCCCATACATTTTTTTTACATGTTGAAAATCCAGCTTCTTCTCAGTATACTTTGCAGCAGCATTAATGAAGAATGTCTTCCACAATGCATGTCTTTATGTTGTGATGCACAATCACAGGGTTTCAGGCAAAGATTTTCAAAAACAGACATGAGAGTCACCATGCCTCAACTTACACCCAAACTCACTGCTAATCTTAGAATAATAGCTGCTAATACAGCTAGTGAAGACTCTTGGTTATATCAAGCCATAGATTTTTGACTCAAATCCATCTGGAAATGCCTGCTTTCTGTTTACTATCATCCAGTAATCTTTATTCGACTCAGTCCCTTGTTCTCCTACCACCTCCTATTTCTGGCAGGATTCCAACAGTTAAAAAAAATACTACAGATTTATTTAAATCCCATTTTCCAAAATGTGATGCAGTAATAGAAGGAGTTTAATGAGGACTTCATTATGTGTTCAACAGAGAGCTTTCTCACTGATCTTGCCACAAAAAAAAGAATCTTCCCCTCATTATTGGTGTCTTTCTGACTCAGCCAGGCTTTCATGTAAAAATAACACTAAGCTCACAAACTTGTGATGGAATGGCAGTTATATTAGACACAGCTTTATTACCTCTCACCAGCTATTTTTAGAAACCACAGATCAGCTTTTAACATGAGTGGCAGAGTAGCAAAGACAGAAAAAACTGTTCATAGTTGGAATTTCTCTGAGGAGGACATATAGAAGTACCAACACTTAGGGGAGATGGAAACAAAGGCTTCAAAGACAACTAGTATTAACCAAGGGGTGTGTAAAGCATCTGTATTGCTTTTCTGAACAAACCTTGTCAATTTGATGTTATTTTAATTTTTAAAGTGCCGATCAGAGATTTCTTGATTTAAAAACCTACAAAAAGTCTGGCATTTACTGCAGATCATGACAGCTCAGAACAGTGTTACATCTTTTTGTCACTGCACACTCTTGAGTACATGTTTTAATCACTCTCGGGCTCTCCTCAGTTTCTGAGGAATTGACATCTAAGGAATGGCCAGACTAGATTTTTATTAAGTTGAAGCAAAACAAAAACAAAAAAGATATTTTGTTTCTGAAAATTTTGAATCTTGTTTCATCCAAAGGGCTATGGTTTTGTACACAGTGACTTTGCTGTTCCCTGTCAGACACAAAAATTCAAAAGAAGACAATGCTTATGTTAAGAAATCCTGTAGTAGGATTCACAGACAAGCCCTTCTCATGTATTTCATTCCTAAGATCTTTTCAGAATGCCAGGAAGCTAACTCCCTGTGAAAAAGAAAGGACAAGAAAGGAAGACTAACTGTTTACACATACCTAATGAAGATTAGTTGTTGATACTATGAGGTCAAAGAGAGGTGATAGCCTTGCCTGGCAGTGATGAAAAAAAATGAAGTCGTTTTAACGAGAAGTAAATTAATGCACACTATAATTAAATGAAAATAAAAATTTTAAGAATTCTTTAGGCTGTTGAGACAGAATCTTCTTATAAACATAGGTCGGGACAGTCGATGAGATCCATAAAAACATGAGCACATTCTAAACCAAAATACTAAAGACTGAATATTAATTCAGTAACTCTCTTCCTTATTATAATCTTCTTTGCATTTTTTCATGGTTTACTCAACATAGTGCTGTTTGAAAGTTCAACGTTTATTCTTTTCTATCTCTTTGTCAAAGAAGTATCACTTTTTCTTTAACAGGAAAATTTTTCATTTCTTAGAGCTCACAAATTTAGAATTTATTTGATTTTTTGTGGTTAATGTTCAGTTCCTAAACTCATGTTTTACTCTTAAATACAAGCTGTCTGATCTGAAGGCTTTCTGAACACCTACAAGTTTCAGTAATTTGGGTGGGATTTATGGTTTCTCAACTGTTTGGAAAAAAATAAGTTACTATTATCTTTGTGCTGAATGATGGATTTGATGACCTGGATAAAGACAAAGTTGTTATATTATCTTAAAGAAATAAACTAATGTAAATGTTGTACTAATCACCATATTGTTATACTAACAACCAGGAACTAAAAAAAATCAGACATGCTTGTCCTTGAGAAAATTACTTTAAGGGCATAAAAATAGTAGCTGTTGTTCAGCAATCATGCTGGTTAGTCAATAGGCATTTAAATATAGTACTGTTAAGTTAAGATCCTGACTCAAACAGTATCATGTCAAAAGACAAATCCCAGCAAAGAAATTGTCCATTGCTACTATCTATTGTTGATATAAATTTGGATTTGGGATGATATATTGGCTGGTTGATGGAATTTGGAGACTTGTGGATAGAGCAAACAAATATTAACCATTGCCTTTTCTCCATTTTCTTCCTAAGAGCGTAAATATTACATAATATAAAAATAAATTTTAAAACCCCCAAACCTCCTAATCCAATGTTGTCACAATAGCAGTGTTTAATCTAGTAGTTACCTGTTTCATGAACACCTCCAAATAGCCCCCTATGCACAAACCATCTTCTTCCTCACATTTTTCCTGTCACCAAATTTCCTATTTTCAGTGTTTTTAGCCATTTCAGACATTTTCTGTCATTCTCACGTTCTCACCCGCAACTATTTAGACACGACTTCTTATCAACTTTTCCTTCCTGATACAAATCCTTATCTTAATTGATAGCATGTTTTCTCGTATACCATAGCCCCACAGGTTGTGCTTCCTTTTCTCGATTGACAGGTATGTCAAAAAGGAGCTGAGTCTGGAATGCGAAAGAGACAGATGTGTTTACAGTAGCACAGGAAGAAGAGGTAGAAAGGAAGACATACTGGTGACAGAAGATACTTGTGGAGTAGGAGGGTGAGGTAAAGACAAGTAGAAGTTGAATGGAATAAAAAAAATGGTGCTGGCATCTGAGAGTATATGAAGATAGAAGTGGGCAGCGTGACTTGGTTTCCTGTTAATACCAGTTACAGCAGCATGCAACTGAATTAACAGGCTGCTATTTTCCATTTGTCTAAATGCAAGCTTCAGAATTATATCCCTCATACAAAGTTGTATAGTTGTATAGTAAACAAAAAAGTTGTATAGAAACTTGTATACTTAGGCCAGCAAACAAGCATTAGAAATCAGAGATCAGTCAGAAGATTTCTTGCTGCCATGAAACTGGAGACTACCGAATCCCTGTTTATGTTGGTTTAAAATGAAGAGCACGTTAAGGAAGACATGCAAAATAAGGGACTTAGTTTTCAAGGGCATGTGTGAGCTTAATTTTCATGGAAGATCTAGTTACGAACCTATGGAAATGGAAAGCTTGATGCCTGTAGATCTAAAGTCACAAGTTTCTAGCACAGACAGTATGATTCATCCATGGGAACGTGCTGTAAATGAGACTGCTAGGACTAAGGACTCAGATTTGCTAGAATTTTTGAAAATTAAATGCCTTTAAGACCTTATCTGCTCCTCTAAAAATGTCAACAATCTCCATTTCATGTAAGTACTCATTTTAAAACTGCATTGGTCTGTCCCAGGGAACAGAGAAAGCTTTTATGTATGAGATCATGTTGTATGTGATTTCTTGATGTCTTGGTGCCTCTGATAATGTGTAGGTGACTCTGCTTGAACATGGGGGTTGGACCAGATGATCTCCAGAAGTTTAACCTCAACCATTCTGTAATTCTGGGATACAATAGGAAGGATGTAATCCATGGTAACAAGAAGAGGCATCTGTTCTCCATTTGGGTCAGTGTTTAGGCCCTGTTGTTGGAGACATTCCCAAGAAGTCCACTGAATTCAGTACCTGTCTGCGTTGGGGGCAAAAGAGTTCTCAGAAATGGTCCTTGACCCAAGCTGAAATCTTACCCATGGTGTGGCAGAAGTCACTCTCTCAATTGTGAGTTGGAAATTGTTTCCTTTTTCTTAATGAACAGCAAAAGTAATTTCTTCTCAGTATGAAATAAGGGAATTCCTGCAGATGTTTTTGAAGAAAGAAATATTTAACAGGCATGTAAAACAGATGTCCTACAGCAGTATTTGTTTCTACTAAGTAGCCAATGCTAGGATATAGTTATGGTTACCAAATAGTTGAAAATAAGCAGGGAGGAAGAAGTGTACTCTTTCCTTTGTCTCCTGAGGGAAAAACGACAGAACATAAACATTTTATAAAAACTTTCAGTCCTGCTTACATAAGTTGCCTGGCATTGAAGAAGGCCATTTTCTGTACTCCTTCAGCTTTTAAATTGGGAAACTCTCTGCTCATATAAGCAGTTTTGAAACTGTATTTTATAAGTTATGTTTGAAATGTTACTTTCAGTAACTCAAGAGTAGCTAAAAGACTGTTAGAGTATAGTGAGATGGTGATTAAAATTAAACAGTAAAAAAAAAAAAGATTTTTCATAATTTTCCATCAGAGCTAACAGAATGACCTCAAATTCCATTTCAAACTCACCATATTTCAAGAGTACTTTTAATACCTGCCAAAACTTTCGTAAAATCAGACACTTTCGTCAGAGTAATTACATATTCTCTGCACATTTATCTAGCTAAACGATACATATTTATACTATATGGTAGCACCATACAACAGGTCATACCAATGACCATGTTTTCTTTATGCTTAATGTTTTTTGTAGCAGGAAAGTTTCAATAAACAAAAGGGCCTAGAATACTAGGCCAGACCCGCAGCCTACAGAGTGCATGTGATCCATGGCATCATTATATATGGCCCAGTAACATCTCTAATATGGACTCTCCCAGCTGTTACTGGCAGTGAATAAAAGCCACCAACTTGTTGTCTATCCTGTGGACCCTCATATGAAGTCTCTAGGTTTCTCGAATCACCTGCTGCCTCCATGTTTGAAGGGGTTACTGTTTGACTCCAGTAAGTGGTCATCCAGGCAAGATAGTGGAGAGACATAAGAAGGCACAGGAAAATCATAGCAAAGAGACACACTTTCTGGAGAAGCAGCATACAGTACTGAAATGATGTGTCTAAGATCTTATAGGCTGTGCCAGCCAGAAAAATAAGTCAAACCAGACTCTGCTCCTATGCCCTGAAGGTATTTCTCACCTTTCCTAGTTTTTCCCCTCAAACATTTCCTTCCAATAGATGATTTTTACCTTTTAGAAAAAATGCAATGAATGGAAATTTTATGTTCTGCCTTCAATGAGTATCGAATACTGCTTTATGACAGTAAAAGCCCAGAAAAACCCTTGAAATTCTCTACTCCTTTAATTTATAGGAAGCCTTTTTTCACCGGCCATCAAACATCAATATAGATGTCAACATTATCAGGTACACAATATTCATTCAATTCATTTTCCTGAAAAGTTTCGCCATCACTGCCATTGTTTCTATTGCAGAAAGAGTCTGTGTGATGATGGTGTTTTCTGTGATATACGGCAGAATGTCAGGTAACTTCAACAGACACTGATATTACAGGTGAGGAAATTAAGTGATGCGTTCATGAGGTAGTTTGAGGTTCTGTGGTAGTGTCAGTTCTCCCTTTGACATCAGTGGTGGAACAAACCTGACCTTAGAGGATAAAAGAGACTGTTCTCAGACTCACTGTTAGCATTAATGCCACCTCCCTACAGTAGAACAGCCTGCATTGCTGTATAATCAGTTTATAAAGATACAGCAGCCTGTTTAATCACACCAAGTGTCAATGCTGGCATTTGACTTGATCATGTAGATCCCCAAAAGATTAGAGCTTGTTTTGTTCCATGGCAGGATTTCAGTGCACAGACAGCTCTATAAATATTCCCCCAAAGCTATACTGTCTAAACAAATTGCTGTGTGCTTTCAGGTGGTGCAGTATGATGTCACAGCACTTAAAACATGATACCAAAAGCCGGGATTGTGAGGGAGGAAAACAGTAAAAAATTTCAGGAAAAATTCAAGACTGCAGTTTTAAAAACAATACATCTTCAGTAAACCTGAGGGAGCAGGAAAGATGATCTTTTCAAAAGGGTGGATTGAACGAGCCTATGGGAATCTTGAGAGTTAATTATTACCCATTCTGCTACTCTGAAGCAAATCTAAAGTTCTTACACATTATTTTTACAATACCTCCCTCAAAGAAATTTGGTGAGATCTTCAATAGGGAAAAAAAAGAGAGCAGACACCAGATTTCCTTTCCTGTATGAAAGAATATAGTATAATTGGGATGCAAAAAAATAATTTCAACATGTGTACATGTGCTAGCCTATACTGACAGCCATCCACCCAGTGACCTTATTTACCTGTTTTTCAGTAATACGTCAATCATTTGTCAGCATTTGAAAAATAACAGAAATCTATATAACGAGTAATGAAACAACCTAGTTGTAGGAATGTAAATTCTGCAAACATTTGATTGACTTTTTTAGAAGGAAAAAGATAAACAGCAGAAAAATATTCATAATCTGGGCATTTTTTACATTTGCAAAATTCCTATTTTCCTCTAACCTTTTCAGTGTTTTCCTGGAAAGATTTCTACTTGAAAGTATTTAATAGAACTAATGTTCATATGCATTTGTTCAAGTAGGAACTCCAAAACACAAGAATGGACATGCAGACAGATAAACATGCCTGCCAAACACATGTTTAGGTCACTTTACTATCCTTTTAAATAGCATGTTCATATATTGTGTGAACATCAGAGACTACTAAATTGCCTTAGTATTTGTTGCCCAGTTTTCATCCACATCATCTTCTTTTTTGTTTGCTCCTGAGTAAAGTTGCCAAAATGAAATTAGTTCAAAAGTAAGAGATCCAATACAATAAAAATAAATATAAAACCAGACAGAAATAGAGTCTCTTTAAGACTCAATTGGTTGCCTAACATTAACATTTTCTACTTATGACAGAATTTTTTTTTCAAAATTCCTGTTTCATTAATGTGGTCCAGAGTTGAATGAAAAGAAGATTTAAAAAATGCATATATTGTAAGGCACCAATGAAGAATATGTGCACCATGTAGTTATAGTGGAGCTCTACTTTCAGTGTACAGTTGTAGGGGTGGAAGTAGTGTAGTTATTTTTTTTGCATTAAGCTTTGGATGTCTTATTGTTTTGTACATACCACAGTGTTAGTTTTTCTTTAGTTGTTTGTACTTTCATTCTCCTTTGAATTACATAAATCCTGAGTTTGATGCTGACCACTTTCTTCAAGGAAAAAACATCCAAAATGCAAAGAAAATATCATAGAGCCCAGTGAAAGCAGAAATGTATGTAAACATTATATCCTTTTTAAAACATGCTTGGAAGGATTTTTTTATTTGGATAAACACAATAAATATTGGTATGAACATTTGCTGACAGACCTCCTCAAATCCCAGATCTCTTTGTCTTTTGATTTCTACTGTTCTTTCCTGGCCTTTATATGGCCAGAATATATTGATATTTCTGTCTAGACAGGAGGTGGTTACATGACTGCTGCAGGAAACAGAGCTCAAACATTTTAAGGCACTCTCATTGGCAAAAGAAAAAGAAAAAAAAAAACGAAAACCACCTCCCAACCCTTTTTGTATAATTATTATTTATGGAAATTTAAGACCCAGAAAGGAATAATTACAAGGAATATCTGAAGCACAGCAAAGTCATGGAGATTTGCTGCCTAATTCATTCATAAATCCTTTATGGCTCCATCTGAAAACCTCAAGAAAGATGAAAAATGCAAATAGTCCCCATGGACCTTTTGCTTTCTGATGGCAAATGGCTTCATGATGTACTTCGCAAATTAGATATGGCTTGATTTTGTTGGTTTGGGTCAACTGAGAAATGAAACTTTTGAATCTATTAGCAGTTGAAATTAAGATATTTTCTTAAAATGTAGTAAAGGAGAAACACAGAACATATTCATAGGATTCTCCCTAGAAAGATCTCATGTTATTTGCTCTGCATTTTGTTAAATAAACAGAAAAAGCACAACTGATCTTACAGTGCACGAGAATTTGACACCAGTATGCAGTGATTTCAAGGTGTTCATGCTGAAGTGACTATAATATGAATTGGACTAACATGAGCATTCAAGGGACTTCTTATTTTAATGATCATGAAAAGAGGAGAAGCTCTGTGCAGTTCAAAGATACGTGTGTGTGTCTTATATGATCCTTTTTTCTGATCTTTACAAGCTTAAAGCCATCTTTCTCTTCTTTGTTTGGTATCAGCAGCAGGAGCTTAGCCATGGCCTCTACTTCTCCCTTTCTGCCTTTATGTGTCTCAGAGCAACAGAAACACATATTCTCCTCTGCACGTCAGTCGCTTGATTTGTCAGACAGCAGCGTGGTCTCTTTGTGGAGATGCAGGACAGGACTTTCCCTTGTGTCCTGTTCCTAATTTGAGTGCTTGCAGAATGGCAGTTAAAACATAACCAAGGGGTCTTGGCAAACACAAATCAATCACAAAGGGCAATCACAAAGATTTAGTGCAGGCGAAGCACAGAAGATTAAGTTCTATATATTCTGCACTTATAATTAGTTGTATTACTATCCTAAAATAAATTGTGTCAGATATATACTGTTGCTGTGCTAGGCCAATGATGGATGAAGTGTGTGAGGTCACAGATTTTCCATATTTCTAGATTTCACTTGTGGTAGTTCATATTTAATTTTTTTTGCTACCCATAAACTAAAATTCTGACAGTGACATCTTTAAAAAAAAGAGAAGTCAGAAATTAAGCCAGACTTCCAAATTTCAATACTAAGAAGATAGTAGAGCAACATTATTAAATGATCAATTTTTAGGCTTAGAGAGGAAAGTTAAGTGATAGAAAACAAGACAGCACAGATTTGCTAAGAACAAATCATGCCAAACCAATTTAATTTCCTCCTCTGACAGGATAACTGGCTCAGTCAATGAGGAAGAAGCTGCAATTGTGCTGTATATTGACTTCAATAAGGATTTTGACATTGTCTCATGTGACATTCTCAGAAGCAACATGCAGTCCACATGAAATTACCATACAAATGATTTAAAAACTTCACTTGAGCAGAAGCTGTCAGCGATTTTTTATTAGGTAAAGGCACCAGTTCTCATGTAGCTCTGCAGTGCAGGTTCTAATTCATATTTCCAGTAATATGCCGTGTGATAGTGTAGATGATGCATTTACAAAATGTATGAATGGTACTACAGGAGGTGGTTCAAATTCTTTAAGAACTGTAGCAGAATTTAGAAATGTCCTTGTCATCTGAAGAAATTATCCAAATTGGTGATGAGATCTAGTAAAGAGAAGTCCTACCTTTCAGGAGAAATCAAATTAATAATGCCAAAATACGGTAGCATTAGGCAAGAAGCAATATTGTAGAAAAAAGTCAAGAAGATCTAATGGATGACAAGATAAAAATGAATTACAAATATTGAACTATTGGAGAAACCACATCTTGTTTCAGGATTATCACATGTAAGACATGGACAGAAATTATCCTGTCCTACTTAGGGCTGATGAGGCCTCATATGACCACACTTTAAGGAAATGTAGATGTAGGCAAATCCAGAAGAGAATAGCAGGACAAGAATTTTAGTAAGAGTGACATTTAAGAACAGGAGGACAAATTTAAACAATTTTACAAATGGGAAGATAAATGAGGAGGACATGTGGTTTGCCACTATAGAAGATAGTGTACTAAAAAGGACAGTAACTGAATGCTTGCTGTCTGTGCTGTGCTTGCAGAGCAGGGCAATAAAATATTGACTTAATATGCACTAAGGGAGATTTAGGAATATGTTGTAAAGATAACAAAGCAGAGAGTGGAACCAGCTACTGATGCTGACTATGGAAGTGTTTCATTGGAGTTTTAAAACATGGGTTTGATATGTGCTGGGCTTTCTTGTTCTTTCACTTCAACATTTCTGTGATTGTTGAAAACGTTGCTTCCTTCTTCTTGTAAACTACATGCTTCAGATAGTTACTGCTCTTTACCATTTTTGTTATAATATTTTACAGTTTCTTACAAATAAGAGGTACCTAGATTTTAAAGCTTACAGAATTTTCTCTCCACATACCAAACACAGCTTCTGAAATTCTTTGGGATACTGAGGCAAAATATAAAATATCAGCAGACTGTTGTAAAAATAAAAACAGAAATCAAAAGGGCAGATTTGTGAAAGGCATAGTTTATCTACACTGTTTCAGTTTTCAGAAGAGTGATTGTCTTTATTCCCCCTTCCACTGCTGACTCTGTTGAGACATATGATACTGGACTACGTCTTTCCCCTCACCTCATATTATTTTACACAGTAGGGTTTCTACAGCTGGGAACTGTACATTGCAGTTTGGCGTAGGCGTTCATAGCTTGATTCTACCTACCAAGCACAAGCACATAGATTACCTGAAAGCACTTTGCAATCTGCAAGCTTTTTGTATAATTTACAGGCTATTGGATATACTGATGAGTATAAATGTATACTGTTTTGAAACAATGTTCTTCCATTACAGAAAGAAGAAACAATGACTAGTGTTGGGCATAGTATATGTGTAAGCATGAACTTGCACTGATCTTTGGTGGAACTATGCCATCTTATACCAATGAGCAGTCCAGGTTGCTTGCTGAATGGCAGATTGCTGGAAACAAAGAGAGCCTGCCAGGGAAAGGATGGCCACAACCTCTCCTTGTTTCTTGTATTTTTTTCTCTAGGAATCCACTACCAGCCATCGTTCAAACTGTTTTTCCTCTGCTGGGAATAGGAAACAGGCCCTGCAGTCGCTGTGATCCCTCATGTCAAGTGGCCATCTTCTGGTGCTATAAAGCCAGGGTCTCACTGATTTATGGGAAGATCCTGCTGCTCATTAGGCAAAAAAGGAGATGAGGGGGGAAATAAAAGTTTTATGGGAAAAAACTGTCCATCTGTATGGAAGAACAGAGAGGGGAGAGGAAGGGTAAAGCATTGCTGGTGTAGGGCAGGGGTAAAAAGAGTATGACTGGTAGTCTGTCCCATCAACTTGAAGTCCTTCTCTGTAGAAGGCAGAAAGAGGTGTAGTGGAAAATATGGACATAGGAAATGCTCCAGGCTTATAGGGTCATGCCCATGGAGAGGTGAGCTAATGCCAAGAGCAGCCATGCCCCCAGAGTCACAGCTCCTGCCATGAGTGTTAGTGAGGGGCAGTGCCATGGGAGACGGTAACTGAGGACAGTGGTGGTATCTGGGGAAGCAGTGGTCAGGGTGATGATTTATTCCGTTTTTCAACTTCTGCCTTAGTTTGATCCAGTGCAAGGTACAAAAAGGGCAGAGAGAAATCTCCAGAAGTAGGATTTATTTTCAGCATGGTCCCCTCCCAAGTAGCAGGGCTTCTCTGCCTTATTGCCAGAGATGGTACACCAGCCTACAGAGGTAAGCCTGCTGTTTATCTTCTTTCTCACCTAGAGCCCTGGTACACAGCAAAGCTGATCTAGAGAAGTGTTTCTATAATTTATTATGATATTTTTTTAGAACAACAATCAAGTTTGCACAACATATAAAATATACAATATGTTATAGATCCATTAATTCTTGGAAAAACCCCTGTATTTGCAATACTACCAGTAGCAGTTCTTCCCAATCCCAAGCTTTGCTTATGTAATATTTAAAAACACAACAGGGTCCAGGTACTGTGAATCAGAATCAATATCGGTACCTATTTTCTCATCTGGCAGATTCTTCAGAACTTAACAACCTTAATGGTCCCAGTAGAGCAGAAGTCCCAGAATGATAAAAAAAATGCATATATATATATATATATGTAAAAATAGTACCCCATTCAGCCTGTGAATTGAAATGAGGATAAGGAACTTAAGCAAATGAGGCTTCCTCAACGACATCATTAAGTGCTCAAACATTTAATTGCACTGCCTGGCAAGGAAACTAAGTTTCTTTATGATATTCTTCCATTTTTTTTTTAGAACTACAAGACTGTAATGAGTGAAGGAAGAGAAAAATACCTGGTAAATTGTCCTTGCATGTTCCCAGATTCCTCAGGGTCTTAGTGAATTTTTTTCTGTATGAGTGATTATGAGAAATCTCTGGTATTGAAGAGTACATGCAGCAAGGTTATTCACTTCACAGATGTCCTTACTGTTGCAAAAATAGTCTGAGATACTAAAAAGTTTGATCGATTTTCTAGAAATAAAAGTAAAATTTCCTCTTCCATTGAACAGATATCTTATGTGAGAGCTGAATCTTGTTTCTTGGTCCTAGTCAGCAAGACCACTGCAAACACTGACTTTTTTTAAGGTTTGCCAGCTTGGTATCTGTTAGGTCTACAAAAATTACTGTTCCAGCCAATGGGATGGAACTCAAAGGCTGCTAGAGGAAGGTGAGATAAAAAGATCCAGTTTGGTGTTTGAGTCTGACATTAGTGATAAGGCATTTGTCCAAATAAGAAGGACATGTTTATCTGAGTAGAACCTTGATTTCATCCAAGTGCATACTAATATAAGCTTTACCTGAATAAGAATTTCACACACATTGTTTTGGGATATCTGGGTAAAAAAGTGGCGGTACTGGAACATAAAACTTCTTGTTCAAACCCATACATTCTGCATTCTGATACCTGGATTCCAATAGCTATTAACTTCAACTGTAGTATAATTATTCTCTAGAAAAAACCAGAACTCTCTTCAACATTTTTATTGTAAAATATTTACTGCCTTTTTATGGAAAATAACATTAAATATTTCCTCCCCAAGAAATTCTGCAGTTCCTAGGAACACCTGCATGCAACAGAATTTCATCCTTTCCACCACATACTTCCAAGACTTCAAATACCAGTGCCTGTGTTTCACACTTGGAAAGAGACTTTTACAGAGAATATTGTGCTAATATTAGTCTTTAGAGCACTCCACCCTTCCTTTACTTTTGATCTTGGCTTACCTAGCCTGACTGCTTATATTCTACACACGATGCTGAAGAATTACAGATCCATTTTGGGCAACAGATGTTATGTGTTGGGCTTTTGATGTGAATTATAGGTGAAATACTGATGCTACTTTTACTTTACAGCTCCTAGGAGTAATTCCCAGTTCTTGAATCCGAAAGCATGCTCTGGCCATATCGTTGATCTCTGCGAGGACAAGACGCAGATTTGCAGCACCTTCCCTTCCACAAATCCTATTTGGTACATAAAGAAAACCGGGCCATGTGCTCAAGATGAGTGCCATTAAATGCTTCAAACAGATACTGGTCTGGAAGATTATAAAGTCATAGGATGCTTAACAGTAAGAACACCGCTGTACACATCAGAAAGAAAGCCTACACCCAGGTTAGGTAAATAAATTATTTTTTTGTTGCTTTCTAAAGTACTAATCTTGAGTTCTAAAGTTCAGCAATTTTTTAACTTGGTTAACTGAGTTTAGTATATGAGGACACAGAAGAAAAATGTATGAATCACTGAATGAGGAATTGCAATATCAGGATAACAGGAGACACCCTGAACTAATGGAACACACTGAATACTTGGGTCTATGTAGCTTAGACGCTAGTCAGAATTTGCATAAATGGAAAAGCCCTCTGAAAGAATTTCAAAAGAAGTCAGATTTTTCTCATTGTACATAGATTCTGAAGATATATTTATTCTATCAGCAAGAACCACTACTTGACATTTCTTTTAGAAGACAAGAAGAAAGCAAGCTGGACTACTGCTAATACCTGCCAGTTTATTGCAGCACCTCTGGAAATAGTTTTATCCTAATGCCAGCTGAAGAAGGTGGCTTGACCTTGCATGTTCCTGTTCAGGAATATCAGAAGAGTTGTGCTCAGCTTAAGAAGAGAAAACTGCATTAAAGAGAAATTTGGAGCATTGCTTTGGCAGTTTTCTAATGTAATGAGAGAATTTAAATAATGCAGGAAGGATGAGAATAGCATTTTGATTCCTAGTGAAAAGATAATAATTATGATAAGTGTGAATTTTGCATTCATTTATAAGTTACTGTACCACTGATGCAGTTTTTCTCAGTGTTAACTAGCTCATCTGGAGGTCAAATGCTGTGTGACAGGAGACTTTTAGACTCGCTTGATAGTCTGGAGTCTTGAAAGGGACAAGCAGTACCAACAAAAGTGGGCTGCAACGAGCACACAAGAACTTTTATAGTTCCTCTCCAGACATTAATCTGCCTCTTGACTTGTAGAGAGTGATTCCTTTTTTCCATACTTTTTCCAGTCATTAAGGTGTAGGAGCATGCCTCTGTGGTACCCTTTAAGCAAAGTGGAGCGAAGAGAGACCATAGCACACAAATCTGGAAAGCATGGGAGGGACAAGGGATCCTTTGTGTACAGAGTAACAGAGCATAAGGTTAGTACTCAGGAGATAAAAGGAACTGATCCAAGCACTGCAGAGCCCTGATGTATCACAGATACTAGGCAGATGTTTGCAGCATTTGCTCCACTGCCAGATTCTTCTGTTATTTCTGGGAGATCATCCATTTACTCTGTTGCCTCAGCTACAAGGTTTTTCTTTCCTGCCTGACAGCTGCTAATATCCGTTTTGGCAACAGTACTTATACTTCTGCTTTACTTGCTCAGTCTTCCTCATTTAAAGAGAAAATTTTTTTTGACATACAACTTCAAAATTTCTGTCACTGATTAGTGTTTTCCTTGGAAAATCTTCCTTTTCCTGCCAACAAATTCCAAATGCGGGACATGGAGAGATTATCAAAAGAGGTAAGGAGCAACAATCCCTGAAAAGAGTATGAGCTATAGAATCTAATCAGTAGATAGCTATTTTCCTATAAAATCATCTGGTGTCCTAAAGAATAGCAGTTTTCCTACAAAATTTCTATTATGAGTTTCTAAAATACCTTCCAAAAGTCAAAACTAAAAAAAATCTCCAATTAGAAGATCAGAAATTTCCTTTAAATCACGGAAAACAGAACATGTAGATATTTTCTTCACATATCATGTGATCTAAAAATTCAGAAATGTAATTCAGTTTCTACACATACAGAAGAATTTAGTGACAAAAACTAAATGCAGTCATGGGTTTCCAAGTTATTCTTGGTTTGCAGAATGCAGAAAGCTGCACACCCTACACAGCATGTACTATTAACTGTGAACACAAGCAAATGAGAATGGTGAAGAGAAAAATGGAATAACCAACAAATAAACTCAGCTCGGTGATGAAACTTTTGCTTCTTTCTTAAGAGTTTAATAAAAGTAATTAATGTAATGCAGAAAATTTTAGCAACATCAGAAGAACTCCTGTCCTCCTAGAAGCCCTTGTGGTTGTAAAAGAGGCAGGACAACCTTGAAAATGGATTTGCTGCACTCAAACCTGTTGCAACTGGTTTGCATACTCGATAGCTACAGTGAAATTCACTGTAAAAATGGCAGATTTGCATCATTCTACAGAAGGAAAAGGCATAAGGAACATTTTCTGTTAATTTGTCATTTGGTGTTAAAGGATATTGCAGTTATGACAAATGGAATCATATTTCATTGTTCTCTATGGAAGAACTCTTTTGATCATGCCTGAAATACATGTCAGTACTGCAGGTATGAAAGAGACTTAAAATGTAACTCACGCAACACTTGCAATGCTGAACGTGATGCGTACTAATATCACCTCTGTAACTGGTATCTATGGATTCCTTTTGGTAACGATGCTGAAATGTGAGTGGGGAAAGGGTTATATTCATCCTATTCTCCTTACTTACCTCAGTCAATGTCAGGACAAGACTTAGTCTGAATTATTTTCTGCTATGGTCTTTGTCATGAAAATGAAGCATCAGGATATTCATTTCCATCAGAAGAGAGTGAGAGGGGCAGAAGTAAGAACTGAATACCGCAGACCATTTTCAGAACTTTAGACGGAACATTGCCGATATTATTATGAATGGAAATAGCAGAAATGTAGGTTAAAAAAAAAAAGTTAGACTTTTTTTAGGAAAACTGCATGTTAAAAACGTTCACAGCTAAAATAGTATGTCAGTTGCACGTGTAGATTTTCACAAGCTCCAAAACGGGTTAGGAATACAAATTCCATTATTTGCAATAGCACTTCAGTTCCAAAGGTGAAGAAATACTTTTAAATATTTGACTCACAGTCTTATTGCATATGAAGGAATAATTACTTTTCAATTATGCAAACTTCCACCCCTAACAATGTAGGAGGGTTTCACATCTGACAGTTCAGATCATCAGAACTCCCAGACTGAATCACACACTGCAAAGGGCTTGTGGCGCTATGTTAAAGGTGCTGCTCTGTGCTGCCATAGGCATTTTGATATCTTGTTTACATGAAGGCACTAATAAAATTTGGGCACAAGAAACAGTAGCACAGCATAAATCTTTCACTTTTACAACCACCAGAATGAATACAGTGCACAAACAGCACTGTTTTTTTGCTACAAGAAAGTCCAGTGATTTGTTGAAAGTCTGCAAAATGAGAAACATTTCCAAAAAAACAAACACAGCAGCGCATAGAGTTCTGTTTTTAAAACTGAATGTTAAGAGCACCAGCCTATCTGATAAAGTTATCACTTGGTAACTTGTGGAGAATGAAACTGCCTTCTTTTTCCTCTCTCCCTGTTCATCATTCCTCTTACTGTGCCTCTGTATGATGATGCTGGACACAGAGTTCTAGTAAAACAGCCATTTGACTACTTGTGGGAAAATTCACTTGCATACTTTGCACTGTCCTGCTTAGACTCCCTATAGCTCCATTCTTTGACCCCCTCCCCTCACCTTCCCATTTCCCCAGTCAGTCAGCCTGGTAAACATGATGCAGTAGTCCCGTCACTGATCACTATGCAAATCCCATTGAATAGGGTCTTTTTCCCCTCTCTGATCTCTAGGGAACCCTCCTCCCATTACTTTGGAAGGGAGTATTCTCTTTGAAATTTACTTTGAAATAAAGCAGGTGTGTCCAATGCCAAGCAGCAAGTTGTGAGGAAATGGATCAAAACTCAGAAATTCGTATTTCCAATCCACTCACCTAATAACTAGGAATGGTTGTAGTAAAATACTATGAATTCATATAAAAAAAATAATCCTGAAATCAACTGAAAAAGTACTTAATGTCAGTATAAAAGGCCTGATAATACTTAAGGGAATAAGATCCTAATTTTTCTTGGCTACTATTTCAGCAGTATAAGCAATTTGACCAATTTTGTTCTCTCACTTTGAACATCCCGCTTTAAGTTTTATCTTCTTTTAATCATGCACATTTGGAAGAGACTTTTGTTGGAATTAGGCCCTAGCATTTGAGTCTATTTACATGAGGGACTGGGGGAAATCAGGGATTCCTCAGATAACAATTGCTTATAGGAGAGAGAGAAGTAAAAAAACTTGTCAGGACCCTGAAACATTGAGTGAACACTCCTCCTTCTCTGATGCTGGAGGAAGAGGATATCTTCCAGAAATGTGTCAAATAATTGCAAGTTAGTCCCTAGTTTGGAAGCTATAGATCTAAACCAGGAAACCCTACTGTGCATTCTCTAACCTATATTTTAATGTTCAAAGTCAGCTTTGATTTCATAATGCTGGCAGGGTCTGCTAGCACAGTAATTGAAGCTTTTGTATTTTAAAAGACTTACAAGTAATATTCCTAGGATTTCTACGGGAAAACACTTCTTACAAAGATGCACTTTTTCCTTTTAAAGATTATGTGCATTTTTGCCAAATATTTCAGTTGAATTGGATGTGATTATAAATAGAGAAGACTTTAAAATCATCTAAGGCTTCAATTCGTTTCCCCCTTTTTGCCTGGCACTCTTTCCCCTCAGCTCTTCCAAACACTTCATATTTGTATGAAGAAAGAGTCTGTTTATTCTGTTTGGTCAATTAGCAAGATATGTTCCACAAGCAGACTAAAAAGTGAACTTTTGCCACCAGTTGGCAGACTTCACTCCCATTCAAATGGGAGTGTGCTTTTTTGCAGCTCCCCTCCCCCTAGTCCCTTAATTTCTTGGACAAAACCAAGGGAAAATTAAATTCCTTCCCCAGCTCTCTGAAGCTGTTCCTTGGAATACTTTATTTTTAATACTACCACTTGCTCATCTTTATACCCATTGCACGACTGTTTCCAACACAGCTATCCCCACATCACGCCTTCCTGTTTGCACTTTCCTTCTTTAACTGTTGAGGCTAGGGAAAGTGAACTGCTCATTTAATCACTGTTTTGCAACTTGGCGTATGCAGCCAATTAAAATCAAGTAGCCAAAGTAAATAACTGAGCTAACCCTTGTGTTTGAGGAAAAGGGAGTTGCATGAGGAAGAACATAGAGAGGTCAGCAGGAGTGGCTTATAGATTAGATGTGGTTTAGACTGCTGGTATTGGAGTGTGGATTTGATGCACAGCGGACTCATCTTTGACGATCAACACAGTGGACTATTAAGGCTTTCTATCCCTTTATGACAGGTGTTAGAGTTGCATTGGTACTTCCTTTCTCACTTCCTTATTCCTACTTTCGGACAAGATATTATTTCACAACACTATTTTGTGTTGATAAGCATAATTTTTTTTTTTTTTTTTATTCTGCAAATATGGTTAGGAAGTCCCATAAGGCTAAAGAATGTTCATTTTATAGTGACTAGCTACAGAGCCAAGAAAGTCATCATACATCTTGAGGTTAGTTTATATGGATATCAAGCAGATATTCAGGGTACACAGTTAAAAAAGAGAAATTTCACAGGACAGAGAAAAAACCCATCTGGTTATTTAGCTATGTTGCAAACCCATACAGATCAGAAATGTGAGGAAAAATCATAGTTTCAGGAGCATTTCAGAGTCCAGTCCTCAGTGGGTACAAATGGGTGGGTTATGGGGGAGAGTATTTTGTGGTGAATTAGGAGGGGGCATGACATTTCTATCAATTGGGACAGACAGATAGTAAGGTCCGATATATTATCTTCAGAAGCTTGTCTTGCAGAGAATGGCAAATACAAGGACAAACAAATACAAGAATACTCTATTCATGTAGAACTTAAAAATTTTCATCCCTAACATTTTGTGTGAAAATGACTGCACAAAGAGACAGCAGCATTCTTGCTTACCTCAGACTGTCTCTGAAGGACACGTAATGCCAGGGAGGTTTGCATCAGACTGCAGATGAATGTCCTGACTAGCAGTGGAGAGAATTCTGGTATGCCAGTTGACAAAAATGTATCAAGAACCAGGTTTTGCAAGTTGCAGCTATCCAGGTGAGAGTTTCAGTAGTGACGGTAACAACAATAATAATGGACCCTTTTTTGTTTGAAGCTGATAAGCAGCTGCTACAGCTCAATGCTAGATTCACCAGCAGGTGGGTGACAGCAAATAAACTACAGCTGTGTTTGCTGTGGCTCTCATTTTATTTTGAATTATTTATAAATAGCACTAGCAGCAATTTAGGCATTACTAAATGATATGCCCTTTAAATGATTAGTTAATTTTTTTTTCTCTTGAACACATTCTAACTGAGTAGGTAGGAGCTAGATGGAAGATAATGTCAGACAGGTGCAGAGTACAATTCTTTTCAGACCTGTGACTCCCGTTGTCACTTCAGCAATAATAGAGGTTTGAGTGAGCTTTTAAAAAGGAAATTCAGCTAGTGCTTTAATTTAACAATGTGCAGCAAAGCACCTGACCACACAAATATTCCTCAAGCAGCACCATCTGGATATGTCACAATGTTGACAGAAAAGTAACCTAAAAATTTAGTGAGATGAAGTAAGACTTATTGTTCTGGCTCAATCTTGTCCTCATGCAGAACATACTGGTGTCCTGTTACACCATCCCTAAATAACAGCAAATGCTAATACCATGTCAATCTCCCATTTGATGTCCCATTCAGTGCACTGCTGGTGTGCCATTTGTGCTTTTGATGTTCTTCTGTTACTGCACCTGGAATACACACAGCTGTTATGTGCTCAGTCCGAGCTGACCATTTTGCTTAGGCAGTCATTCATCTGTCGCTTCTCATTCACGCACCCATCCAATTCTTCATTCAAGTTGCTAATACCTGCATATTGGGGTTTTTTTCCTTTTTTTCCCTGCCCTGTTCCATTTCTCATGCTCAGAAGAGATTCCTTGTAAATATCTTCATGGATCTGCTTTGCAATACATTCTCTTAAAATTTGCATTTCCAAGTACACATGCAAAACACTTGACAAAGACAGCTGTCCTGTCATACTGCCCAAGCATATCTTGTTCTTACCTTGTCCTCCTCTGCCTGTCTGAGAGCATCTGTTGTCCCGTCTCCTAGATTATAAGCACTTTGGCAGAATGTGGCAGAACTTATTTTAACTGTTTGCCCATCACTGCCAAGAGTCCTAGACGCTGGACAGGGAGAAAAGACCTTTCTGTCCCAGCGACAGGCTGAGTCTGTTGCGATACCTTTTAACAAGTAATACCCGAACTATGAATGAGGGTTGAGGATCTAAACTTGTAACCTCCTTGTGCCTAGTGCTATCTTTTCTTCCACACAGGGATAAAAGGAAGCTGTATATACTGAGAAATGCTTTTAGGAAGACAAATATCAAGAACAGATTGACTGAACTAGACTTTTCTTTCTACTGCACAGACTGACATATCAGCTGTGGATCAAGTCCTCCTCCAACACAGCAGAAATACCTTCTGCTCAAAAGGAAGTACAGTGCCTCAGGAACTGAGACCTCTGACATACAAAATAGGGACACACAGTGTTCCAGTTGTGTGCATACCCTGATCTTACCTATGTCACTTTTGCTCCACAAGGTAGCGGGAGCTTGGAGCAGGGCAGGGATGGTGCAGATCCTTTGCATTTGAGTGCAAGGATTATGATTTTCTCTCCTGTACTTGTCTATTCAGTAAGGAAAGGCAACTGCAACTGACGTTTCGCAACACCAGCTGGGTATGCTATAAAAACAACATGTCACATTTTTGTATCATTAAAGGCCAGAAGTCACTGCCCACAGTCCCCTCACTGCAAAACACTCCAGATCCAGAAACAACTGAGGAATAGAAACCATCTCATGGCAGTTTATTATCCATTTCCACTGGACTCATGGAAAGAATCAGAAGAGAGGGGAGGAGAACAAAAGGAAGAAAGATGAAGTGCACCATAACGATGCCCAGGGAACCCAAAAATACACTTTATAGTCCAAAAAAATTTTACTTCTGTGCTGTCATGGACAAAAATTTTCAAGTCCAGGAAGCTGAGTTTGTTGCCAGTCCAAACAAAACTTCTGATCACTTATAAGGGCACTGGGGAAACAAGTGCACAATTACAGATCTATTCCCTGCACACCTATCCTTATCCCCCCTACCTGTCCAAACCTCCCGTGTTTTCACCACAGTTTACACTCCGCTTGTCAAATCCTTCCCAGTGGGGCAACTGGTAGTGCAGAGGCTGGGGTCATCGTGTAGGTGATGCTGTTTCCACCCTTTGCTCCTCACTGATCTCCCCCCCACGCTGTCCCTTAGTGTCTCTGCCCTGCTGTGGGTCACCCATGGCCGCAGTCCCTCAAGCTGTCCCTGTCCCTGTCCCTTTTGGCTCAGGGTGTCCCCCCTCCAGCCTCTCTCCTGCAGCTGCCAGTTTCTTTCTTAAACATGCTTGTGCAGGAGCACTGTATGCTCCTCAGGTTTGCTCCCCCATTTTGGGAGGGTTTTTCCACTGCTGCTTACCTCAGCCTCAGAGATGGTGGGAACCAGCTGCAGCCAGCTCAGGGCAGCTGATGGTCTCCTGCCCAGGGCACCACTGACGCTCCCAGCTCCGTCAGCCCTGAAATTTGTGCCCATTACATGCAGGCTTATGTTTTCCCTTTACTGCTGGGCCCTGCATGAGAAACAAAGTTCAGGGAAAAAAAAAAAAAGGGCAGTAAATGGAGTAAAGGCTCAGAAATCTCCAAGGAAGAGGAGAAGTGGTAAATGGGAGAAAAGAAAAAAAAATAAAAAATCCTTGTCTGGAAGAGGCAGGGAGCTGCTGTGCCCCTATTTCCCTATACCCCTTTCCATAATCCTTTTACCCCTAGTTGTACCCCCACATCCTCCCCGGCAGGGAGAGCTGCGGCCTGTGGGGGGCACAGGCCTCTGCCGCCATCACTGGCCTCTCCTGCTCTCCTGCCCTCCTGCCCCCTTCTCTGTCCGACCATCTCAGTCTGGGGGGCGCGCAGGAGATTCTCCTCACTTTTTTTTTTTGGCTTCATCAGGTCAAAGCCTAACAGAAATGAATAATAAGGGGAAGGGAGGGGAGGGGAGAAACAAGGGTACAAGGGGAAACAAACTCCATGCCACCAGACTTCCTGCAAGGGGTTCACATTGGAAACAGTGTGCTTCAATAAATACTGAGCAGAGTGCTACCTCTTAACACTGCCTCTGTAGTTCCATCGTTTTATCCTAATCATTTTTAATTTATTTTCCAGATTTGCTGGAAGGCAGTGTTTCCCTAGCACAGGCTTTATATAGATCAGTTCCTTTGCAGCCTTTCAGGTTCAGTGTACAAATTTGCATTCTACAGTAATGTAGGATGGAAAGCATGAAAAGGTGGTCAGGGTAATTTCTAGTGCATGAGATCTTATACAATGTTGTGATAAGCTTTGCAATCACTGAATCATTACACTAATTGTTTGTCACTGTGCACATGTGCATATAATCAGCAGCCTTTAGCGGAATACATTACATTACTCCTGTGTCGGATATGGTGTGTCTCAATCCATCAAGAGGATGAGTTAGAAATGGCTAGAAATGAACATAGGGAAGTGTCTAAGCCAGAAGCAGAGGTTTTAATTATTTCACATTAAGTAGTTCCTGTATTGGCCAAACTGGTTGTCATGCTGCTATTGATTATAATTGTCTGTCATTGGCAGATGATCATTCTGTGATTTCTGTGTCTAATGAAAATGCATTTTAACTAGAAGATTTTTTTTTCGTACTATCCTGAGTTCACTTAGAGAAGCTTCTGAGCTGTTTGGAAGGTGGCTATGCTGCTAATTTTACCTCTTAAGACATCTTGAAACTATTTTCTATGCTTAATAAAACTCCATTGAGAAAATTTAAATTGGTGCATTTAATTCCTCAGTGCACCTCACAGTACTGACACATAGAAGACATTTCCGGTTTCTGTAGTATGAACACAGATAATTAGTGGAAAATAAAAGGAATAATTTGTTTTTATCTATCTTCATAGAATCATAGAATGGTTTAGGTTGGAAGGGACCTTGAAGGTCATCTAGTTCCAACTCCCTTGCCATGGGCAAGGACACCTCCTACTAGACCAGATTGTTCAAAGCCCCATCCAGCCTGGTCTTGAACATTTCCAGGGATGGGGCCTCTACAACTTCCCTGGGCGACCTGTTCCAGTACCTCACTACCCTCACAGTAAAGAATTTCTTCCTGAGATTTAATCTAAATCTACCCTCTTCCAATTTGAAGCCATTACCCCTCGTCCTATCACTACACACCGTTGTAAAAAAGTCCCTCTCCAGATTTCTTATAGGCCCCTTTTAGATACTGGAAGGCTGCTATAAGGTCTTCCCAGAGCCTTCTCTTCTCCAGGCTCAACAACCCCAACTCTCTCAGCCTGTCCTCATAGCAGAGGTGTTCTGGTCCTCTGATCATCTTCGTGATCCTCCTCTGGACTTGCTCCAACAGGTCCATGTCCTTCTTATGTCGGGGGCTCCAGAGCTGGACACAGTACTCCAGGTGGGGTCTCACCAGAGCGGAGTAGAGGGGCAGAATCACCTCCCTCGACCAGCTGGCCACGCTTCTTTTGATGTAGCCCAGGATGCGGTTCACCTTCTGAGCTGCGAGCGCACATTGCTGGCTCATGTTGAGCTTCTCATCTGCCAAGACCCCCAAGTCCCTCTCCTCAGGTCTGCTCTCAATCCATTCTCCACCCAGCCTGTATTTGTGCATGGGATTGCCCTGACCCACGTGCATGACCTTGCACTTGGCCTTATTGAACTTCATGAGGTTGGCACGGGCCCACCTCTCAAGCCTGTCCAAGTCCCTCTGGATGGCATCCCTTCCCTCCAGCGTGCTGACTGCTCCACACAGCTTGGTGTCGTCAGCAAACTTGCTGAGGGTGCCCTCAGTCCCTACATCCATGTCACCAACAAAGATGTTAAACAGTACTGGTCACAGTACCAACCCCTGAGGAACACCACTTGTCACTGCACACCACTTCATGTTATTACAAACAGATAGGAAGTCAACTGAAGTCATGTCCGTTTTTGAAAGCCATGTGATACAATGCATCAGTAAAAAACAGCTATTGAAGCTCAGTGATACCTGCCCACTGCAAACCGCCTGAGGTGCTATCAGTCAAAACAAGTCTGAAAGAGCTTCCAACACTGAAATTAAAATCAAACAAAAGCCTGCTTTTTTAAGTGGCTTAAAGATGGCAAAAAGTCTTTTAACTCTGGTGTTTAATTTGGTGAAGGCTGAAGGTCTCGTCTCACTTCCTCCTGCTTTCTAGCTTCAGCAACTGACTGAAGCCTTGCTGTGACACAAAAGGAGAGGATGCCCTGGGACAAACCTGATGGAGTGGCAAATCATGGTCTTGGTTTCTCTGTCAGTGGATATAGCAAAGTGGAACAGTCCCCTTCACCCATTTGGTTCAGAACTACATCTTAACTCTTGACCTAAATTTCTATAAGGCAGTGTGGGGCTCTACCGAAGCAGTGCATGTGGAAGGGAGAAAGGGGAGACAAATGGAGAAATCGCTGTTCCTGATGCAGAGTTTCCAATTATGCAGTCTTATTGCAGGAAATGCACTGAAAGAAGGAGCTATCAGTTATCTTATTACCCTCTCAGATACATATACACAAAAGTCTATGGCTATTACTCTGGGCGCTGGACAGAAAACAACACATAATGAGTTGCTTTGATTAATCTAGAAAATGGATGAACAATAACTGCAAAAACCAAACTTCTGCTGCAAAAAAGCGCATGCACTTTTAAAAAGATACAACTGCCATTGTGTCATCTGTCATTTTTGAGGATGTTTTGTTGTAGAGGCGAGCACTGATATCTGGGGTTGGTGATATTCGTGTTGTGTTTGTTATTGCATGATGTAGATGTTAGGGGAACAGATGGCTGAACTTCAGCAAGAGGAATAATGTTGATTTACTAATAAGACACTATTCCTGAAGATAAAGCTTATATGTTCATTCCTGCAACAAGTTTTACAGCTGGAGCATTTAGTATTACTACAATGTAACAACTTACCTATAAATAACATCATAAAAACAGTATTATATATAAAATCCTTAGAAAAATTCTGTGTTTTCTAAGCTTTTGAAGTAATTTACAGTTGAGCTATGAGAATATTACAAGGAATTTGTTAATATATTCCAAATGACATTTAAAAAATGATTAATTCTCTTCCTACTCTGACCTATGTTATGTAGGCAAAAGACAGAAAAGATGGGAAATAATGACAGAAAAACAGTAGTAAAAATAATGCAATTTATTCTTATTATGCAAAACTGTCCTGGGTTGCAATATATATATATAAAATGGATTTTCTGCAGTTCCCAGTTTGTCTTCAGATCTCTTAAGCCTTTCACAGGTTGCCAATATAGGACATGATATTCACTTTTAGTCAAGTTGAGCAAGCTGCATCTCCAGTGTATGGAACGCCTGTATCTATTTTATTGACCTAACAGAAAATACAAAACTCTCTCAAGCCTTCTCCTCACTCTTGCATTTATTTGGTAGCCTCTCAAAAAACCTTGCTGGGTTTTACATCCTGAACAGCTTTTTGTGAATATACTTGGATGTGTAGAAGGAACCCAGGGAATACCCTACTTAGGTGGTTTGTCAAAAATGGAAAATCCAGTCAAGACTTATTGAAAAGTTGAGTTATAGTGGTACTGTGGTCCAGCTTTTCAGATTGTTAGTCCTTGAAATTTTAATGCTGCTCACCTCCCACACTGTTATTTACTTTGCCTGATAAACAACAAAGCATGCTGGCAGAGAATTATTCTCCCGTTGCATTTCTCTCCTACAGGCGATTGAAAAATACTTAGAAATAAATTGCTGGAGCATGAGTGCCATTTCTCAGAATTTCATGGGCTGTAGTCTTTGATGCTAACACAGTTAATGTACAATATGCTTTTTTACGTAAATACTAATTGTACATAAAATCACTACAGCAAAATACAAATACCTCAGATGCTCAGCAATACATTATGCCTCAGAGCTGGCAATTTTATAGTAAAGATTTCCTTGTCTTTTTTCCCTACTGAAAGAGCAATTGTCCTGGAAACACCAAGCTGAGTGGTAAGGTTGATGCACTTGAGGGAAGGCTGCCATCCAGAGGGACCTTAACAGACTTGAAAACTGGGCCAATGTAAACCTCATGAAGTTCAAAAAGGCCAAGTGCAAGATCCTGCACCTGGGTTGAGGCAATCACCAGTATCAGTACTGACCGGGTGATGAATAGATTGAGGGGAGCCCTGCAGAGAAGGATCTGGGGATACTGGTGGACAAAAAATTAGATATGAGCTGGCCATGTGTGCTTGCAGCCCAGAAAGCAAATCATATCCTGGGCTGCGTAAAAAGGAATGTGGCCAGCAGGTTGAGGGAGGTGATTCTCCACCTCTGCTCTTATGAGACCTCACCTAGAGTTCTGCATCCAGCTCTGGGGTCCCCAGCACAAGAAAGACATGGACCTGTTAAAGCGGGTCCAGGGGTGAACCACAAAATTGGTCAGAGGGCTGGAACACCTCTCCTATGAAGAAAGGCTGAGGGAGCTGGGGTTTTTCAGCCTGGAGAGGAGAAGGCTCCAGGGAGACTTTATTGTGGCCTTTCAATACTTAAAAGGGGTTTTATAAGATGGAGGGAGACTTTTTACCAAGGCTTGTAGTGACAGAACAAGATGTAATGGTTTTAAACTGAAAGAGGGTAGATTCAGATTGGACATGAGGAAGAAATTTTTGAAGGTGAGGGTATTGAGACACTGGAACAGGTTGCCCAGAGAAGCTGTGGATGCCGCATCCGTGGGGGTGTTCAAGATCAGGCTGGATAGGGCTTTGAGCAACCTGACCTGGTGAAAGAGGTCCCTGCCCATGGCAGAAGGGTTAGACTAGGTGATCTTTAAAGGTTCCTTCCAACCCAAACCATTCAGTGATTGTATAAAACCTCACTCTTCAAAACAAAACATTGTACAAGTATTTGTTTTAAAAATTCCTTGCTAGATCTTCTGTAAATGTACCATGGGGTCTGCACTGAAATCAGAGATAACACTAGGACTTTTCACATTCTCACCTTCCCTGCTCAACTGCCTGATAATTTTTGTTCCTTCCTTCTAAAACATGTTAGTTTTCAGATACAATAGCTGGGTCTTGATCTTCAAGTGATTCAGCGTAAACCTCAGGGTTCCATCCTTGCAGAGTTTGTAGGACTTTACAGTCATAAAGTTAGGGTGGGATGAATTTTGTAAATCAGGCAGTGAGGCACTCAGTAGGATTGGATTTTAATGTCAGTTGGGAGTTGCTGAATACTTCACCCTTTCATTCCAGACCTAAGCTTCTTGACAACACTTTTAACATAAAGCTATAGAGCCTTCTCTATGGATATTAACCATAAAATGGGGATAATATTTTAAGGACATTCAATGAGCATCACTGAAATGTACTTTCAAGCTTCACTTTTTATTATACACAAGCTACTGTGATAAAAAGCATTAAGGTTGCAAAGACAAGTGCTCTAAAGCAATATTTGCTCTGTACTTTCTTCCCTTGTGAGCTCTCTTGAGCAGAGACACTTTTTTATATTTATCCACCAAATACCAAGATCATTCTTGGGGGCGTACAAATAATTAATACTAATAATAGATGCTGCAGAAAAGCAATGCCATCATGACATTTTGGATTTAATGTGGATGACATAAATAGTTCATTTTCATTTTGCAATTGGAAGGCATTTTCTGCAGACTGTAACTCTCTCTCTTCTTCCTACCTTATACAATAAATATTTTATCCCACAGACCTGATTGTCTACCCTGGAATATTTTCCAGGTTAATCAGTTGATTCCCATTTCATTATATCCTAGAGCAGAATTCTTCACTACTGCTGCTCATGTATTATAAAAGAACTAGAGCATAGCCGGCAATGTCCCATTATTAGACCTTTCAAGCATCCATGTACACAAATACTAAACTCTACCATCCATCACCACTGCACCATACTTACATTAAGTTGCTTCATTTCTTTGGAGGAATCTAGCTAGGTGTGAACCAGCTGAATTATGAAGAAATAATTGGTTCTTTTCTTTTGACTCTGATCAAGCTGCATTCAAATAAAATATGATAAGCTTGATTTACTTATCATTTTGAGCCCACTCCAGCTCCTTTTGGATCAGGATGACAAACCTTCAAGAGCTGGATATTCTTCAGTGTCTGCATGTGGCATACTTTAGTTTGTCAGTCAGCATTTCTTTAAGTAATAGCTTTACATATGCACATATTCGGACTGTTAAGAAACTAATAATTAGGCATGATGAATATCAGTATAAGCAACATGCTATTGCAGTTGAGAAACTCTACAGCTGTATTTGCACTAATGGCTTCCTAGACAACATCTGAAGGAAATGCTTTTGGAGCTGAATTTTCATTAATTTGCCATAATTTCAATTATTTCTTTCATAGGTCCGTTTTCTTGTCTCTTTATCTCCAAATCCTGTAGCCTGTGTCTGTGTGGAGGCCAAATCACTTATCTAGTGAACAGACAGAGGAAAGAGAGATTGCTTGAAAACTTGAAGGACAAGTACCATGCCTTACTTACCCTACCCTTACCCTTACCCTTACCCTACTCCATGGCTGCAGTTAGCTTTTTTCTCATTTATTAATCAATTTGAACTCAGAGCAATTGTTTACCCAGTTAGTAACCTGGAAGGAGCTTGGGATGTTAATATTAGACGTTGCAGTAACAGTTAAGTTATTGCTCAGAGTTGTTTCACTTTTTTGCATTTATGCATTGCTTCTTCCCAATGAGGAAGCACCTTCTTGAATATCACAATTTTTATTGTATTGCAAGATTAAAAGAGGCAGACAAATTCTGTTTTTAGAGTAAATTTCTAAATTTCTTCCACTGATTTTTTTTTTTAATTGCTGTTTTTGAGGTACTGCCTCTTCCATATTGTTAAGAGACAGCTCAGCAAGGGAAAAAACATGAAAGTCAGAATCATTCACTCATTTGAAATTTGGTAGTTATTGTTTGTTAAAAGACAATCCCTCAACAAAAGATTAAAATAAACAAGATAGTAATCAAAACATCTATTTCAAATAGCTCCATTATTATATTTCTTTCAGTACTAGAAAACATCTGCTACGTGAAAAACAGCAAATGGAATCTTTTTCAGTTTTCTATACACTGCACAAGGCCACTCTGTGAAATGAATATAGGAAATTATAGTGGTTTCAGAGTCAGAGGATGCCTCTCTTTGTTATGTGTAGAGCTCTCAAAAATACTGCTTTGAATACAGTTTTCAAGGATAATACATTTTTCTGGAACAAATCAGAAGAGGTTTTTTTCATATCCTGACATGTCTATTCAGAATTTCAAGTTGTTAGCTATAAAATAACACTTCAAGTCTCACTCTCTTCTCCTATATTTCAGTAAGAAAGACAACACTTAATGTGTCAAAGGTTACTGAGACAGCTTGCCTGACTTTTCCTGGGTTTATATTTATGGTAATTTTCACTGAGTTCAAGAAAAAATGTGAGCAAAAGCAAGACTATCTATCAGGAATAAAAAAAAAAAGGACAAATATTTAGCTGGAACAATGCATAAAATAGTTCTCACTTCTTATTAGTCTAAAATAACTAATGGGATAACAACAACAAGTATGGAAGCAATTCTGTCACCTCAACTAATTACTATTTTAGTAAATTGTAAATAGTAATTTACTATTAAGTAAATAAAAAGCTGGAAATGAGGAGATTAACTTAGTTAATCACTTGCAATTTTTTCTCAAGAGAAAATGAAAGGACTTTCAAATTGAATCTTGCTCATTAATATTAAGTATTATACCAAAATGCCCGAGTTCACGTTTTTTTCATTCCTTTCATACCACAGTTATGAGGAAAGTAGGACTGAAATAAAAAAAGCAAGAGCTGAAAAGTCTGGAATTCAAAGTCAAGGGGCTTGGCTGTTCCTTGGCATTAATGCCTGCACAGAGATGCTATTTCTATATAGCCTGGTTGGTAACAGCATGTGGCTGGACAGAAAGGTTTTAATCCTGTCCTCCCTCTATTGCTTTGGCCAAGGGAGCTGAATCAATGTGTGAAGGTCCAGGAGGCAAAGTGGGGAACAGGGAAGGGGAGCAGTCATAATTTGCAGCTCCTATTGACTTCCTCAGTGCAAAAAGAAAGGGGAAGTTTTCTGTTTTAAAGATGTAATTCATACTTGCTACTGCTCCAAGGATGCAATCTAATGCACAGGGTGTTGAAGTTCCTTCTATGTGTAATGAAATAAATAAGCCACCTGAATCAAACTGAAGTCCTAACAGTAGCTTAATTTGGTAACACATGGGGGAATTTGAACCCTGCTGAAAGTAAGAGGAGAAGAGTTACCATTGACTCAGTGGAGCCAGTGCTTCACTTAGCACCACTGTAGTTCTGCCTGGTCTGATGCACTCTGCAAGTTGTTCTGCAAAACTTCCCATTTCCTCCTAGAGCTTGTTTTTTTAATACCAATAAAGAATGGAAAAAATGATGATGAAAAATACAGAGAAGATTTTCATGTTTTCTCTCTCTGTGCTTTCCCTTGTTCTGTTATCTTCATTTACTTGCTCTTGGGCTTAGCTCATATCACAGCTCCCTGTGAGAGGTTGGTTATAGGGGACAGCTGAATGCTGTGCTGTTCCAACAGGGAGAGAGGCACTAAACTGTGTCCTGTACACCCTTGTATATGCAATGCCTCAATAACAAAGGGGGAAAAAAAGTGTGACTTAGAAATAGTAGTGCAAAGAAGCCTGAGTTTAAAAAAGGAAAATGATTCATGCCATACAATTTCTTTAGATCCAGGTAGGATCTACTGGCTGCAGGACGAGTTTCAGAATCGGTGCTCAGTTCAATGCATGAAAAATCAGAACTGCCCTCGTTCTAGCAAAGCGACATTCGGCTCTACTTTGGAAATATTTTTGTTGCATCACTATCACTGTCTTTATTTTAGTGCCATCTCTGAGAAACTGATCTTTCACATTCATACCTGTCCTGTGTACTTTGGTTGCATGGATACCAGATCAATATTAATGTTCTTTTCCTGCCAAACTTGAAATCATAACTTCTGCTGCCACTAGGAGCCATACATTTGAGTGAACCTGGGACAAAACTGCAGTATCAGCTCACCATCTGATCACAGCTTTGTGGAGTGGGCTTCAAGGCTTATTGAGCCAGCTGACAGTGATAGCTCACAGCAACATAGCTCTGGTGATAGCATCCTTACACTTGTCATCTTCTGTGGGGTCTGAAATCCTGATACGTTGTCTACACATGTATAGTGTGTCTAGAAGCCACAAAATAAATGCGATGCCATGTTGCAATTAACATCACTGGTGTTTCAAAGCATAGAGCTGTTAGGGAGACTTGCCTGTAGGGTTTTCTGGGAACACACTATGTATAACACAAAAAAGGCTTAAAGGAAGAGATGAATAAAGTTTTGTTTAGCCAGAAAGCACAGACTGAAATTACTGACAACTAAGATATAGAAGTTGCTATACTAATGGTGCTCTTACTTTTTGACATAGAGATGACTTGCCTTAAGCTTTTAGATACAGAGTGACAGTGAGCTGCTATGAATCAAACAATACTTAGCTTCAGCCTTTTTTAACAGCTGCTAAATTTTTTTCATGCAATGGAAAGCACGATGTCTGGTCCAATGTTCCCAAGTTCTGTGTTATGAAATAAGCCTCCCTTCTAAGCTTTTAGGGGTGTTATTTTACTATGTAGCTTCTGAGGAACAGAGAAGTAGCTGAAAACCATTGGTATAGCCAGTGATGTCCTGTCTCCAGCTCTGCAGGAGCAGCATTGCCTGTTTTATCTAATGAGACTCTTTCAGTTGAAGCCTAATAAGAGGACTCTGAAACAGACCTTCTGCACTTATTCTTGAAAATATTCAGATTGACAGCTAATAAGTAGTGTCCACCTGCTGATATCACTGTTCCAAATAGCTCAGAAAAACCCAGTAATAAGGAAGTTCCTTCAGATGGAGTTCTGTGTAAGCCTGCTCTAACAGGGGAGAATATATTGTAAGGGGAAAGGATAGTTCATTCTGAAAAACTCAGGGCTATATTCAATGCATGTGATCCTGTAGGCTTAATCTTGACTCTCTAAGGCACTAGTTTTTTGGGATTTTGCAAGGTGTTGTTGTGTTTACAGTTTTACAGTAAGCTCAAGTAATCCTGGATATTTTCTTTTCTTATTAAAATACAATACTTTGGACTTGGACATTATTAATTGATTGTATTGACCAGCACTTTAGCTACATTCATAGTTACTCATTTAAATATAAATAATGAATCATACTTTTCTGGAAGTTTCCAGAGTTCTTGTGTGACTTAAAATTACAAAATCAAAAAACAGAGCAGGTGCAGGGTTCCAAGGCAGTGAACAATGAGAAAACGGCACCTTTTAAAGGTCCATTTTTCCTCTGAGTTTTATTCATAACTGCTGCAGGGGACCAACCGCTTGCTTCCAAACTGCATACTCTGAGAAGCTGATCCTGTGCCAATTTTATGAACAGAGCTTATGCGGATCAGACACAAAACCCAGGGGATATAACCCTGCCCATTCTGCTATTTCCCACTGCATGGAATAACTGTTGCATCTGTCTCTATCTGGGATTTTTGGTTTTGGTAAAGAAAAAAGAATTTGAACATGCCACCTACAGATGAGACCAGAGTTACCCTTTTGTGTTAGTCTGTTTGCAGCCTGAGAGCAGAGGGCATGCACAGCATTCTGCTGTGGCAGATTGGCTTTAATTATAAGAGACAAAATACCACGCTAACATGAAAACTGTAATCTGTTTATATGCATGTGTCTCTTTTTGTATCTTCCTCCATTTCTTTGGTAGAATAACATGACAGAAGATTATTTGCAATTGTATTTTTTATCATTTGGAGAGGAACTGGTATATGTCTCAGAGCAGTTGTGATCTGACTTTCATGGGTGTGGAGAGTCAGGCTCAGTCTTGGTCTTTCCCTCTGTCATGCTGGTAGTGATCACTGCAGGGCCAGAGAAGAACAAATGATTAACAAGATATCAGAAGCAGTGATAAATGGGAATTGGCTGATGCTAGTTTATCCCTTAATGAGATAAACTTCGCTAATGGGTGACTGATCATCTTTTTTTTTGTTTTTTGGTTTTTTTAAATCAAAATATGAAACAGAGAGAACCCCAGCTAGAATGGCAAAGAGATGTGCCATCTGGGAGACACTGCATGTGAAATCTGAGAAATGCTTTCTCCCATATATATAAAAAAATAAAGCGAAAACATGAGTGTTTTCTTAAAGCTAAATAAAGATTCAATTTTGCAGATTAGAAAACAGCTAAAAGGCTGAATCTGCCTGAAGATGAGGAGTAAGAGAGTGAACTAATTCAGTTTACACTAATGCTTACAACTGTACCGTATGACAGGTGTGTTTTATATTTCCTCTGCAACTTTCTATGTCCATGCCCATTTGTATGGTCAAATCTGCCAGTTTTCATGATTTACTGTTCCAAAGAAAGATGTCTCAATCACTGTAGTTCAGATATGCTGTGAGCAGCAGATCAAGGGAGGTGATTCTCCACCACTACTCTGCTCTTGTGAGACACCACCTGGAGTACTGCATCCAGGCCTGAGGTCCCCAGCACAAGAAAGACATAGCCCTGTTCGAGTGGGTCCAGAGGAGGGCCACAAAATTGATCAGAGGGCTGGAACACCTCTCCTATGAAGAAAAGCTGAGAGAGCTGGGGTTTTTCATCCTGAAGAAGAGAAGGCTCCAGGGACACCTTAGAGCGGCCTTCCAGTACCTAAATGGGGTTTATAAGAAAGATGGAGAGAGACTTTTTGCCAAGGCTTGTAATGATAGAACAAGTGGAAGAGGGTAGGTTCAGATTGGACATGAGGAAGAAATTTTTGAAGGTGAGGGTGTTGAGACACTGGAACAGGTTGCCCAGAGAAGCTGTGGATGCCCCATCCGTGGGGGTGTTCAAGATCAGGCTGGATAGGGCTTTGAGCAACCTGACCTGGTTAAAGAGGACCCTGCCCATGGCAGAAGGGTTAGACTAGGTGATCTTTAAAGGTTCCTTCCAACCCAAACCATTCTGTGATTCTATGTTTCTATTATTCTGTATTCAGGTAATGTTATAGACACTGAAGCTTATAGCATGGTGCATTTTAGAAAATAGAAATGGATGACAAAAAGCCTCTTTTTGTGTAAATTATGGTAAACTAGGTGTTTCAGGCAGATGCTTTGCTCTTTAAACAAAACTTTGTTTAAGCAAACTCAGAACTTTGGTCCCAATCAAGTCCACTACAGCTAAAACATGAAAGTAAACAATCTATGCAATGTACTGCCTTGAGCTGCTGAGTTTTTCCATGCATTAATACTGATCTTGAGGACATTACTTCAGATTGAAGCAAAAGTAATTAAAAGAAAATAAAACCTCATGTCCTCTTTGAGAAAATAGACTGTCAATATCTCCATCTTCAGCACCCAGCACTGTGTTGGTGTCATGTTATGACTACATACAGATATGCATATTTTGCAAGTGTGGTACATGATGCCTGAAATGCTTGAATTCTAAAATAGTGAACCTTTCAGTATCAAATGTATTTCTATCTGTAGCTTCTGCTGAAATGTAATCGAAAGGTTTGTTTCTTGCTTGTTTGAAAACAAACCAACTGTAAACCCCTAAGAAAGCTGTGAGATGGAAAAACAATCAACTCTCCTGGGTAAACTGAGAAAGATGAAAAGTATAACCCGTGCTTTTCTCCAGTCAATCCATCCTCATGACAAGGATATAACATGAATGGGAAATGGCATGAACTTAACCTATCCTCTTTGCAACTTTTCACTTGTAATTTTGTAGTTTTGTTCAGATACTATAATAAATGTGATACACTAGGCTACCTCCAGACAGGATTATTTCAAGTATAATATGCTATATTGTTAACTGCAGCTGTAATTTAATTTCTGTATTTGATATTACTTATACATTCTCTTACATCCTAAACAAACTACTCTTGATATATTAGTTTATTCTTTTTTGTTATTTTTCCTCTTTTTATTTTTTTAAACCAAGTCTTTGAATTCTGAAAGTCATTTTAAGAGGAAAGCAGGAATGAAGCTCTGGGTGTTTCTGCTCCAGTAGTGCATGGCAAGATCAATTTGGGTATTAAGCTTTAGCTTTTACCCTCATGCAAGCCTGCCAGGCAGTAGGTATTACTATGCCAGGAACTCTCAGCTTCATTATAACTTCAGTATGTTATCAGAAATCCATATATTAGGCAGACGTACTGAAAGACTCCATATTTCCTTACTTAAAGAAAATCTGTTTTTTTTCATGCAGTTAGATGTATATATTCTTCAATAAAGTATTTTTGATAATTTCATATAATTTGCTCAAGATATCTAAACATCCACATTCAAAAAGAAAAAAAAAGGGATTCAATTTTCTACTGGCATTCCGTTCAAAATTAAATGACATAACCGATTGATTATAGTTTAATATCAAGTTGTCTCTATAGGTGAGTATCTTTGATTCACATTAAATCGAACACAAAGGGTTTACAGTACAATACAAGCATAATTTTTCTTTTCCAGTTCTGTCCTTGATTTGAGTTTGAATATTTTTCTAATTGGATATGTTTTACCACAGAATTAATTTAATTTTTCACCTGTGCCAACAATTACACAAGTTACATGGTACTTATTTAAGCTGTTACCTTCTTCTGGAGCAAAATTCAGGTAATAGTAATGAATCCGTTAAGTGCAAAAGGGCTGAACAGACTTACAGCAAGCTGATGAAGCATCCAAGGAAAGGTTAACTTCGAGTTCAGTCTGCAAGCTAAAAGGAAAAAATGCTGCTGCTAGCACTAAAAATAAGCACACTGAACAATTTTACTATTGTATTTAAATATTTTACTTAAAATGGCCTTATTTTGCTTCAAAAATACAACAACCCTTTCTTTTTCTTTCCTGCAACTGAAAGAATTTTCATCACCTGTAGACAGAGATTCACACTGATAAATAAGTGATGCAGTAGAAAGCATACAAAGTTATACGAGAGTGTGGCCTGAGGGAATTCTCTGATCTTGAAGAAGCAACACTGTTTGTGAAAGGAACTATAGGAAAAAGTTCCCTCAGAACTTAAGGCTCTGATGATATTCATCCCAGTCATTTGAGTCACAATACATTATGCATTCATGCTGAAACTCTTCTCCTTTCGAACCAAAGCCAGTAATCACTTCTTTGGCACTCTAAATGGAGGGGTCAGCTCATCTTATCAAGTTGCTGTGACTGATGGCATGCAGTGCTAAGAACAAAATGTGGACTATATTGGCAAAACTGTGAACTTTCCCTTGTGTTTTTAGCAGTGGTTGGGACAGAACAGCCCCTAGGTAGAATGTGATTTCAATCTTAGGTAAATTTATCATGCTTCCTCTGGTAGTGACTATCTTACAAGCTGCCTATGCAACTACATACACACAGGGACGACTGAGAAACGAGCTACAATGGAAACAGAAATGCCAAGCCATGATAGGCTGTGTCAAATGTGGGCTCTGCAACACCTTCAGATATTCTCAACTGCTAAGACATATACCATATGATGTTATGCACCTGGGATTATCCCTAGAACGCAATCATTCTATATTAAAAGTAGATTTCTAGGATCTCTATGGAGATCTGTGCAACTACATGAGTATATTATGTTGGTTAACTACTCTTCTGAAGTCAATATCCTGACTGTCCATGCTTACCATTATATGATTTGCACTATGGAGTGACTTCAGAGTGCTTACATGGCATTTATTTAGGTGAAACTAAACTGAAAAAACTGCTCTGGGAGAGCACCAAATGAGTGCTAACTGCAAATGGGAGATCAGCCCGTAGGATCAAACTGCAGCTAGTCTAAAGGAGGCATGTATGGTTCTCATTTGCATTTGATCCTCCATGCCAGCTGTTTCATTCTACAGATCTACACCTACTGCACAGCAACATGTGTAAAGGTCAATATAGCTGTAGAGAAAAATGGGGCTGGACCTCTGCTAAGGAGGCATGCAGAATGCCTTTCATCTGTTCACCGGTTTGTGCACAAAATGGAGAACAAGAATAGGGCTACAGCCTACTGTCTCTTCATTCTTCACTTTAAAAGGAAGAAATTGCTGAGGAAGCACAAAAATTTGGATTATAGTTAGCTACTGAAATGGAGACGAAAACAACATAGACAATAATTCTAGATGCAACATTTTTTCAGAGACTAAAAGAGCTAGTAGTGCAAAAAGTAAATATTTCGACGGATGCTGTCTTGCAAAGAGATGTGCAGCGTAGACAGAATGTAATTACATGCAACTGTTGCTTTTTTGTTCAATGAACAGTATAAATCACGGTAATTTGTGTTTGATTTTTAGAGAACATACTGTAGATTTGGGCATGAATCAAGGAGCATGCCTTGGCTGAACTCTTTAGCTCTTATTCATTTGTTTGCATTGATTTTTCCATGATTCTTACTGGTTTTCTATTGTACAGAGAAAACAATATGGGAGACATCTGGTGGCCACTAATTAACAGAAACTCTCTAATTTATAGTCATAATTGGGAGATCTACTACTAAGCTTATACATGAGCAAATACAATTTAAAAAGTCAGGATAATGTATCATAAAAATCACACTGAATTTATTTGCTACTTTAGTTTTAATTATTTATGGCTATTCATAGTGTATTGGTAAAATGCAGAGAACTGTTGTAAATGCAAATGCAAATGCATCAGATTGACCTTTCCAAAAACCCAGTTCTGAACTTTTGAGAAGTTTGGAGCTGAATTAGGACCTTGACCAGACAACTCAGAACTATCTCTACTATAGGGTGAAAAGTTTTTACATGTATTTTTAATGAATTTAAAATTAATTATCTATGTATAAAATTATTTACTAAAATTATTTGTTTGTTTATTTATTTAAAGTTTACATGGCTGATTGATATGAAGAGTTGACAGTGTACCTGCATCAGTTGATGCTGCATCATTTGAATTATTAAAATAAGCATTTATCCCTCATATCAATTTGCAATTCCTTCTCCAACTTGGGATCTTCATATGTGTGCGCATGTGTGTAATGATATATTTATTCACTTTTTTTTGTCACATATGACAGCATCTCACTTCCTTCACTTTTTAACAAAGAAGGTAGAATGTTAAAATGAGTAGCTCTTGATGAAAGAACTTTTTCCATTCAAATGACAAGAGCAGTCTTCTTCTTCTCATCACATTGCTTGCGAAAACACTGAATAATAGACGTTACCATATTCAGAAAATTAATGTGTCCATGATAGACAAAGGAAGAGAAGTGTGGTACATTCTCTAACATTGAGCTGTCAGACAGGGCTGTTAACAGAGATGTGCTGAAGTGCCCAGACTTCCCCCTGCTTAAGGCAGTGTAGGTCAAAATCTGCATACAAAACTTTACCTCCAACACCAAACTAAGTAAGAATGTGGCCTCAGGACAAGAAATGGGAGCTGCACCTTTGCTTTTGAAGTGACTGGGAGTTGATCTCAGCAATACAATATCTTTAATTCAGGGGAGGGGAACAGAAGAAGGAGAGAGAGAAGAAAAAAATATTTCTGGGAAAATTTTCTAACCATCTTTTTCAAATGCTGTAACTTCTTCAGCTTCACAAATGGCCATACTGTGTTGCTGGGATCAACTCCCTGTCACCTGAAAAACACAGTCTGACTAGACAGTATCTACATGAATTTCTCTGGGATTCCTGGATGTGCAGTCACTGGGCTGGAGCTATACAGTGCATGTGGCCAGCCCTAGACAACTGGGCAGAGTAGCCCACACAGATCCTGTGTGTGCCAGAGGCAGAGACATTGTACAGAAACAGAGGTGGGCAATGTGTCACTCCCTTTGGCTTCTGAAGGTGAAATTCATAGAATCATAAAATCGTTTATGTTGGAAAAGACTTTTAAGATCATCTAGTCCAATCATTGACCTTACTCTACCAGGTCTGCCTGGCCTTCAAACGGGTTTGCATATTATGCTGAAGTTTTAAACCATTCAGAGGTGGACACTTAACACAAAGTAAGACACAGTCATTGCTTTAGTTGTTTACAGGTAGATTAGTGACTACTTGTGCTTTAAAAAGTGTTCTTTACAAGAAAGACCAAACCTAAACATAGGTATGTATACCTTCCTTATTATGACAGTTTTGAGAAGTTTAGCTGGTATTATTTGGTTTCTGAAAAGAAACATCACAATTACAGTATAAAGAATGTTTCTTCTGTTTGTGATGATTCTGACAATAGAAAGGAAAATTTACATCTACGTGTTTGATATTTCATGAGAACATTTTTAATACATAATTTTAGGTTAAAAACATTGCTTCTGGAAGCCTCAGTGTACATTGAAAATTGAGCTATTGACCTAAGTAAGAAATTAACATGATTTTATTTTTTTAGGATCATTTATAGATCAGGTGAAACATTCATTTTCCCAAAGCTAGTAAGCTTTAATTTCTGCTAATATTTTAATTTTTGCTGATGTCTAGTATGTCAAGTTGTTGTGCCTGGTAGTTCAATATATTGGTTTCACAAATGTTAATGTATTCTTAATCATGTTTTCTTGTGCCCAGGTCTACCAGTCAACCTACCAGTCTATTCCCAATCTAATGTTATCTCAAAGGTATAAAAAAAGGAAACCTACATCAAGCATTTTGCACTGATTTTTACAAAAACTGTCAAAACATGTCACAACGTTACTCCTGTCAGCATTTCTCTGAGGCTTTGACTGTTTACATATTAAAAAATCTTTCTTCTTTGTGATACTGGAGATATCTGTACAGTCAGTGCTTTCAATTTTGTCTCCATTTTAAATTGCTTTAGAGCAACTTTTGGTCTTATGTTCTGATTCTGCTCTCTCACTTAACCTGTTTTTACTTCAGTGTGATTCTGCCTACTGCTATGACTGGGTTTATGAAAGGCAGGCCCTGCTTGACTAACCTGATCTCCTTCTATGACAAGGTGACCCTCTCAGTCAATGAGTGAAAGGCTGTAAAGTAACTTTAGTAAAGACTTTGACACCATTTGCCACAGCATTGCCTGGAGAAATTGGCTGTTCATGGCTTAGGATGGGCATACTCTTCACTGGGTAAGAAACAGTCAAATACAGTTGGTGGCCGGTCACAAGTGGTGTTCCCCAGGGCTCAGTACTGGGGCCGGTTCTGTTTCATACCTTTATCAACGACCTGGACAAGGGGATCAAGTGCACCCTTAGTAAGTTTGCAGATGACACCAAGCTGGGCAGCAGTGTTGATCTGCTTGAGGGTAGGAAGGCCCTACAAAGGGATCTGGACAGGCTGGATTGATGGGTCGAGGCCAATTGTGTGAAGTTCAACAAGGCCAAGTGGCGGGTCCTGCACTTGAGTCACAACAACCCCATGCAGCGCTACAGGCTTGGGGAAGAGTGACTGGAAAGCTATCTGGCAGAAAAGGGCATATTGGTCACCAGCTGGCTGAATACAAGCTGGCAGTGTGCCCAGGTGGCCAGGAAGGTTTGTATCAGAAACAGTGTGTCCAGCAGCACTAGGGGCATGATCAACCCCCTGTACTCGGCACTGGTGAGGCCCCCACCTCGAGTACTGTGTTCAGTTTTGGGCCCCTCACTACAAGACATTGAGGTGCTGGAGCATGTCCAGAGAAGGGCAGTGAAGCTAGTGAAGGGTTTGGAGCACAAGTCCTATGAGGAGTGGCTGAGAGAAATGGGGTTGTTTAGCTTGGAGGAACGGAGGCTGAGGGGAGAGCTTATCACTCTCTACAACTACCTGAAAGGAAGTTGTAGAGAGATGGGTGTTGGTCTTTTCTCCCAAGTAACAAGTGATAGAACAAGAGGAAATGGCCTCAAGTTGTGCCAGGGGAAGTTTAGATTGGATATTAGGAAAGATATCTTCACTGAAAATGAAGCATTGGAACAGGCTGCCCAGGGAAGTGGTTGAGTTGCCATCCCTGGAGGTATTTAAAAGACATGTAGGTGTGGTGCTTAGGGACAGGGTTTAGTGGTGGACTTGGCAATGTTAGGTTTATAGCTGGCCTTAATGATCTTAAGGGTCTTTTGCAACCTGAATGATTCTAGCTGAGGGTCATGGTTTAATGGTAACTTGGCAGTGTTAGGTTAATGGTTGGACTTGAAGATCTTAAAGTTCTCTTCCAACCAAAAAGATTCTATGATTCTGTGATTCTATGATTCTATGACTTGAAAAATAGAATAGTTTGGAAAACTGGGCCCTTGATTTTAGCTGAACTCAAAATGATGTAAATAAGCGCAGATGTTCTTTACTTTCTAATGAATCTGTTCTCATCCAGCTCCCAGTTCAGCATGTGGAAATTTGTTGCATCAGATTCTCTTTTCATCTTGAAAAGGTTATGATTTTTAGAATTCCTGATTATTTGTGATATTTTTTAAAGAACTCTCATGAAATTTACAGAGTACCTACCTGTTGTCTATTAATCATCCAGTTTGTAATGCTCATAGCCATAGTACTTCCTCGTTGATGCCCTGTCAAAGATTTCACTATTCCAAAGCACCAAACAATAAAAATCTTATAGATTCTATACATTATTATCATTATTGCAGAGATTACTGCTTCCACCACATAATAGTTTCTTCAAATGTCTTTGGGGGCTTGTAATTACTATTGAGTACCTTGCTAAACTTTAACACAATGAAACATTTTGTCATAGCATCACATTCCGGGTGAAGGAGCCATTGACACTGTAAGATGTCGATAATGCTCCTAAAAAGTAAGAAGAAGATATACCACTTGATGGCAAGGTGATTAGTCGGTCGTGTGCTCTCTCTGGAGAATCATGAAGCTGTATTTGCACTTCAGTGATGGGCTTTGGCCCAGGACTCTCTGGGAAGGTCAGTACAGCAGGTTCTGCATGCCTTGCTCCAACTGTGCAATATTTCCCTTGAAACTATGAGAAGATTTATCTCACTGTCACGTCCTCCAAACCTCCAAAGCAGCAAGTTATAATTCCCTATGGTCCTACTTGCAATTTTCAGTACTGTTTTTCAATTGCAGACAGTTTGTTCCCTTTCTTCTATACCTTTTCCCTCTAATTTACTATATACAAAGATATAGATGAATGATATTCTAACCAAATAGAAAAATATTGGATGTGGGGAGGTTTGTGGAAGGGCAGGACTTTGTAGATTGAGATAAAAAATATTCCTGTAAAGATTGATTAGGCCATCTTTAAATTCACTTGACTGATCTCTAGGTCTATTTTGACAACTTTAATTGGTTAGAAAGTAGCTGATGATTTCATTTACCTGAATTTCACCAGCGGGTGAAATTCCTGGTTCACAGGAAATTGATTCATAATGATTAAAAACGTCCTTGGAACCTGCTGGGTATCTTTCCAGACAGATTTTAAGATGTGTTATTCATCAAATAGCAAAAATCCAAGTTACTGGAAAGTGAGGTACTAATTAATCCAAGAAAACAAAAATAATTATCTTTGTGGCAACTCACATAGTTGTAAATTTCACAAGATAAATACATACTTTTTTACACTGGATCATGTATATCACTCACAGAAGACGTTTAAACCTATGCCTATTAAGAGAAAGAGCAAAGTGGATTACATTATATTAGATGACAACATTTGGTTTTGCATGTTGTGGAAGCAAAGAAAGATTCCCATATGAAAGTATCTTTCTGCTTCAGGAGGACATCATGGATACTGACCAGAATGCAGGAAAAAACAAGCATTAATAAAAATAGGAAGTCAGTAAAAAAGCAAGGAATTTTAAAACTCTGAGATTTTTAAGAAGGCTACATTCTTTTCATGTTTGTTATTTTTTTCATCTTTGGTGTTCATTTACTTCATGTCTTCAGGGTTACTTCATTTCTTTAAGGTTTTCACTACAAGGGTTAGAAATCTCCTTTTCTTTATCTTTGTAAATGAAAAATGAGCTTCTCAAGCAAGATCACAATCACAGCACTTGAAGCTTTAAGAAAAATGTGAAAAAGGATAACTTCCAATCATTTTCACAGAAAAATAGCAGAAGACACACCTGGGTAGCATATACCTGTAAATGTAAATATACATGGGTGCACACACACATGCAGACACATACACATATATGCATGTATATGTATAGACAGATGGATAAATATATATATGTGTATGCATGTGTGCACATGTCTTTGGGTAAATATACCTGAGTGGTACAAGATAGGAACTGCTTATAGCAAGCAGCAAGCATGTCTGGAACGAGCATCTGTGAGATGAAAAACACACACTCCAGTTTAGAGACAATATTTATTGACAGATGTCCAATATCTCTGCCATCCACTCAGATTTAGATACTTATGTGTTTCTAATAATTGCGTGTTTTTAACATAGGAAAAAGAGCAAACCTGTGACAAAGCTACGCGACCTTTTATAAGCACATCTATAACTGGCACAAGGGGAAAAACCAGTGTCTTTTAAATAGTACTTGTAAGTTTCAGCATTCTTAGATTTGTTGTCTGTGAAATCCTAAATAGTGGAAGCACCATGAAGTGTGTTTGGAGGAAGTGGTGGGAGAAAAGTAAAATGGAAGCTAAAGGAGCAAAAGCCACTGAGTGATCAGAAGACACCTTATGCTCTTGTGTCCTGCCAATAAAGTGAGAATGTCCCCTCTGAGTTGGCTTTTTGCCAAGTCCTACAGAGGTTTTAAAGTTGTCACACTTAAAATAAATAGCAATATAAGCAGGTTTTAGCATTCACCATGAAGTTTCACCTGTTATTTGCTCAGCCTGTCTGTAATACAAGGCACCTGTTTATTAAAAATTTGGTCTGAGTATAATTCAGTGGGCTCAGGTGAAATGTTGCCGTTTTTGTTGATTCCCCAGTGGAAAGCCATAATGCCAAGAGATAGTTCTCCTGCGTCCTGAGTTTTTTGATGAGAGTAGTAGCTGATAAAAACAGCCAAGCACAAATAAGAGTCCAATAAACAATAACAGTGCTTTTCTTGTGACTGCTTCTGAAATACTGGGAAGCATTCAGCAGTATGTTAACTAGAAAGATATTGATCAATTAGAGAGAATTTAACGAAGAACAGCAAATTAATTACTAGAGGACGATGAGGATTTAGGAGATGGATTAAAGGTACGAAATTAGGTATGTGATGACTAAGCAAAGCAAGGAATGGTGTTCAGATAAACCTTTCAAATGTGCTCAGGTTCAGTGTCTGAGGTGGTGCTATGCAGTTGTATCGGGTTTGCATGGTAAGGTTTTGGTAGCGGGGCAGCTAGAAGGGTGGCTCCTGTAAGAAGCTGTTAGAAGCTTCCCCTACGTCTGACAGAACCAATGCCAGCTGTCTTCAAGACAGACCCGCTGCTGGCCAAGGCCGAGCCCATCAGCGATGGTGGTAGCACCTCCATGATAACGTACTGAAGAAGGGGGAAAAATAAAGAACTGCGCAATGGCAGCCAGAAAAGAGGAGTGAGAATATGTGAGAGCAACAACTCTGCAGACATCAAGGTCGGTGAAGGAGGAGAAGGAGGTGCTCCAAGCACAGGAGCAGAGATTCCCCTGCAGCCTATGGTGAAGACCATGGTGAGGCAGGCTGTTCCCCTAAAGCCCATGGAGGTTAATGGTGGAGCAGATATCCACCTGCAGCCCATGGAGGACCAGAGCAGGTGGATGCACCTGAAGGAGGCTGTAAGCCCATGGGAAGCCCACGCTGGTGCAGGCTCCTGGCAGGACCTGTGACCCGTGGAGAGAGGAGCCCATGCTGGAGCAGGTTTGCTGGCAGGACCTGTGACCTGTGGGGGACACACACTGGAGTAGTCTGTTCCTGAAGGACTGCACCCCGTGGAAAGGACCCACGCTGGAGCAGTTCATGAAGAAATGCAGCCCGTGGGAAGGACTCGTGTTGGAGAAGTTTGTGCAGAAGTCTCCCGTGGGAGGGACCCCACACTGGAACAGCGGAAAAGTGTGAGGGCCCCTCCCCCTGAGATGGAAGGAGCGGCAAAGACAACATGTGATGAACTGACCGCAACCCCCATTCCGCGTCCCCCCACACCACTTGGGGGAGGTGGCAGAGAATAAAGGAGTAAAGTTGAGCCCAGGAAAAACGGAGGGGTGGGGGGAAGGTGTTTTTAAGATTTATTTTTTATTTCTCATTATCCTCCTCTGATTTGATTGGTAATAAATTAAATTAATTTTCCCCAAGTTGAGTCTCTTTTGCCTGTGATAGTAATTGCTGAATGACCTTTCCCTGGCCTCATCTTGACCCATAAGCCTTTCATTATATTTTCTGTCCCCTGTCCAGTTGAGGAGATGGAGTGACAGAGCAGCTTTGGTGGGTGCCTGGCACCTACCCAGGGTCAACCCACCACAGTGGGTCATATGACAGAGAATGTATATCGGGTCAAAGAGGTGTCACATTTGCTTAGGTGAGAAGTATGAGCCATCATTTCCAGGAGGAGCAGGGGAGCGTGCTGCCTAGCAGTACTGCGGCAGCTGCAGGGCAGCTGGGCAGCCTTTGCAGCTGAAGGGCATGCAGCTAGCTGCAGCTCTGTGCTCCTGCCTCCCTCCCGCTCTGGAATGCCACGTATCAGAAGCACCTGCTCAGAGATTCAGATGTGGACCTGATGCTGCATTGCAAATGGCCCTGCAATAAGGGCTTAGCCATATGGGAGTATGAAGGGGGGACAGCCGTATGAGGCTTATGCTGAGTGTGTAAGACTGTATGGGTGAGAAAAGTGTGAAGGTTGCTAGCTGTATGCAGAGAGAAGTATTTAATGCTGTAAGGGAAGATATAGCTAAGAATAAAATAAAGAAATTAAAAAATCAGGCTATAAAAAAACCAAACCACAACAAAAAACACAAAAGTGAGTTCTGCTGAGGAATTTTCTCCTGAGAGAATCTGGAGGATGATTCACCACTGGTATTTTTAACATTATTCTGTATGAAACACTGGAAAGTGTGCTTTTGGGACTAAGCCTCCCTTAGCAGAGAAATGGGCTTCATGATCAATGAATCTTCTCTGATTTTAATGTCTGCAATTTTCTGAGTATATTCTAAACAATGTTCATTTTTCTGCCCTGGAAGGTGCTGTTGCTGAGAGAGAAGAATCTGTGTACTGTTCCCATGAAAACAGTAGAGTGCAATGAAAAAGAGCTTGTGAGTGATAATTCGAGCTATTAGCTAATAGACTAATAATATTTTTCTCATTATGTGGGGTGGGGAGGAGGAGGAAGAAGGCAGGCAGGCCTCATGCCAGAAGATCTGAGTCACAACTAAAAGTTATGCTGCAATCTTACAGCATTTCCCTTTTATGGTGCCTGCCAGTTCTGTCCCCAGTAAGAACACGTGAACACTGCCATTTCTTCCCCGTTGCACTGTATCTCCTCTTTTGTGCACACAGAGGGAGAGCAGGCACAACCCCTCTATACTTAAACTGTCAGCTATTAACCCCATGTGATTTTTCTTTCTACCTTATCCCAGAGAAGTCACAGAACTTTCTGTGCTTTTGCAAGTGACAGACAAGTCACAAACACAAATTACAGCCTTAGATGTGCCCTTTCTTCCCATGAGCAGGGAGGGAGATGTTGTAAGAGAAGGAAGATAACTGAGCTCTTCAGCATTCAGAGGCTGAAGGCGTGGGCATAGCTCACATCTCCTGCATGGGTGCTGGCTCTGCAGGGAGAGGGAAATCACTGGTTTGGGCTCTGCTCTTGAGTCCTTTCCTCTCTGCACTCATACACAGCCCAGGAAGAGTCTGGCATTACGAGGATTCCCTATTTAGTTGCTGTTTCCCAAGTTTGATGCAGACAAAATTTTCTTTCTGCTCTTCTCCAGCTTCTCTGTATTTTTTTGGTTGTTTGCCATCACTTTTTCCATTTTCTCCAGTTATCCATCCTCTTAAAAAAGACCACATGGATTTTCAACCACGATGCATACATATACGTGTATATCTGTTAAAAGAATAACATGACATGTGGCAAACATAGTCTTAGTGATGGTGATTAAGGGACTGAGGAGGCAATAATAAGCTGTGACCAATTCTTATGATCAGAAGATGACCAGGGAATTATACGGGTCTAGTTTACTGTAACAGCTCAAGTTGGCACTGAAATCAGAGCATGAATTGTAGCAGCACCACTGACATTGGATTGCTGGTACTATTACTTGTACAACTATCCACCTCTTTCACATATTTTTGGCTTTCTCAGTGATCTAATTTCTAAACCACACTGACAGAATAAAAAAAGAGGGAGGTCTTGTTTTGTACTTATGAATATTATAAGTTCTGTAACGCTTAACTTGCTTATTAAACTCTTGAAGTGTTTATCAAGCCCTTGTTAAACCCTGCGCGTAACAGTGATGACCTGCTGAAGCAGGCGAGAGTGATGTTTTGTGGATCAACTGGTGCAGATTCAGAGAGTTCCTGATAGCCTCCAGGATGAAAATAAAAATTTGCCAATAACAAAAAAAAAGACAGACTAACTTTGAATAAAAATCTTTCTGTCAGCTTGAATGATAGGTGATGCATAGCTAATCATAACTGTGCCAGCAAATCTGTCAGCTCTGTTTTATCTAGAAAGTACTGCCTTTTGCTCATAAAGGTTAAACTGCCACTGTGCCTTCTTAAAATCTCTGCTCTCCACAGCTGTGCTAGAAGTTAAAATCCAGCTGCCTGTGTGGTTTAACAGTTTAATAGATAATATATATTATTTTTTTCCCCTTCTGGGGCTCAGAAACTGAAATAGCCTAAAAGATTTATATTTGACCTTCCAGGGTTTCTCTAGTAGTTCTGTGTTGTTTCTCACTCCGGTTCACTCAGAGTTGCCTCAAAACTTTATCACAAGTAGTCAGTAGGTTTATATATAAACTTGGGGTTAAGGCCCAGGAGATAAAGATGGAGACAGTTGTAAGAGTTTGTTCGGTTTCATGTAATTCTCCTATTATACCAAAGAAATCCAGTCTCCAAATTGCGTTTAACTTCTACTCTATAAAAATAATTCTCTACCTGCCAAGAGCTTCAATAGTGTGATAATGTCCCAATGATATGGATTACCACATGATTTATTTTCTAGCAGTTAAAATTCTAGGGTCATTAAGTGGGAAAGTAAAAGGAGAGATATTTTAAATGTAATTGTTTTAGCTTTATTGTTCCCATGTAACCAATACAGCAAAAGTTTGTTTATTTGACTGTTCACATTTCTTTTGGCATGAAGGGGTCTGTAATTTAATAAGGGAATATTATTTAGCCTATAAATTCAATGCAGACAGTAGAATTGGGTTTATTACATGAAACCGAGCAGCAAATAACTTTTAATGTGTTTTCAGTAACTTTCGTCAGTAACATTAGCATATAGGGTTTTCTTATCAGAAATGAATTGTGAAATCCTTATTCCACTCAAAATATAGGAGTTAAAACCATAAATGAGAAGAACTTAGGAAAAATAATCATATTAAAAATGATTCTTCTAACCTAGACAAAGTGTAGCAAGATGCTCCACCCACAAATCTCATGAAGATAAGGAAAACTACAGTTTGAAAAGTCTGTATTTTGAAATTAATGTTTTTGTTCCTCATGTAATTAATACAGATACTAATCTGGTATACAGGACATTGTTCCTCATTGGCTTTTAATTTTATCATCTGCCATATAAAAAGAAAAGCTTTATGATACAAATTTGTTAAAATCTGAAAGAAAACCTACATCTTTTGCATGTAGATGTGCTATGCAATTTCACTCCTAATTTTGATTGATCGTGTCAATGACTCATTTCTCAATTCTACCCTAGTGCACTTAGTAGCTTTGCAGTCATGGAGTAGCAGTGCAAAGGGTTCAATAAAAGTGGGGAAAACAAATGAAGCTACTGACAGTAGATGCTTTGAGCTATAGTAAAATTGGAGGACACTAATATCCCATCAATACTTCTTTTTTAGGCTTTTGTCCTAATTGACTTTTGTCCTAATTCATAAACATGATCCCTGCATTCGTTTTTTTTAAGCACATAAAAATGGCCAATCTTCCAAAGTGGACTGGAAGACTGTATTTTTTTCTCCCTTGTTTTTCTTAACACAGTTATAGTCATTATTAGATCTCCCCTGCCAAGTTTCTATTATATTCAGACAACTGGACTTGGATTCATTTTCCCCACAAGGCAGTCTGCTGTGCTAATGGCCAAGCAATCCGGTCACCTTTTAAAACTACCAGTATAGTGTTTGATTGGCAGATATGTATATTAAAAATAATGTTCTCTTTGTGGCTTTTATTTTCTGCTGTGCTCTAGTATCTTTCTTCTCTCTCTAGTTTAACTGTGGGAGTGTATGTACATGAAAATAATACCGTCCCTGATCCCTTGCCCTACTTGTAATATTCCTCTCCAAGCTCTCTTTTTCAGAGCCAGTTATATATTGAATTTTAAATGCCTTTCCAGCTCTTTTCTGTTGTACAAAGCTGCTCTGTTACCCTTCCAGCTCAATTCCCGCCTGTGAGCCAGGGCTCTGTCAGTTCAGTTTCCATCCTCGGCCTCGCACCCTCGCCCACCACTGACATTACAGAGAAATAGCAGGCTGGATATTACCTCTTCTGGCCTCTCCTTCAGTGATATATACATGCAACCACTGAATGGCACCCTGCCTCAGGCTAGGTGACTACAGAATTTTCTCCACATTGCAATGTATGGTTTGCTGAACAAGAAAGATCAGACTTCTGAAATGGCTCTGCAGGTGGTTGCTGGGAGGGGAATATATATCTTCAAGTCAGGTCTTAGGCCTGAGTCTTTTCAAGCTATGCTTAAGTGTTTGGGATAGTGGTGGGATAGACTCTGATACAGATAAAGGCAGAGTATAACCTACAGGTGAACGCTGCGACCATAGAGATTATGGTCCTATCATTTCTTCTTAGCTTCACACATTTGACAGTATAGTAAGACACAGCCCAAGTCAGTTTGTTCTGCTGTTGGTTAAAGTCAGCTCTCAGCTACTCCAGTGCAATACTCTAAACATCATGGGAATACCATGAGGGATCATTCCTGAACATGGAATCAATCCTAAATAGGAAATACAACTATGAATTTATTGACTGAGATCAGCACCTCATTAAAATAAGTGGTAGGAGAATGGTGCAGGAAATTGAATGCTTCCGCTTTTTGCCAGTGGGTCACCAAACAAGTAACCAGCCAAAATTCCTTCTTAGTCACAGAAAGGAATATATTTTTTTAAGGTTTTGATAGCTGCTTCCTTCACCAGTTCAGGGTCCTTCCCTATCTAAGCCATATTCTGGATTTCCCTTCAGTTTTGTTGGATCTTAACTTCTGTGTGTCTTTTTAGATTGGTTGCTGATTGCTGCTGTACCTTAGCACTGATATCCTATGATAATTTTAGTGTGTGTCAGTGCACAATCTGGGTAGTTGCCATTTCATTGTTTACTACATGGCAATCAACTGAAGAACAAATCACACTTAGTTTGGAAGGAGAAGTTAAGAAGTCAATTAAAAAATTTTGGCAAAGATTTTTTTGAATTTTCCATTCTTTAAATGCTTTTAATATTAACATCTGAAATATATAGTTAGCATTCATTTTTTGTGAGATTGTCATTGTGATGACATAGAGCTGAGCCACAGAACCCTCTGCCTTGTGTCTAGTTTGACATAATATGATTCAAAATAAAACTTAATTCTGCACGCTCATTAAAATGGTCCTTGTCCTAATAATCTAGATAAAGGGCAGAGAAATGATTGCTTAGTACTTTCCCCTACACTTGCAAAGAAGATCTAAAGAAGGGTCTCTTTGTCATGCGACTAAAAAGATCTTCTCCCCATTTTCTTTAAAGGCTTTAATTTTCTCATTATCAGAAAAGCTTATCCCATATCTTCTTCCCATTATCAAGGCTTCACGATACAGACTAGCAACTTAAAATCAAAATTTACTTCTGTACCTATTAACAGACACATGCAGGCAATCTTCTGGTGCACAGATTCACCTTCTCCTACCACTTTTTGTTGTGACTTATCCACGGCCCCTTGAAAATTAAGGTTCTCTTCATTCAGCTGGAGGATGCATTATTTTGCTATTCTCGACTTTCTTAGAATCTCATCACAATTACTGAGACATGGTGGGGTAGCTCACACGACTGGAACGGTGTCATGGATGTCTATGTTCTGTTTAGGAAAGACAGGCCAGCAAGGCGAGGTGGTGGAGTTGCTCTTTATGTGAGAGAGCAACTGGAATGCATTGAGCTGTCCCTGGGGGAGATGAAGAGAGAGTCAATAGCTTGTGGGTAAGGATTAAGGGGCAGGCTAGCATGAGGGACACTGTTGTGGGGGTTTATCACAGGCCACCTGATCAGGACGCAGAAGTTGATGAGGCTTTCTACAGGCAGCTGAGAGCCACCGCACAATCACAGGCCTTGATTCTCATGGGGGACTTCAATCATCCTGATACCTGCTGGGAAGGCTACACAGCCAGGCAAGTACAGTCCAGGAGGTTCTTCCAGTGTCTTGATGATAACTTTTTGACTAAGGTGGTGGAGGAACCAACAAGGAGAGGTGTACTACTGGAACTAGTACTGACCAACAAAGAGGGACTGGTGGAGGACATTAAGGTTGGGGGCGGCCTCGGCTGTAGTGATCATGAGAAGACAGAGTTCAGGATTATGTGCAGTAGGCATAAAACAACAAGTAGGGTTGCAGCCTTGGACTTCAGGAGGGCTAAGTTTGATCTCTTCAAGAAACTGCTTGGAGAAATCCCATGGGTTAGGGCTCTAGAGGGTAGGGGGGCTCAAGAGAGCTGGTTGATATTCAAGTATCACTTCATCCAAGCTCAGGATCAGTGCATCCCTAAGAGGAAGAAATCAGGCAAGGGAAGCAGGAGACCTGCATGGTTGAGCAGGGAGCTTCTGAAAAAGCTCAAGTGGAAGCAGGCAGTTTACAGTACATGGAAGAAGGGACTGACCACTTGGGAAGATTACAAGAATGCTGCCAGAGTATGCAGGGATGAAATGAGGAAAGCCAAAGGCTCCTTGGAATTAAACCTGGCAAGGGATGTCAAGGTCAGCAGGAAGGGTTTCTTCAAGTACATCGGAGGCAAAAGGAAAACTAGAGAAAATGTGGACCCACTGTTGAATGAGACAGGGGCCATGGTGACAGATGATGCAGAGAAGGCGGAGTTACTGAATGCCTTCTTTGATTTAGTCTTTACTGCTCAGGCCAGCCCTCAGGAGCCCCAGACTTTACAGGTAACAGAGAAAGTCAGGAGGAAGGAGGACTTTCCCTTGGCTGAGGAGGATCAAGTTAGAGATCTGTTAAGTAAACTGGATATCCAGAAGTCCATGAGTCCTGATGGGATGCACCCGCGAGTGCTGAGGGAGCTGGCAGAAGTCATTGCTGGGTCGCTCTCAATCATCTTGGAAAGGTCCTGGAGAACAGGCGAGGTGCCTGAGGACTGGAGGAAAGCCAATGTCACTCCAGGCTTCCAAAAGGGCAAGAAGGAAGACTCAGGAAACTACAGGTCTGTCAGCCTCACCTCCATCCCTGGAAAGGGGATGGAACAGCTCATTCTGGGCATCATCTCAAAGCATCTGCAGGAACAGAAGGTTATTAGAAGTAACCAACATGGGTTCACCAAGGGGAAGTCATGTCTGACTAATCTGACAGCCTTCTGTGATGGCGTGACTGGACAGATAGATGAGGGGAGGGCAGTGGATATTGTTTACCTTGCCTTCAGCAAGGCTTTTGACACTGTCTCCCACAGCATCCTCATAAGCAAGCTTAGGAAGGGTGGGTTGGATGAATGGACAGTGGGGTGGATTGAAAACTGGCTGGCAGATAGAGCTCAGAGGGTTGTGATTAGTGGCACAGAGTGTAGTTGGAGGTCTGTGACAAGTGGTGTTCCCCAGGGGTCAGTACTGGGTCCAGTCCTGTTCAACATATTCATCAATGACCTGGATGAAGGGGTAGAGGGTACCAGCAGCAAGTTTGCTGAGGACACAAAACTAGAAGGGGTGGCTGACACACCGGAAGGCTGTGCTGCCATTCAGCAAGACCTGGACAGGCTGGAGAGCTGGGCAGAGAGAAACCTTATGAAGATCAACAAGGGCAAGTGTAAGGTACTGCACCTGGGGAGGAATAACCCCATGCAGCAGTACAGGTTAGGGGCTGACCTGCTGGAAAGCAGCTCTGTGGAAAGGGACCTGGGAGTCCTGGTGGACACCAGGATGATCATGAGCCAGCAATGTGCCCCTTGTGGCCAAGAAGGCCAATGACATCCTGGGGTGCATCAAGAGTGTGTGGCAAGCAGGTCGTGGAAGGTCATCCTCCCTCTCTACTCTGCCCTGGTGAGGCCACACCTGGAGTACTGTCTCCAGTTCTGGGCTCCCCAGTTCAAGGACAGGGAACTGCTGGAGAGGGTACAGCAGAGGGCTACAAAGATGATTAAGGGGCTGGAACATCTTTCTTATGAGGAAAGGCTGAGGGACTTGGGTCTTTTTAGCCTGGAGAAGAGAAGACTCAGAGAGGGGGGGATCTTATCAATGCTTACAAATACTTTAAGGGAGGGTGCCGGGAGGATGGGACCAGTGTTTTTGCAGTGGTGCCCAGTGATAGGACAAGAGGTAACGAGCACAAACTTGAACATAGGAAGTTCCATCTAAGCATGAGGAGGAACTTCTTTCCTTTGAGAGTGGCAGAGCACTGGAACAGGCTGCCCAGAGAGGTGGTGGAGTCTCCTTCTCTGGAGACATTCCAAACCCGCCTGGACGCCATCCTGTGTAACCTGGTCTAGGTGACCCTGCTCTGGCAGGGGGGTTGGACTAGACGATCTCCAGAGGTCCTTTCCAACCCCTGTGATTCTGTGATTCTATGAATCAGTATATTTTGCAGAAATCAGGATATTTTTTATTAAATATAATGAGGAACATTTAAGCCAGGAAAAAAAAAAAAAAGACAGACTTCTGATTCAATTTATTTCTGTGGCAAAAAAGTAAAATAAGAAATAATAATGAGTAGTATCAGTAGCAAAGTTATGTATTTGATCCACTTATTCCTTCCAATACTGGCAGTTCCTTTCTGCATGGGACATTCAGATCTGTTTTATCTAGTAGAAGCATCTCAGTACACCATAGGGTTAGTCCCTACTAATTATGTTTGACATTTATAAATGTCTTGAAACTAAAAGGAAATAGCAAACAACTCTTTTGGTATGATTCAGGCTTCAGTGCAAATAATGTCTCATCTAGTTAGAAGTGACAGTGTTTAATACACCTTTTCCAAGTGTACTGACTCTGGCTGGGATGGAGTTAACTTTCTTCATTGCAGCCCATAAGGTGCTGTGCTTTGGGTTTGTGGCCAAAGCAGTGTTGATAACATACCAAAGCTTCAGTTGCTGCTGAACTGCTTCCACTGTGTCAAGACTCTCTCTGTGTTTCCCACTCTGCCCTTCTCTCCCTGCCCATGTTCAATGAGTAGGCTGGCGGTGGATGAGAGGTTCGGATGGGACATAGCTGGAACACCTGACCCAAATTGTCAAAGGGATATCCCATACCATATGAGTCATGCTCCACAATAAAAGCTCAAGGAAAGGATGAGGAAGGGGGGACATCCATGGTTATGGTATTCTTCTTCCCAAGCACCTGTTATGTGTGCTGAGGCCCTGCTTTCCAGCAAGTGGCTAAACATCTTCCTGCCCATAGGAAGTATTGGATTAGTTCCTCTTCTCACTTTGCTTGTGCATGCAGCTTTTGTGTTCCCTATTAAAGTGTCATCATCTTGATCCACAAGTCTTCTCAACTTCCTTCTATTTTCTTCCCATCATGCCAGAGAGAGGAATGAGCTGGTGGGTGAGCATTTGGCTGTTAGCCGTGGCTAACCCACCACACCAAGTGTTACTGCTAGAATCAGTTTCAGAAATTTCTGGACATATATGTCCAAGAAATAACTCTGCAGTCTGATTTCTTTTTTTTTTTTCCCTTCCTTTTTTCCCCCCCACCATGTATGGAAGTTCTATGATTCAGCCATCAACCCGTACCTATTGTTACCACTCTGGTCTTAGTTTTCAGGTGCATGTAGAAGTTCCGAGATAAATATTTGGAATCCAGATATAACAGAGTTCTGGAACAATATCTCCAGCAATATTTTTAAGGCTCAGTTCTATGTTTTGCTGATCAGTAGAAAGAGCCTAATAGCAACTGCTGGATCACTTTCAGTTAGCTGGAGTGCTTGATATTTCTGGCTAAAGATGAGATTAATCATCCTGGAACTAGCAAACATTTGTAATAATAAGAAGGGGAAATTTCAAATTATGCTTAAGTGATTGTGATTCCTAGCTCTTTCTGAGAGACTGAGACTTATCTTTAACTCCCCAAATTCACTCCTTAGTAACTTACACATTTTTGAAAATATACTTTGCAAAAAGTATATTCAGACTTTTTGCAAATGTATCTGGTCCCCTTGCAAAGGTAATTTAAGAGAGAGTCAAGCTGTGTGGGAAGTCCAAGTAGTTATGGACATTTGCTGCTGAATTCATTTCTTAGGTACCTGATTAAATACAATGATATGGCCATAGCATAAGGCTAGAAAACCTTCCCTGTCTCCCTGCTCCCAAAAGGTTTACCAACACATGTGAAAATGCATAAGCTATAAGGAAGGCTCAATAACGCAGTGTGTATTTTGGGGGGCTCAGCAGCCGCAGCTCTCTTGTCTTCAACAGAAATGGGAGATGCTAAAAAGTTCTGAAAATCAGGCCTTAAAATGTGTTTACCTTAGTAGACTCAACTTGATAGCTTCTCAGGAAAAAAGTCTTTGCAGTTTGTTTGCTCTTGGCAAACAATGGTCCCTACCATTCATAAACTTCATACCCTTGCAAACACTCCTGTGTAAACTGTTATGCCTAATTGACATATTCATGAGTCACAACACCAGCCATTAGCTGAAATCATAAACACTGCACATGGTGATTGTGCATGCAGTGAGACGGCAGGACAAAATCTCAGCAGCGTTGCTTACATTTTTATCTAGTGCCAGCGATGTGCGCAGAACTGTGTGAAGGCAGGACACTTTTCCTGTTATTACAGGGAGATGAGGTCACTGTAATGCCGTGCCTCGTACGTCCAGGCATGATAGGCAGTGTTCATTTCCAGCAGGAAACAGAGAAATGGAGGGCAGGCAGAAAGTGGTGTAATTCTCATCTTGAAACCATCAGATTAAATGATAAATGGTCAGCCCCAGAACACACAAGAGGTTTGTGGCAGAGCACAGAATTATGCTCTAGTTTCTTATGAACCAGATTAATAACTTTCTTAGTGGATTACCCATCTTTTAATCAACTGAGACACCTCAGTATTGAATCAAAATGGAATGAAAGACAAGCAAATGCACCACAGGCACTTTTTATTTAGTAACGGTGCTGAATAATTAATTGAACAACCTACAAAAAGGCATCACACTTTTCCTTAAAAATTAATTCTTGTTAGTAGATATTTTAAGCAGTTGCATTGAACGCCCAAGACAATTACATCGCCTGCACTGTTGTGACAGCAAGGAGGAAAGACAAAGGAATAACTCAACAAAAAGAATGTAAGAATTCTAAATAAGGAAAAAACTAACAAAATAATGTTGTTTTATTAATAATTCTGATTTTATATACCCTTAAAGTGATTTTTAAATGAATTATTCTTTCTCAGGAAGTAAGCAAAAGAACATTCTGAAATTTTGTGCAAAGGCTTCAATTTTGATGATAATCCAAAGCAAGTACAATTATTTGGAAAGCCTTCACTTAAATTTTTGCTGAATGTCTCCCATAACTGTTTCAATTCACTGGAGGTAACTTACATCAGAAAAGCCTGAAGTTCTGGAATCCGAGTTCGTCTTGGTGTTATATGAAGCAATTAAATGTTGAAATGCTACAGGGGCTGTCTGCAGTGCCTATAACAGGGCTTTTCCAGAGTTCAGCTGCTGACTTCACTTAGGTGCAACATGTAGTCAGTAGCTTTGAAAATTAAACTATTTATTCTGGTGCCTCAGTGTGGGTGTCATTCTTTTACTTGAGAATGAACATTTCAGCCATTCCAGCGTTATTCAAATTGATGTTGTTCAATATGTGTAGACAATGCCAGGTCCGTGCAACTTCTGTACTTAGAAGGAGCAATTGCCTTCCCATCGCTTGCTCTGGCACTGGTGCTATAGGGACACAATATATTTCATACTCAAGGCCAGTTTTACTCTCTGAGGAAATATCAAGGGTAATAAGCAGACTGCTTTTTTTCCTTCCTGGAGAGGACAAGGCTGTGCTCTCACTAGAGCCTTATTTTGTAAGACCCTGGTAAACAGTATGTGAGGAAATGTGTATATGGGCTAGAGAAGATAAAAATTGCATATTCAGTTACTCTTGCTCCCTCAGCTCTGCAAATTTGCCTAAAAACTTGAGAACTGAGTCCCTCCACAGATGTCTCCATTCACTTTAAGGGTTGTTTCAACCAGGGATATTAAATTCATTGCTGACAAATTAATTAGCTGAGTTAGACCATTGGGTCAAAAAAACCACATTAGCTCTCTAGCACTACAGACTTTGGAGAAGCCAATGCCTATGTCAAAGGATGAATAAACTGAGACCTGTGAACATACTAGCCACATTGGGAAAAGGCAGATACTGCGAACAACAATTTTAATTACCCTAGGAGACCTATATACTATATTAGAGCATTGGGGTAGCTCCTTTCCTTAATTATTACTTTTTACAGTTACTGAGCAGATATAGTAAAACTGAGCAGGTTTACATTCTTTAGCTGGAAACACAGTGTATTTTTTCCTGGCATAGATATGGGGACTAATTTAATCAAACGTCAGACTAGAAAGTTTGCTGAGGATCTTAGTGAGTTCACAGTTGGAATAGCACAGAGAGCCCTAGCAAGAAATTTGTGGAGCTTTCATATTTTTCTGACAGTTCTGTAATCCAGAAGAGCTGGCTGTCCAAGTTGCTCAAGATTAATTGTGCCTGAAAGCAATAGAAAATGGATCTTTAGCTTTGCATATTACTGCTTATCAAATACAAAATGCTCAAAAGCTTTTCTCTATCTCCAAAGAGTAAGCAGTTGGTTGTGACTTTTTCCTAGTTACATTTCATATTCATCAGTGCTGGTAACTCAAAAAGCTTCTACTTTATATTGCATACATAAGTGGCCATATACTCGTTTGCACATTAATTTATGTAAGGAAATACAATTAAAAGGACTAAAGTTTGGAAATGGTAGAACACCTCCATTGACATTGTACCCCCATGCCCCCGTGCATCCCTGACATCCTGTCTCTGAATATTATAATAAAATTTTTAACCACAAATCATTTACTATTTCGTCTTCAGGCCTTTGACCTCAGCTAACACACAGATGCTTCAATAATGAAATGGAGAAGTGGGATATATTTTTATAAATCTGTTTTCCTTGTTCATTTTAGAAGTTGACAGGCAGATAGTGACTGAGGCAGGGAACTGCAGGAACAGAAGACGTGGCTTAGTTTTCCTGGGAAAATTAGTTCTAGACCTGCCCCTTCTGAAAACTCTGTATGCAGTGATTTGAAACACAGATATGTTCTTCATCTCTGGGTGCCCAGTCTGTACCTCTAGGCCTGCTTTGCAAAATGTTGAACTGTTTCAGTTGCTAGCAAAGTCATGGGAACTAACCTATCAATATGTATGTTATTGTGTAATGCTAAAATATAATTTTGACAGTCTGAACTATTTCACATTGGACACCCAACGTATTTTACTTTAGTCTCTGTCTCAGCTTCCTATCTCCTAAATAGAGATAATGCCCTCAAGTTTCACACAGATTTTAAATGATGAATGAATTGTCTGCAAACCACTCAGATTCTCGGGTGATGAGCATCACAGAAAAGCCCAGGAGAAAATTAATAATTTTTTTTTCAGAACAGGGCTTGAACAGTGTTTTTTAAATAAGGCCCAGGGCAACATATTGAACAATGAAGCTAAAAAAAATTACTGAACAGCTGCTAATTAACTCCTTTCGATGCACTGAGTTAGGTAGGAGTACTCTTGAGACAACTGAGTATGTGATCCTGTAATTAAAAACTACAATTCATATGAAAAAGGTGGCCAAATTAAGGTCATATGAGTAACCTTTATTCTGTCCATTTCTAATTTTTGGCAGCTTAACTTTACAGCCATGATCATATTTTTCTAAGAGAGAAAACGGTGTCTGAATGTACCAGAAGCAAAACCAAATCCTTGGCACGGTCTTGACACCTACTTGATTCACTAACGGAATCGGGACCTTAAGAACCACCCCACATTTCTCTTCTGTTTAGATTAATTAATTAATTATTAGTCAATAAATAATAACTAATTGATTAATTAATGTTTTTCTTCTAGACCAACACCACAATGGCATGAGATACCTGTTTTGTTAGACAGCAAATATGCCTTTTGGGAATCCTAGACTTTATTTCAGTCTCTAAAGAAGAAAGTTGGCACAATCTTTCACAACACCCAAAAACCCTCTTTTAAGCACCTCCTGTCTCTACTCTGTCTTGACTCTTCTGATTCCACTCCCAGTTTTCTCTCCAAACCTGTCCTTGTTCTCTCTTCAGTGCTCCTTACTTAATTCATCTTCTGCCTCCCTCACAACAGCTACCAATGCTAATCTCTGTCTCTGGGAAAAATTTCTCAGTTCACATAGTTTAAATCAAAATATGATCAAAGTGATTTACTGATTTATTAATGACAGATCAGAGAACTATATGTTCAAGATCAAGGTCAACAACACAATTCTAGACATTTGCGAACTGTTAATATACACCTGCACATTTCTAAACACCCTTCCAGAGCTAGTGCCCAAAAGTTATAATTGCACAGATGTGTGCACACAGACATTGACACAACCCCTTCCCTCAGGAAAAGATGGTTACCAGCACATATGTCCCTCCTGGGGGTGTGGGTTCCCCCACTTGCACGTGCCTCCTGCTAGGGGTGAGGGTGCTATAAGTTTATGTGTACTCATGCCACTTCCTACAGGCTGCTAATCCACACACCAGTGAGAAAATCCTTACTGAGGTCACCTGCACACACCTGAGGTGCAGATCTGCTCATCACACCCTATACGGAAAGTCCACCACCTGGATGCAGGATTCGCAAGGCATCTGAGGAGAAGGCTGCTCTGTGTGGTCTTGACAGAGGTTGTGTGCCAGCGGGGAGACTTCCAGCAGCATCAAAACAGGTTTGCTGCCATCTTCACTTCAAGATGTCTCCGTACTGTTACAAAATTTCATGCTTCTTTTATACTTCTTCTCAACTTGACTTCATCTTTGTTTCCCAAGTCTCTTTGTAACTCTATGGTTACTGTTTAATCTGCCTGATGATTGTTTTCCTCTTTAACAGGATCAGTTTGGGACCAAATGTGCTCTTAGGCAGTTTGGAGTGTTGATTTACACACACTCTCACACTCATGTTTCTGTCTTAGCAGCTGTTGTTATTCAGGCTATGTCAGCAAGGGTGGACTGTGCGAGCAGCTTCTCATCACAACTCTTTTTTTTCCCTCCTGGAAACCTTCTCCCAGCCTCTTTGTACTTCCTCTACATCTGTGTCTAGTCTCAGTTTTGTAGCACGTCCCTCCCTGCAACCTCACTGACTCCCATCACTTCCCCATCACTTTTCCTGATCCTGCTCTCCTTCCTTATCCAGGCAGATCCTCTGCTGATGGTTATGATGAAATCTGCCTTTGGGACCGGGGAAACGAATCCAATCTGAGGAAAAAAAATATTTGTCTACATCAGACAGTGAATGTCCTTCCACCCATATGAAGGGTGAAAGGCACAACAGAGTTAATATCGGCATTTCTGAAGGTACTTAATAAAATAAAATATAATCCAGACCAATCTTTGGGCCTAAACCGCTAGTGGCACAATGCTATCATAATGTTGCCCCAAACTCACTTTAATGGGCTGCAGTCGGATCATCTGGGTGCATAAGAATTTATACGCAGGTGCAGAGGTCATGGAGGGCCCCTTCTACCACTTGTTTTCCTGCACTGCTCCAGTAGAACAGAAAATAACATAGGGTGCCTTCCACTGTGCCCACAGAGAAAGATGTACAGCCAGGCTGACCATAGTCTTTCTGTCCTGTTTTCAGCCCTCTCTTTTTTGTGGTCACCCATGATAAATGGCAGCAGTTTGACAGCTGATTTTACATTCTTTTTCCAAGGAGACTGCTCTGTGTAGAACTGCTGCAGGATGTAAGGCACTTAAAGCAGATTTTTCAGTCTTTGCATATGACTTCCAGCATGAAATCTATAGAGTTCAGCAGTATCTTATGGGCTAGCACCACTCTTGTTTGAAATTAACTGATCCAAAATAATTGATTTAAGCAGTGCTAAACCAGAGAAATCTGCATTGAAATTGTAGTTAGTGGAAGAAACTCCAATCTTTTTCCAAACATTTATTTTGTTTTGAGGAGCTGTAGGAGATACAAAGAAATGGTAATCCCCCAAATCCTTACTTATCTACAAAACAGAGTGGAGACAAGGCTAGGGACTGCCCTTTGTATAAAGACCTGTGACCAGCTGGTCAGCTCTTGAAGATTTAGTTTCCAGCCATGTCCCTATCACCTTGCAAACTGCCCTTCCAATTAGTGTCTACTATTTATCTCTTCCTTTTTATTTTTTTTTAAATTAAGATGCGAAACGTGAAACAGTCTTTATTGCACAAATAAAAATTAATTTCACATTACACAAAACAATTTTTCTTCTCCTGTTGGGTTGGTAACAAAAAGTTCTCATTCATTACACCAAATACCAGAAGATCAAGATACTAATTAGAAGGTACAGAAAAAATAAAATACATCCTTTTCCCAACTGATCTGCCACTGTGCAGACAGCAAGATATCTTTCTGAAGTGAAAATCCTCCTGAAGGTGAAGCCTTACTTCACAGCACATAGATATTTGCTATGCCTGTTCATTTTTAAATTTTTTTTTTTCCGAGTGATTTCTGTACAAGTGAGATTTATTAACCTGTGTTTGGAATATGTGGGAAACATTCAGGTGTCCCTCTAGCTGTCATATTGCTTGGAGAAAGAGAGCCATTGTGTTAGGAATGACTATTGAAGTTATTGAACTTCACTATTGTGAAGTTTTAAAAGTGTTTTTCCTTTTTAATATGGTTGGTACGTTAAAAAAAATGTAGGGTTGGCTAACATATGACAAATAAAACCAAGTTACTGGCAGCAAAAGAGCAAATTCAAAGACTGTATATATGGAACAAGTAAGTGGACCACATTTTAAAAGCTATACCTTCCTAAATCCTTTAGCCAGGTCTCGCTGCGTACCTGCGGCTTAAAATTGCTTACACGCAAGTGTATTACATAGCTTTGAGAATACGTGTTTTGTGATGTCCCGGTGCTTACTGACCCCTTATAAAGCATTGTAAATAGCTAGGAATTGAAACCTCAAAAACATAAAATGGTGAATGAGACAGACTTTCATTAGCTTCTGGAAAAAGTATGGGGTTTTTTCCTGTAGACCATAGATAATAAGTTTGCAGACAGCAAAGGACCGGCTGATGCACAAGCAGTTGAGATGTGGGTAATAGAACTGAGTGGTTTGAAAGCTGTTGTTGTGTACTGCCTGACCTACATCTGAACTACTTGCAGCTTGGGGAGCGGGGAGAGGATTATACTGAGCATTTGAGAGTTTCTGATACAAGTCATAACTGGTAGTCTTTGTTCTCATCATAAACAACGTGTAAGAAAATCTTACACGGGAAGCCTGCCTTTTTAGGGAAAGTAGCGACAGTAAGCAAAGAATTTCCTAAAACTATTTTCTTTTCCTTATGGTGTCAATGCCAGTAAGTTAGACAAAATCTGTTAGTCCTTGGGGCCATGCTTGATATTTGCTAATGCCGTCCTAGAGGAAGCTAAATTAAAAGGTATACAGTGTGCAGGAACAAGCAGGACTCTCATAAGATTCACAGAGTAAGTCTATAAAAAGTCAGGACAAGATATCCTGAAAAAAAGGTAAAAAGGTTAGAAGGTAAAAAAGGAGAGTTACTGCACCACCAAATAAATAAAAAATACATAAGTCAAATGATGGAATTTAGTGAGGTTACTAAAGCTTTTAACAGGTGGAAATAGACTGCAGAAGGCATCTAATAGAGTGAGATTCTGTGATCCCTTATGTTTTCATCCACACAAGAACCATTTAAGCTCAGCTTAGATCACAAGTGAGCCAAATTTTGTGTTTTCCAAGCATGAGCGTTCAGCAACACCTGACTGTTACAGCAAACTCAACACAGAGTTGTGTACAGTTAGAAGACAACACTGCAAAAGCAGGTTTCATGGGAGTCAGTTGAAGCAAAGTATAAACTTCCCAGGTCATTGTGTACATCAGGATTTCAGACTCCCTCCAATGAAAAAATTAAATATATCCATACGTAGTGGGGGCAGTCCAGTGATTACCCCCTGCATTTTGTTCACCAAAGTCTAATTTCACAGATGTTTTACTTTTAACTGTGGAGGAAGTAGTGAATCTAGTTCAGTGACCCAGTGTTATGTGACTTGAGTGCTGGAGACCTGGTATTTCATGAAAGAAATGTCATGAAATCACATCCCCATTGGGAGCAAAGACTCCTTGCGGCTAGGTATCAACCGAAATCTTTATTTCTTTTCTTTACAGAAACAGACACAAAGACTCAGATTCAGAAAGCCTGTTAGGAGTTGTCAAGCTGAATGTTGTAGAATCTGCAATTAAAGGTGTAGTTTAATCAACATCTGTTCACAGTCGCATATTAAGAAACTTACAAACCTATGAACTTACGTATGAATATACTTACACACTGACTGGGGAGAATTATGTTCTTTAATATGGCTTCCTAACTGGCAACCTGATAGATGCAATGCTAGTCAAACAGAAATGTCAGGACATTAACTGCCTTGTACGAATTTAGGACTTGTGACTGGAGAACCCTATTCAACTTATCCGTTTTGCCAGATGAAACTGGATCAATCCGTTTATTTCTTTAATTCCAAGTTATACAAAATCCCTGAAACTGGACAGAAATCACAGAAGTGTATCACCATCGTTGAACTAGTACGGCTCGCTTCCTTGGTAAGCTCTTTAAAAGACTGAGCAGTTCTGGAAAGGAAGGGAACCTGAAATAATCACTTCTTTTGAATAGAAATAACTGTGGCTCCTGTGCTTTAGGCTGACCTTCATGCTGTCAGGATGTATTAGGTGTACTGTGAAGCTTATCAGACCAGACCTCAGGGGACTTTGGTAGAGGGATGCCTAAGCTGTGAATTCCTGACAGCCTTAGGCACTGAGTCATGCAGCTCAGCCAGCTTGGTGGCCTGTCTCAGCACGCACAGTAGCAAAACTTTAGGCACCTACTTAAGCTTTGCGTTGAAAACTTCTGGTGCCTGTGCATGCTGAAACACTCTAGCAGCAAAGCAGCTTTTTTTTTTTCTTGTGAATCCCCTCAGAGTTAAGTACATGAATGAAGCCTAAAATGAAATTGAAGTGCCACAATTCCTTTGTGAGGCGCTGCATAAGTTCTCTGAAACGAAACTTGCCTCTTTCATTAGGAATGTCTGTCAGCATGAAAAAGATTTAAAGGTCATTGGTTTGCGAAGTGGTATGAGCAGAATCTCAAGGCTGGTAGAGCAAGTCTTGCTGAGGAAGCTGAAAGGAAAGGGATGAAACATCTTAATTCTCCCTGCAGGCTCCCAGAGTTCCTTCAGTGCTCTTGTGTTTTTGTCTGTGCAAGTCTCTTCTGATGAATCTTATGATTAGGGCATTTCACCACGTGGTAGCACCCATACAGTAAAATGGCTATGAATGGAAAAAAGTGTGTGTGGGGAGATTCTGCTTTTTTGGAAGGGGAGGGATATTTATTTACATTGTGTAATTTTAGATACTTGTTTGATGAAAGACTGTGCACTTTATTCTCAAAAGTAGTTTTATTTTTTATTCTAAAGCTTTTGAGAAGGAACACACACTGAAGATTACTACAATGTATATCTATCTCACACTTCACTCTGTGGATTATACAGACAAAAAAACCAATGGTAACCTTACTGTAGATAACAAAGAAAAATTTTAAAGACAAAAATATTTAGTGGACATACATATCCCATTGAATTTCAGTGTTAGTGGGATGTCTTCTGCAGTTTAAGAAGTCCTCATTTTTTTGAGATATTTTAAAAACAATGCATAGGAAGTACATTAGTGATGCTTTGTAAAAATACCACATGTGTAACTTCACTTCAGATACCATACGACAATATGATAGCAGCTCTCTGTGAACACGCTAAGGGCATAGAGAAAAAGGAAAGTCCTTAGGAAGAAAAAATATGGATGAGAATATGGAAAACAGCTGAAGAAAAGTATGATGAAAAGAGTATTTTGCCCTCTTCATCTTTCAAACATAGATTGATGGGACTAAATCCTTCAGCTGTTGTTGTAGTACCAACGTTAAATGATTTGCCCTAAGAGATCACACTTTATAATGATACTATCCAACAATGGAATTATGTAAGTAGGCCACTAAAGGACTTTTTCTCAGCTGTTAATGCCAATATAAAGAGCAGATATGTGTATGAGTCATGTCACCTGTTATACTGAGAACTCAATTAATATGAAGGTTACCATTCCAAAGTATAACTCCATATAACGATCTTTTAAGTGTTGTCTATTTTGTGTTAAGAAAATCTCTTTATATAACTGTCAGCACTCAAAGAAGTGGCCTTTTAGCCCTAATACGTAGGTAGTTAGGCACAAAAACGAAAAAAGAGGAAATTGCGACATCTCCCAAATGGTGTAAATTATCAAAAGGGCACAACATCTGTCTTCATCCCAAAATTACTCGTGTGCTACCTTGACATTAAGATGGCTTCATTGTTGGTTTTACCCAGTTTGTTCCTGACTTTCTCCACAAGCAATTTTGTTGCTTCAAAGGAAGCAGGCAAGAGAAGTGCTGAATCCAGTGGGACTTTTAGCTTGTATTGTTTTCACAGGGAAGGTGCATCAAAGTGGAATTTGGGTATGAAGAAGATACATTATTTATTATTACTGTGGAAGGAATTATGAATGCTCTACTTGATTGTTCCTTCTGATTTAAAACCAGTGGAAGAGGGAAATTTTTGTTGAGTAGTCTCTGGCTTTGCACTGTTTGTTTATGTCTTAAGTTACCATAATGCCTGTCTAATTTCTAATTCATTTTAATGATCAATTTGTTCCACATTCTTCCTTGAAAATGGACCAGCTAATCAGAATTACTGACATTATTCTCGCAATGGCACCTGAAGACCCAAATCACAATTCCTCTTATAATCAAGGAAAATTCAGAGACATCACTTTGGCCTTCCTAACTGTGCCATCTGAGAGCCTAAAAATCCTGTGCTTGGCTCTGTTGTCATGATTCAGAAAACTGTAATGAAGCAACTGGGCTTCCTACACAGCCAGTAAGATACTCTAAGAGTCTCCAAAGACTAATTCACAGTGACTGGTAAAAAACAGGCACTTCTGAAAGCTGAGACACAAAAATAGAATGAAATTAGAAAGCTACCTACGGCCTGTAGAAGAAGGCTGAGAACATGATAATCAAATGCTTCATCTGTCCCCATCCATAATCCAATCTTCTGTCCAAAAATCTTGTGGCATCTAATGGGCTAGAAGCAGAAGAGATGAAGATCTGCAAATGGCAGATGAAGAATCAGGTTACAGACTTGTCTAGGTAGCTTACCTTTCTCCCTGATGAAGCTCCTTCACAAGTCTCTCTAGGTATATGGACCCATGAAGAGACAAGAGAGCTCAGCTGTTTAAGCCTTGGATTCACAAATGCTTCAGCAAAAGGTGAGAGTTCAGCACCCTCTCTTACACCTTTTCTATAGTTTTTCAGTGATTTGCTTAGTGTATTTTTATTTGGTTTTTATTATCCTTTTGAGGCACATAACTCTCACCAGTCCCTGTATGTTATCCTTTGGAAACCTTTAGAGCTTAGACTTAGAGCCATTAGTAGCACTTAGAGCACAGATGCCTGACTCTGAATGACCTTACTGGAGCCAGACTCTTAATTTTTAGGCAGTCCAGTACCTAAACTCTTTGAATTGTGCCCTTAGGCTTATTCAGGAGCTGTTGGAATTGAGGACAAATATGAGGCCTTGTGCTTAAATCATTGTTTATTTTTTTGTTGCTGTTGTTTATATTGCTAAAATAAACTTCACTGAGGTTTTTTCTAAGAAGTAGTTTAAACATTCTATCACAGTCCATTGCTTACAGCGTTCATTAAGTATAAAGGCTGTCTCCTTCTAAATACAAAAGGATTTTGCCACTGAACATAATGGGAACAAGATCAGGTCATATGTGAAAGACAGATGTCACCATGCAAGGAACAAAAATACTAATGTTTTCATTGCAAAAAGGTCCTTTATGAGTTTTGTAATTAACTGTCTTCAGTTAAATAAAGCACCATCAGAAGACAACAAACAAAACAAGCTGGAAGCTCCTGAGGCTGAGACAGGCAGGCAACAGACACTGGAATGAATGATGCCTTTGGAGCAGCTCCTGGTCATAAAATGAGAGCAGACCTTGTGAGCTGGAGGCTAAGGTTGGCCTGAAGACATTAGAAAAGGGAAAAAAGGTTCTTGGCAAATAGCTCTCTTGAGATTAAATAACAAAGAAGCGTTGTAGGATGGTTGGGGTTTTTTCCTAGTATTAAATTCTTGGATTTCAAACAGAGGAGGAGACGGAAATTTCATGTGCTAATAATAACAGCTTAGGATAGGAGAGAGGGTGCGCAACATCAGCTCTTATTGCAACAGTGAGGGGGAGGGAGAGTTTGGCATGTAAACTGCAAGGACATTTAAGCTAAGACTGCTAGAAACCAAGGCTCTGGGCTTCAGAAGTCCCTAAAATCTGCCTAAAATTATAAAAAATGAAAACCTGGAAGGGACTTTAGTCTGTTTACTTTATCCTTCCTTTTGACCATGGCTGCTTTCTGGTTAGCTTCCTTTGCGCGGCCCTCATTCAGCAAAAGGTGTCAACACGTGCTCGGCTTTAAACACGTCATTTGGATTATGACTAGTACCGATTGTTACCAGGTCATCCTTACAGCAAAACTAATCAAGCTACACAATGGTAATAAGGAGCAGAAAACCATACATATGAATGTGTAGTTCAGGCTCCATCTCCTATATCAGTTCTTATTAATTCTTCTTGATAATGGGTGGTGCAGTAGTGTTTGACTACAGTCACAGTTAGTAACTGTACTCTGTAATACTCATGAGTATGTAAGTGACATCCCTGCATTCTTCGTTACTGCTGAGGAGAACGCTATTAGTGACTGCCAGTTCCTGAACGCCACTAGTAATAAGGACGAACAGTGAACTAAGCTCACATTGTTCATGATGCTGTTGCAACTGATACTAGCTTTGAGACCAGTGGTTGTCATTGCCACTTCCTCCTTCGTCAGTTCCCTGACTCATCAGGGAATGTCCTTTCACCTATGAGCTTTTCTCTTTTGTTTAGTGTCGTGGTTTGGGCCAGATTGGCCCAATCCGGTGGAACGACAGATGCTCTCTCTCTCTTGCGCTGCTCCCAAAGGGAGGCAAGAGAGAGAGAGAAAAAGAGAGACCAGAGTTTAGAAGGAACTAAACTACTTTAATGAAATATTAATAATAAAAAAATAAAAAGAAAATAATGAAATATATACAAAACTGTATCAAGCTCCCAGGATGACAACCACGTCACCAGCAGGCACTGGAGAAGACCCAGACTAGACTCAGTGGTGGACGGGAACTGGATTCCACATCTGGATTCAAGATCGGGATCAAAGGCAGATGCAGAGACAGAGTCCTCCTTGGACACCGGCCATTGAAGAAAGAGGTTGACCCTTTGATCCCTCAGCTTTTATACTGAGCTTGAGGCAGATGGGATGGAATACCCTGTTGGTCAGTTCTGGGTCACCTGTCCTGTCCGCTCCTCCCTGCAGGTGTGACCCCTCTACGCTTTTCTGCTCCCGACCCTCCAACGGGGCAAGTAACAAAGTTGGCTGGTCTTGGTTGTTACAGCAATAAGGATAAGCAAGAGCTTCTCTGCATACCGTTCCTCGGCATCAACTACAAACATGGGTCTTATCACTCTGAGAGTGAACAGTTTTCTGCACAGCATGCTGTTAATTTCAGCAGTTAGAAGAGGCCTAACTAAAAAGTAAAGTTACTGAACAAAATTGTTTTACCTCAAACCAGGACATTTAGGTTTTTGTGTTCTGCTCATTGCTAAGTGTCTTTCAGAGTTAAAACGTGCAAAAAGAATGCTACAATGAGATGTTATTTTCAATGTACATGTGCCAGGGACTGAAAGGTTGCAAGGTTCATAGATTAATAGCATCTGAAGCTTGAATGATTCCTGCAGAAAGTAGTCCAAGTCATTTTGCCTCAAAATTCTTTTGTCAAGCCCAATACCTCACAGCTGAAGTAGAGGATATCTTTTTGAAAATACGCATCCAATACAACCAATAGAAGCTTTTTTCTGTGTTCTTTGGTAATTATTCCAATAGTTAACTTTCTGCTCTTAAAAAAATATACCTTAATTCCAGTCTGAATTTCTCTTAATTGCGTCACTGACTGTTATTGTGCTTTTGTTAGATTAAAGTAAAAATCGGTTTTCTTTCGTCAAGTCTACATATAGCTTGTTTCAAAATCACATCTTATCCTTGTCTTTGAGAAACTATTTCACTCTAAGATATATTTTCTGGAATAACTTTTGTCTATCTTTTCTGAAGCTGCTAAATTTGCAGTATTCTCTTTGAAGCACACACCTCAGAACTACATGCAGCTCACCAGTGGTGGTCTCTCCGGCCCTGTATACGGGAGACTACACCTTCTCGCTCCTTCCTGCTAACATCCCTGCTTCACATACAAGGAGTACTGGAGTCCTGCTTGTCACAGCTTTGCACTGAGAGTTCATAAACAACTATTTATCCACCATGACTCCCAATCCCTTTCCAGAATCACTGCTTTTCAGGACAAAGTCCCACGTCCTTTAACTATGATCTGTGTAAACAATGTACTTAGCTTTACTTCAGGCAAGTTTTCTAAGGAGAAATATCTTTTATGAGATCAGCATATATACTCAGAAAAGAAAAAAAGAAAAGCCTTGGGCATGTGAGCTCTTCTTCATTTCTGTGTGGAAACTCTGATCAAAATCAAACAGATTCGCATCTGAATATTGAATAGCCCAGACATTAAGGCACTCATCCATTTCAAAACAGGAAGGGACGCATCTCTCATGTCCCTGGTGACAGATCTGACTACTGGGATATTGTCTATTCTGTGGCAGCTTTCCTCTCCCTCTTTTGTTGCCGGTTTGCTCTTTTTTTTTACTTTCTCTTACTGAGAGCTGTCCTTCAGCTAAAGAGGGCTTTGCACATGAGATTTGGGGTTGGAGTGCTTTTCCAGTTAAACCTGCTGATCCAATATAAAAACAGTGCCTATTCCTACAAACTTTGCCTCACTTTTATACCATTAAGCCACTACAGCTGCAACAACATTCTACTTTTAGCTGCATCAATTGCATGTTGTGTATTTGGAGCCAATTTACCAAATGATCTGAATAGCTGTCTTTAGATCAGCCTTGTCATCTGCAAGCCTTAGCAGGAATTCTTTAAGGCTTTCTTCAGAATTATATTAAATAATATCTTAATATTATTAAATATTTCAATACATGTATAATTATTTATTTCTCATTTCATCAAATAGAAAATGAAGATTGAGATCAGATAATCTTTTTCCAAATCTCAAGTCATTTATGATTTTGGCACAGGTTATTTTAATTTCCCTGGTAGAAGTCAATCAAAAATAATGGATCTTGTTAAAGAAAATAATCTGGTTTCTCAGCTCCCTAATGTGCATTATGACATGCTGTAGAAAGGAAGTCTTTCTTAAATATGTTTCATTGTGTCTATTTCACCACTCTGAAACTATCTCTTTTCTTCCTACAGATGAAGAGAAGAATTTTCTTTCCTCCTTCTTCAACTTACTCACTACCTTGAATTTCAGAGTTCCTACTCCTTCAGCAGTTTAGCTAAGAGCTAAACAGATCACTTAATCCAGTATCAGCAAATCATTTCAGCTTTCCTTAATTCTAGGTACCTGATGAGCTCACTGGCTGTGTGTTGACCTGCCTGGTTGGACCAGGCATGTTGGCCACTACAGAACACATTTTACTTCAGTGTTTCTCATGGATTTATTTCAGACTCACAGGCAAGTTGGTTCTTTCATCTATGTGTAAGCTTAAACTGAGCTTCTGTCAGCTACTTAAACCAAAATAAATATAGTGAACTGATAACGTGAATTACAGAGAAAAAACTGTACTACCTGTGATCATCCATAGGGATTGTCATAGTTCAACAGCAATCAGGCCTGTGCCTTGCTTATTTCTGTACTGAAATTGCTGAGGGATACACCGGTCAAATAATATTCATATGAAGAATTCACTATTAAGAAGCCAACTTTGTCTTTCCTTTCAGTGACGTCGTACAAAATACTTGTGACAGCAGTATTTTCTCTACTCTTTCTTTTGATCAAATGGTACAATGTCTCACGCAGAGATTTAACTGCATCTGATTAAAACCCACCTACTCATCAGTCAAGAATAAACTGAAAATGCAGATTATTAATACCTCCAATTCACACTTTGTATAATTGTAAGCTTTATTTAAGAAGGAACAGTTTGGATGTTATACAATTCTTTCCACATGATGTGAAATCATTAAATTAGTGGTGTAATTTTATTTTGGAACATGCGTAAAGCATAACTAGCTGGTGGATGTCAATATTGCTGATAATAAAACAGGAATGATGCTGACCTAGACAGAAAATCATTAAGTGTAATCATTAAAATATACACACATTGTAATAATAATCCAATCTGGCCAACTTCTTTTATTTAAGGATATAGTGTGACAATGCCAACACTATTAGTGTAAGTGGTCAGTAATGCTATTATCATTTAGTACTGTCTCTATTAATGCTGAAAGAGAACAAACAAAAGAAATCAAAAGCATGAATGATAAAAGCTAATATCACCAGAAAAAAACCCACAACTGAAGGAGCAAAACACCATCACTTCATTTCTAGCTGAAATCTTCCTGCTGACCCCATGTTCTGAACCAAACTCTGTTCCTCAGTCACAGTCTGTTATGGTTGTTTTAGGTTGTTTCCAGCTTTTAAGTTCTATTTCCAGTAAGGAGAAGAGGAAAAGAAAAAGCCATAAACCCTAAAAAGAAAATGGAACTTTTAAGGACATATGTTCAAAGACTACTTGTATGTTCACTTTAAAAGAAAGAAAAAATTAGAGAGCTCAACTTCAAGAAAGACCAGAGATCAGCAGAAGAGATGAGACGAAAGAAAACCAAAAGAAATTAATACATTGTCAGAGCAGAGAGCACCTAGGAGAGGCTGATCAGAAAAGAAGTTGCAGGGTGGGGAAGATAAGGGAAAGAACAGTATAAGCCGAAAAGGAAATATAGAGGCAAAAGCAAGAACTTTTAGTAAGAGACACTTTTCAAGTGTTCCTTTTCCAAAAGATGCTTTCCAAAGAGATTGCACTGTGTTTCACCTTTATGCACTTCAAAATTATGAAAATACCAACAAAAAGTAGAGCTGGTCCTCTGATTGTTTTAAGTACACATCACATTTGTTTATAAACCAATTAGAAAGAAGTTATTTAGTGCCAGTTTCTTTCAGTGGTGCTGATCTTCCTCTAGAGAAAAAGCTATGGAATCTGTGAAACAACTGCAGGTTTTCACTGGTTTAGAGCTCTAGCTCTCTTTTATTGTACTTTCTATATGTGTCCTAAAAATGCAAGGCTAAAGTTTAAAGTGTATACACAAAGTAAATAGATCGCCATTTGAGAAGTCCGAGCCTTCAACATGAGACTGAGGAATAAAGAAAACATCTATGTTGTTCACCTTCAGGACTTAGTGAATACGTACACTAGAAAACATGGGATATTGCAAACTATGAAGACAATATATAGAGTCAAAGGAAGGGTCGTAAACTAGTGGATGTAGCTGTGTCATCATTGCCCAGAGATGGCCAACTAATAAGGCCAAAGGCGGGGCAAAAAAAAGAAAAAAAAAGGAAAAAAAGAATAAAAAGAAAAAAGAAAAGAAAAAAAAAAAAAGAAAAAAGAAAAAAGAAAAAAAGAAAAGACTTGCATTTGATTGGATGGCTAATTCAGGACCAAGCTCAGGAAGGAGGTTACTTTTGCTGGTGAGAATTTTCTCAATGCTTATGCACCTATCTCTATCCTGGCAACTCAATAACTATTCAATTATTATGCAAAGTAGTACCTTTTACAACCCATCAGGGAGAAAGTAAGGAACATTTGAACAATGAAATCCTGATTCTGCACTACTAACGTCCATATGAATTTTGCTGTTGACCCCAGTGAGCATTAACATGCAGTTATATATTTCAGCAGCAGTACAGCCCCCCTGTTCTTTGACTCGACAGTTCAGTTTCCATATAATCAAGACTGCAATGAACAACTGCTTTCCCTTCCCACTAAAATCTGTCATAAAAAATGACTGCATCAACAGCAGGCATTTGGTATAATGGAATTAAAGTCATTATATTGCAAAACATTGTCATATATTGGTATTTCTTGCCTTGACATCAAATGTTTTACTTGCTTTACTTCAGCATTTTGGTATAAGGTAAGAATGCTTTGGTCTTGCAATTTTTGTAGAAGCAGACTACTATGCTGTGAAAATGTCCATGTCATTCGACTGAATTACTTTGTGATAGGTTCAAATGCAGTTTTTTAAATGCAGAGTGGGATTTCTTCGGTCTGTGTAGTTCATATCTGAGGCCACAGGACTTGTTTATTTGATCAGCCTGCCAATGGGTCCTTCATAAAATACAGTAATAATAATAAATGCATTATGGAGATGAACTAATTCAAAAGCAAACTTCCCTCCACTGTTTCATGAAAAGCAAAGAAAACAAAAAAAACTTGTTGAGGTTATTGGGTTACCAGGATACAGATATGTAAGCATCACTAGGGATTTATTGAGAAAATACAGGTTCTCACTATCAAAGGTGAACATACACATTTGAACTTTGTCGTGGGGGGTGATGGTACATATTCTACTTCCAAGTGACTGGGACTGACATTATACAAGTTTACAGAGTCTCCACAGTGTTTCACCTCACTGTGAGGGACAATTCTATTTGAATCATTTCTAATACTAAGGCAAAAACTGTTTCAGTGCACCTCCACATATGCAGCCTTTAGAAAATGAGTCAGTGGGGACTGGAAATAAGATGATTTTTTTGTTGTTTTCATAACCCACTAACCTTTCTTTCACAATTATCTCCCTTGTATGGCTGGGCTGTGTCCCTGAGAGACTCCAACTTGTGATAGACTCTGAAACACCAATGCGGTTTGGAAATGTTTTCCTCCTCCTTTAATCCCCCGGATATGGGATAACTCTCCTGCCCTTACTCCTCTCCTGGGAACATAGACCCCCCGACTAATCATGCACATGCTATAGCACATCCTTGGGAGAAGAGGAAGGAATACCAGAGTGGTGAAAAGGTTCTGGGTGTGCAGTTTTTTCTGTAACTAAGCCCTGACTCTGCGAACGGGAAAGAGCAGCTCTGGTAGAGCCGTACAGCAGAGCAACAGAGGGGAAATGACCGTGCATGCTGTGACAGGGTAGGACACAAAGCTAGTATTGTGGCTACGTGGTAGTGTGAGTGCCTAATAATTTTGATGTTGTTTGGTATTATACACATTTAGATTGTCATAAAATCACAGAAACTATCTGTCACTTATCATCACTGTCAATTACTGTATGTGCCCTGCCAAGTGAGGAAGTTTGCCATCGGAGTTTACTTCTGATTCTGATAGAGAAGGTCCGTGTAGCCATAGTGAAGGAGGGCATCTGGACTGCTTGAACGATTTCTATGGTCTGCAACCCCTTCCCTGACTACGTGTCAGTTGCCTCTGAGAAAATGAGTAAGACTGTGGTCTGTGTTGGTTGTTCTGATGGGATGGATGTGTCTTGCAAGCTGTAAAAAAGCTGTTGACAAAAGATAAGGTGAAAAAAGTTGTAAAAAAGGTGAACTATTTTGACATGGTAATATACGTCTTTAAATCCTACCTCGAATATTAACTAAATACCTATTTGGATAATTCCTCTTCCTGTTGAGTTTTTTATTTCCATGTGAGATCACTACAGCTCCAGAATATCTTGAGTGAACTTGATGAAATTGTTCTGGATAGGTGATGGGAGATACATTTACGCTACCATGGTTTCACGGTTGTAATAAACATTGTACAAAGCAATCCCAGAATGATTATGCTCCATACTGTTATGGAATCCATTTCATGGTCGTATTCTGCCCTTGCCACTGCTTTTCTTCACAGAGCAGTGACCATGATATCCCAGGGGCAGAGAGTGTGGGAGGATATAGTGCCACTTTGGGCACTTTGTATTGCCTTTTGTGGTACAGAAACCTTCAGGATAGGACTTCGTTTCTCCAGATCATCACCCAGCAGCAAGGAGACAAAGGAAACAGTGCTCATTGAAAGAACAGAATTCCTACTAATAGTCCAAAGAAACTTCACTAGTCCTTTCTTAAAAAATAAAAGAAAAAAACAATGCTCATTGAAAGAACAGAATTCCTATTAATAGTCCAAAGAAACTTCACTAGTCCTTTCTTAAAAAATAAAAGAAAAAAATATCACAAATCTTATTTGTAGTATAACATCGTGGTATCAGATTTATGTAAGATTCAAACTTGATATCACTGCTTCCAACTTACATTGTCATAAATGAGAGCAGAACTTAGTCCTATATCCTTGTCTCTATTCCATAAAGCTCAAGGAGTTCTAGCTCACTGAAAGTTTTGAGTTTTTTTTCTTTTTGTCTTGCACAAACCTCCTTTCATGCATTGCAAGATTGATTTAGGGGCAAAATCCTCCTCTTCTTGCTAATGCTACATTATGAAAATTCCTTTCTTGATCTCTCTAGCTCACCAAATCTGCAGTTCATTTCAACTTGAAGTTGAAATATCTCCATTTTCATCCTTTTGCTGTTACGATTTCCTTCAATTTTGCCAAAGTATTTTAGGGGGAATTGTAGATCCTATCTGAATGGGAGATACAAATTCAAAGTTCAAATCACATCCCCTTTGGAAGGAGACACTTTGGAAACTTCAGATCCAAGTCTGAATACCCAGCATCTTCAAGAACTTATACAAGTTAAAACCAAATTCTGGGTGCTTTTCACATGTGTGTTTTGTCTGGAGTTGATAAGCAATAAATGATCTCAAGATCAGCTGCCATACCCGCTTCTCTTACAGAAAATATCAGCCAGTGGTCTTGTTTCTGAAAAAGAGAGGTTTTATTAAGAGGTGCATGACCTACTCTTCACCCTGTCAAGGCACTCTATATGGAGAAGAGTTTAGGGACCATGCAGAAAAGGTTACCAGTCCTGGGAACTCAAGGACTCAAGATGTATTAGGTAATTGAGACCAAACTCTGAATAAACCTTTGAACATTTATCTGTTTACTCAAATTGAATCTGAATGTTGAGCCTTCTGAAGTTCACTTGTCCCTGTTTATTTGAAAAATGGATTATGATAAAGTACTGAGTCATCACTGAGGGACAGGAAGAGTTCAGTGTGAGGCAAGCCAGCAAAACTCCACTGAAATATAGTATAAACTACTGGCTTCTAAAATTGTCACTTTGATATCGGTTGAAAATGTCATTTTAATCAGAATATCTGCTTTTGTACTATCTCTCTTTGCTGCCAGTTGTAAAGCTTTCTGACACCTATATATTTCCAGTAAGATTTACTAGTCTGTATCTTCAGCAATAGGTAGAATTTGTACTGCACCTGGCTGGCATTTCTCTTAGGCTGTCAGCAGGGATCCCTGGCTGTCTGGATAGAGTCAGTATAAAAAGCAATGTTTGATTTGATGGAGCTGTGAGGGAGTAGCTGAAGTGCTTTTCAAGGGAAGGAAAGGTGCAAACTCTATAGAGTGCTCACAGGTCCTGTGGCAGGAAATACGGCAATTCAGATTGGAGAAGCAAATTCAGTATATGTAATCAACTGTGATTTCTCCCTGATTATCTCAGGACTAATTAGGGACTGTTTTTTACAGCTAATCAGAGGTATCTGGAAAGAATTCATTTGCATAACTTCAAGTCAAATTATGTCATGAGGACAGCTGAGCTAATGTAAACTGGCATTTACTGTAAAATTAACATGTATTGCATTCAAACAGGGAAACAAAGAAGCAGTGGAAATGCCGACTGGAAACTAGGAAGAGCAGCATTAATTGGTGGAGTGCAGAAGCTGTGCTACATGAAGCATATCAATGCATGAAGCACAAGAAATGTAAATATGCAAAGGCCAAAACGTTTGCAGAAGGGGACTCATTTGACAAAATTATAAATACCATGGATTCTGCTGGCTGGCTAACTGTCACTTTGTCACTCCATTTTGTCATGGTTTGTAGTTTAATATTCCAGGGGAAAAAAAATCCCTGTTTTCTCATTTAGGGGAGACTGTTTTTTACTTAAAGTAAATCCAGCCTAAAATTAGCTTCTAATCCAGTATTATAGCAAGTCTGGAAAGGACAACCACACATGCTTTTGTTTCTCCTTCAAAAACGTGCAAGGCACTGGAATCCCTATTCACCTATTTCTTCAAGAGAGTGATTTGAACGTCTGTTTTTACCTCTGGGGATGTAGGAGAGGCTTTGGCTACCTCACTTCAGGCTGCCAGACTTTTTTGCCTGTCTCAAGCTGTAAATCTGACAAAATTCCTATCTGGGAACCCTGATCTGAGAATGAGCTCCACGTGGCGAAACACTGGAACATCTGATTTTTCCTATGGGCCCAAAGGTTCAAACATATCTGCCAGCCTGGTGCTTCACTCAATAGGAAGAGGATGTCCTTGTGAGCTCTGACATTAATCCACAATCCACTTTATGCAGAGCTAAGGCCTAAAGTTAGAACTGGACTTCTTATAAGGGCCTGACAGGGGGATGGATGTACAGACATTTAACTGCACTAAACACATAAGGCAAATACTCTCTTCCAGGAACTTTGAATGCTAATGCCTGTTATAAACCCTATGGAACAACAGCAGTTCTAAGAATAAATTAAATTGGAGATTGATGATAGCAGTTAGGCAGGATCAACCACTGACTAATTAATCCTTGAAGTTAAGGCAGTGTCCCTCCACAGTGTGTACTTTTTCATAGCTACAGATCTGGGTAACATTTTTCTTAATGAGGGTCACCCAGCTCATAAAGATTTAGCGCTTGGCATCTGGTATCAGTTTTGTTACAGATGGCATTTGGAAGATGCAGATTATCTGTCCAGTCCAATACTGAGACAAAACAGTCTCAGTGGTGAGGGTCTGGATCTCTGAAATGGTTTTTCACCTTTGGTGAAACTGATTCACAAGTATTTAGGTGATCAGTTGAATCCCATGTAGACTTGGTCCCCAGCATGGCCATTTTGTAATTACTTTCAGCTTTCTTTGAAAAAAATTAGCTCTTTTAATTTTAAAAAGCTGGGTTATTGTTTATATATAAACACATGGCATTCATTACCAATCACATTTTTAATACATGTCATTCATATACGGATTATATAATGTCCACTGCTTACTTAAACATGCGTTTCATTTACTGTGAGTCCATGTATAGATTTTTGTTTGAAACCCTTTTTAAGGAGGACCTAACTGACACGGAAACCAGTGAACCCGGAAAGAAAATAACTCTATTCAAACCCTGACTAAATGTTTAATCCCTAGCTATGTCCAGATCCAGAAACTGTATTTCTGTTTTTCTCTTTAATTTTATCTGTCCCAAAAGGTACATTCTCTTAGTGTGAGTTTGCATATTGTATTTCCCTTTTTCCTTTTCCCTCAGCAGGTTTCTTATGAGCACATAAGCATGTGTACCTAATGTTGCTAGGCCTAAGTTCTCTGGCATGAAATTTGCTTTCTCACGCATTTTTAAGAAAGTATGAAGAAAGTTTAAAAAGGAAAAGGTTATTCCTACCTTCCTGTTTGGTCAATGGGTTATTTTCTTCTGTCGAAAAAGTCTGAATTTGTACAAAAACCTTCAAATAGCCATTTCTACTTAATCTTACTAAGCTAAAACAAATTGTTAGTTCAAATTTCTGCTTAAAACTGGTTTCTTGAACTACATACTCTTTCCAGTTTTCACTGGAAAAAATTCAGAAAAATTAAGAGGTCCCAATTTCCTCTCTGTTATACTGCTTAGATAGTTGGGTGATCTTATTCAAGTCATCTGAGGTACTTTCATCTGAAATCACTTTAATAACCAGGTACTGATGCAAACTAATCAGATCCTGGATATCAGAGTTATCAGAGATATCCAGAGATCCTGGATATCAGAGATATCAGAGATATCCAGAGATCCTGGATATCAGAGATATCCATCAGGGACTGGTGATGTAAGACCAGTAGGCCTGAAATTACTGAATGCTAGAAGATTGGGCCAGCGACAAGATTGTGTTATGCCTTCCTGTCTTTTGCACTCTTCTTTAAAGCGTCTGCTGCTGGCCACTGTCCGAGAACAGGCAGTGATCTGTGTCTAATCTAATCCAACAGTGTTTGTGTTGTTATAACCCAATCTAGTGCCTAGTAAAGGCACTAGGAGAAGGCAAGACCCTTAAAAAAATCCCAGTGTGACTTGGAAAGATTTCTTCCAGTCTCTGCATTTCTCTACCCATTCTCTGCAAGTGAGAAAGAAATTTGGATATTTAAAGATTTTTCTGTCTCTGTTATAGTCCTATACAGGGGCACTACACTTTCTATGGTGTGTACAGTGCATACAGCCTTCTTTAAGACCCTAAGATACCTCCAGGCTGTGTTACACATGCATATGCAGAAAACCTTCAGATCTTATTAAGATACAGCTTCTGGGTTGCCATTTACCCATTTTTACCTTCCTTCTGTTTTCACTCATTCCCTCCTATTTCAGCTGCAGCAGAGCACTTTGACTCCATCTGCGAGGGTGGCAATTCCAGCTGCCTCTGCAGCTGCTGTCTTTGCTATTTCTTGGCCAGCCATCAGGGAATGACTCTTCCTTCCCTAGACGTGATACATTTCAGCCAGCTTCCACTTGAAAAACAAAAGAATCAATTTAAATACTGCACAAAGGCAGTTTCCAATACCTGAATCTATAAGCAAAACACTACATCAAGCAGAGAGCTAACCACACATTTGCTTTGAAGTCTAGTCAGTGTATTTATGTACTATTTTTAAGTTTCACATTTCAAGTCAGTGATTTTTTTTTTCACTTTCAGATCTGTTCAGAATGTCCACGCAGGCCCGATCTAGATGACAGGTCCTAGGAGAGCTTTGCAGGTGCCAGATCCAGGTACCTACTGTGACTTCAGCCTGACACCACGGCACGCACCCCCCCACCTCTCAGCCCTCTAGTTTTCATGCAAAGAAAACCTATACACGCAAGCTGGCAGCAACCAGGATGCATGCAGCTGAGTACAATTAGTCTGCATTGTGGATACGACTAAAAATGCAGCAAAATATAGCCAAATCTAAACAAGATTGAACATTATTATTAATGCAGTAGAAAACGGGTAAGATTTGTTAACTTAATGGGAGCCAATAGAAAGTATGTGACCAAATCCTGGCCACAGCTGGCAACACAATGCTAAATTATCTTGCCCCCATTAGGTTTGCCACTTGCAATTGCATTTACCCGAGACAGCAGAAAATGAGAGATAAGAACTGCATTTTAAATGCCTTATGGAAGAAAAGTAAGTTTCTCCAAACCTTGCATACTACTACTTCATCCATTATTTAAAAGACACAGGTAGCTTGAGTTACTGTCTTAAAGTACATCTAACAATGACAAAATGGAACTGTGGGCTTTCTAGGCTGGGATGATGGCTTAATTCGTGTTTTTATAAGATGGTGAACAAGATTCCACAGGTGCTAAAGATGTTTTGTCACCATTATTTCTTTGCTAAACTTACTAAAACATTTTAATGATCCAATAGCACCACTACTCTATTGCTGAAATAAGCAGGGAACATTAGCTTAATGTTATTTTCATCATGAACTTAATAGCTCTACCGAATTTAGAGGCTTCTTATACCAGCTTTTTGTATGAGAAAAATAAAACAACACCATTAAAGTAGAGCATAAGTAAGGCACAGTTAGTGCCAACAGTTATGAAGCTCATACTGATATTTCTTTTTCCCATTTCCTGCTAATTCGCCAGAACAGCTTTTGGCCTATCCATAAATAGGTCTATGATAAACCAGACATTAAATTGGAACTAATTCCATAATTAGCGCAGTTTCATAGTCATATGTTTGCAAAGACAGTCTTGGTTAACAAAAAAAAAACCCCAAAAAGCACCTAGCAACAGCTTGGGAAAGCATGCATTCAGTAACCTGATATTTCTAAAACTATACATTAGAAAATAAAGATCTAGAAATCACTGGCATGGTAGAACAAGCCTATTGCCCCTGGGTTTAGTTCACAGCCTGTTAAAAGGCGTGTGCTGGTCAAGCTGCCAAACGGGCAGCCGTGTCACGTAACGGCCACATGAAAGCCACTGCGAGCCTGGCTGCACAGGCGACTCTCTGGTTTCCCTGTCTGCGGCACAGCAGGGAGAAAACAACCCGGCAGAGCTCTGCAGCTGATGTCCGCAGCACCCACAGGCACTGAGCTGCAGTTTCAAACTCTTGCATTTGGCAGAGCTGAAGAAGTTGGAAAAAATCTATAATGGAGTAAACCAAACAGACGCGATGCTCTAAAGATATGGAACATTCCTTCCTGATCCCCTAATCAGAAGTTGTGAAATAGGAGCTTTTATTACAGATATCAAATTCTAGCTTTCTTAGAGATTTCATCAGTTACCATAACACTCTCCAGCCTTTCCTTAAAATCCGCTAAGAGGATCTAACCTCAGCTCATACTTGTGACTTGTGATTTTTGCTAATAAAACAAGTGGAAGTTTTATTTATGTTGATCTTACACATATTGCTCTGAATTCATGTCTCCTTTGTGTATAATTAAAAGTTTAAGGTAAAAAATTGTGCTTCATTTTCATGTTTGTGGTCCTGAAATTAAGACTGCACTCCTGAAAATAGGTATATGCAAATAAACTTCTGTGCTTATGCCACTGTCTGAGGGGGCTTCCCATAAGGGAGTGATTGCTGGCTCAGGGCAAACTGAAAAGCCTGAAGTAGATGTTTTTCACAAAGGCACAATGAACATTTACGCTCGAGTCTAAACCACTATTGCAGTGCCGTAGCTTGAAACTCATCCTGTTGCAGTTTAAATTTTTGGAGGTCATTCATATTTATTCCATATGTATCCAGAGTCTCATCAAAAGCCTACTGGTGTCTAGCAGAAGACTGAAGAGGATTTAGGGTCAAATCAACCGTGCAGACCATTTAGCTTATTCAACATTTAAAAAACCTAAATTTTTAAGAAAGTGCACCAAGTCTTTAAATATATTGTGAGCATTGCCAGCCCTAATGTCCACTTACATGTAGAATTGTGACCTCTTCCAAAATATCCACCTTTGGGCCCTCCAGTCACAGGACACGTAAGCAATGCCGCTTATAATTTTTTCACGCAGTGAATACAAAAATGGTGAAAAAGCACACCATCACTTTCATATTCTCTCTCCCTCAACTGCCAGGCTTAGACTGTTCACTGAATCATTGAATAAACATCTGAAAGAGCTAACTGGGCCCACTGACACCAGCGACTGAGAAAGAACGTTGCATTTATTCCTTCTATTAATATTTGTCAACCTCACCAGAACATCTTGCCTTTGTTATCAATCCTGCTATAGATTCCTTGACTTGACTTTCAGACTCTGGTTTTGGCAGCGACGGAAAGACAGTTTTGAGAAGAAACAGCTGAAGATGAAGAGCTTGGGTGTATCCAGCTCTAAATGAGCTTCAGAGCAGTCTAGCAGTCTGTCTCTGCTAATGGTATATATTGCAAACCACACAGATATCACTAAGATAAACTGGATAGCTTCTTCTCAGAGTATGCCTTCAGCCATACTTCAAGCTGGCTAAAAAAACCCCAACTCAGTAGGTAGCTGGAAAAATTTTCTGTGGTTTGTTCATACTGCAGTTAGTGTTGCTGCAGCTTTGAGACAAACTGCTGTCACCTCTTGGGACTGCAGCTCTGACCCTGTCACCACTGAAGAGCGTTGACTTCTCTGGAAGAGCCAGTCAAATCTGCTGCTTAGTCATGGGGAAGAGGGAAGCAGGGCCATGGTTTCTATTCCGCTGATTCTGAATGGCAGAGCATGAAAGTGTAAGGGCTGTCTGTATGGCACGGCTGCTTCTCCAGTGGCTAGAGAAAGCAGAACCAGGACAGCATCAGAGGCTCCCCTGCATGTTATGTCCCCATGCTGCTGCTACTCAGAATAACTGGCAAGCAAAAGGATTTAAAATATGTTCAGACTATTTGTTAAGTATTTAAAATGAGTAAACCAGTAAAAAAAAAAGGGAAAGAAAAGGAAATAAAGGGAGTTCTATCAAAATAACACAGCTTTTTCCTTTGGTAATTAAAATGCAGTTTAGCATTAAAATGAACTAATTGTTCTTTTTACCTGATTTACTTCATGCATGACCTGAACATTAGTTTTTCCTTAGAAGCCATGGAACTACACAGAAGACAGCCAGTTTCCATAAATAAACCTTTCCATATTTACAAATAAAATCTATTATGCTTTCAAACAAAAATCCATCCATCCTTAACTCATACATCAGTGTTTCCTTCCCATAAAAGCAGACATACATAAATAGGTATACGAATAATTACCTAATATCGTTGAAATACTCCAAAATATGGAGCAGCTTAAAGTAAACTTCGTGGAATGAGGCATGAGCTCTGTCTTCGCTGAGGGCATCCTCTCATGGACAACTCCTTTGCGCTCCTACCTGAGCCACACTGACAGGTAAATTCAATTATGCAGGATCATATCTACCCAAGGTTGTCCCAAAGAGAATGTGGAAAAACCTAGGACTGGCTTACTAAGCAGTGACATCCCCAACAAATTTTGGAAAAAGAGCGAGAACTAACTTTGGGAAAGTGTGGCAGTGAAAAGTAACTGGCAAGAGAATCATAAAATTAGCATTGCCGAGAGGAGGAAAACTAGCTTTTTAGAAGTAATTCTGGTTAAATCTCTTTGCATATAACCTGTAACAGTACTGTCAGGCCAGACTGAGATAAGTGGAAGAATACTATGCCCTGTGATGTTTTGATATTTAAGATGACATCTGAAATTTAAGTTTTCGGATGTGTTATATGGAAACTGTATGGTTAACAATTGTTTCAGGGACCTTAACTGCTTTATATTCCTGTCTTCAGACCAAATGAGTGGAAGTCTCATTTGAAAGCTGAACAAAAAGTTTTGCAAATGGTTAAGCTTTCAGCCTTTTTTTTTTTTTTTCTAAGAGGCAGTGGAAGGGTGCCAAGTGACCGATCTTTGATCTGATCTTCAGATATGTGCCCAGGAATTTAGGGGCCATGCTGAATTAAGCTAAGCATGGTCTGTCTCCTGCAAGCAACCTGGCACTTCTTTCCATCTAAGAGATGGATAAAGAGAAACTAAGGAAGCAACGTACTGAAGTTTTTCAAAGCAGTTCTATTTTCAAGCAAAAAAAACAATGGCAGACCAGATGTGGCACATTCCACAAGGTACATGTCGAGTGTTGCACATATTGTACTCAATACAAACTAACAACACCTGAAAATGTTATTCAGTTGGTAAGACAAGAGGCTAAGAAGTGCTATAATTAAGGTCAACAGTGCAACTGTAGCTTAGCCCTTTTTCATGAGTGCATGATGATAAAGTTTTAATTATACGCTCCTTTTTCTACTTGTGCCCTGAACCATCAGGGCACAGAGTACCTAATCAATCTTTTTTTTTTTCTTTATTTTTTTACTTTCATCTCTCAATATATCCATACATCTCATTACTTCAAGTCAGTCAAACTGCACTGAAAACAAAATTACTACTTTTTCTAGTGCTTATCACCACATCATCTAACTGCCTGAAAAAACAATCCCTGTATTTGCACAAAACATGCGTGAGATTTGAATTTCAGCATTACATAGAGGCATTGAGCTAAGAATTTATACACTATTTTTAGATGAGCCACACTGTAGAAATTGATATTGTAGAGTATTTCATGTTGTATTTCAACTTGTGTTCAAAGCTTAGCACCCAGAGGCTTCAATTACACCTGGGAAGGTTAAGCACTTCTGCACATTCAACCCATATAAAATCAAGCATAATGACTAAAGTCTTTGTGAAACAGTTTGTTAAGTGACTTGATTAGCACCAGAGAGGAACTCTGTGGCTGAGACAGGGCTAAAAGCCAGCTCTTCCATTCAGCATTTGACTTCCTTGAGAATGTCCTCACTCTGCCTGAAATTTCCTGCTCTTTTGTTTCAATAAAATTTTGCATGAAATAAGGCAGAAATCTCACACAGTTAGTCTATTGGTCTACTTCATGGCTGCAGAACAGGAAAGATGTGTTAATAAGTATGGAAGAGTAAACCTGAAATGTGGCTTTCCTTAACTTTTGGGTGCTTGCATTTCCACAGTCTAGGTGTGTTTTTCTACGTTGCTTTAAAAAGGAATCTTGGGGAAAAAAAATCTATCACATAGTACCTGTTGAGGCACCCCATGGTCATCAGAAAGACTGAGCTTTTTGGGACCACCACACAAGATAGGCACAGTAACTGACAGCAGCAGTGGGTTTATCCTCCTCTGCCTGTGCACAGGCAGTGAAACGGCTAAAGCAGTTCCCTAATCCTACAGGCATTTCCTGGCAGGGAAGGACATGGTGGGACAGCTGCGCTGAGCAACACGCTCCAGACTCTGGAAAGGTTTGTGCTGCCTGGTCTGTTCACTGCAAACACAATCTCCTCTGCCTTCTTCACCCCATCTTAACACTCACCTTCCTTCTGTCCTTCCATCTGCCCCTTTCCAAAGCCTCTGCTCCTTCCTCAACCATTCCATGTCTCCCCTTCCACTCCTCATTCAGTCTATCAACCTTACTCCCCAGACACTGGAGGTGGGAACAGTGTCATCTAATTTTCTGCATAAGCTGTGTGGATTTCTGTACTCAAACTACCATCCTTTAAACTCAGTTGAGAGAAATGTGCATTTCTGGCACAAGACTTTTCTTAGTTCAATGTAGCTAACTAGGTCAGACTGTGTAACTGACCCTGGGTATCAGATCTTTGCTTTCATTCACAGTCCCACTGTTTGCTCCACTCCTTTGGCATGAGCTTCTTGACCAGCTGTCAGTTTTCCAGCTCCTTTTCCAGATTCCTACACAGCAATTTTCATATCCTATCTCAGACTGGTGTTATTCATCAAGCCTATTGATTCCCCTTCGCCTCTTGTCTTCACTGTCGTACTCTGTCCTACTGTCTCCTAGTTGCTTTGCCAAGCCAGTCGTTCTCTCAGCTCAGACGGATCAGGGTGCAGCAAGGGCTGGCTGTGGGGCAGGCTGGGGTGGGCAGCAGGGGGCAAACCAGGGTAGGGACCTCTCCCAGTGGCCCCATCCCAACATGCTTGGAGGAGGTGAGCAGAGCTGGGCTGGGGACAGGGCCTGGGTCCTCACTTGGCACTGCTCCCCAGGGTGGGTCAGAGGGTGCATAGGTGGAGGCAGCAGATGAGGCTTCTCACAGCTCCTTCTCACAGCTTAGCTGTTTTCACAGAAGTCAGATCCATAACAGAGAAGACCATGAGCTTGGTCAGCCAGGCCCCTGTTGGTCTGAGAGAGGTTGCTGAGGAGGATTGGAGAAGAGGCTGGTTACAGGCTGGTCTCAGCAATCAGGACTTGGTTTTGCACTGCAGGCCCTGGCTAATACCTTCTCCAGCCTTCTTTGACTGAATTCCTCCCTGGTTCTCCCCTTAGCTCTCATTTTCTATTCCTTAAGATCAAACTCTATCAGTTAATGGATGTTTTTAGCCTTAAAATCGATAAAGTGACAAACTCTCCAGTCTCCTTTTTACTCAGACTTAACTCCCTGTAACCAACCCAGGTCCAATCTCCTCTCTTTTCCTGTACCCTGAAGGTTCAGGTCTCAGCCAGTGTTCCCTACACCCACTTTCCTTCTCCATTTTATTTCCTTTGGACCCCAGCAGTTCTAGCTCTTCTCCCCTTTGCAATTCAATTTTGCAGCTCCTTACTTTTGCCTCCTCTGTCATGCTATCTGAGTCGTGTCAGGCAGCGGCGCTGCAGGTGATCCCCATGTTACACCCTGCCCCAAACAGACAGATCAGGGTTGTAAGCCAGAGTATGCCAAAGATCCTGTACACCCCATGGATGTGAAAAGCAGGAAATAGGTTCTTCTTCCCCATCATGCGTCTTGTTTCATCTCAGGACATGGCTGAGGCATGCACTGGGACCTAGGGAGTAATTATGGGTCTTGCAGTTTGTACTGATTTGAGGGAATGGAGGAGGGCAGCCTTCCTCTTCTCAGGTCTGCTGCCTGCAGCATCCTGGAGCCATATTAGCAGAGAAAGTCTCACTTCAGTCCCTCAAAGCTCCAGGCTGGGGAACCTCAGTCCAGGAAAATTGTGAAGAGGCTTTAGCCTTCAGGTCTCTACAAAGTACATGGTACCTGATAATCTGGCACATTTTGGAGAACTCTCATATTGATCGTACAAACCTAGGCCTTTCCTGTCCTCTTCGTGATCCAGCTGCAGCACAGTGAAGTCTTCCAGTCCTTTAGAAGTGCAGAATAAAATTTTCCTTAGCCTCATTCTCAGAAATAACTGAATTTGTGCTAGCTAAGACTTCCCAGCGAAAAGGAAATGAAGCATGGGGCAGACAATGGCATGGAAAATTTCAGGCCAAATGGTCAGGCAAAGTCTTGAAGGTCTAAATTAAAAGTACCAGGTAAAACAACGCACCAGTAAAAAGGGCTAAAAGACAGTACTAAACAACCTTTTAATGAACCTTGTGAACAGAGTGTGGTTACTATACTGTTGTAGCTACTGTTATTAGCAGCATTAGTAACATTAGATGTAGTCCGTGCAGCTATTTAAACACTGCAATATGTATGAAATATTGTCTTCCCTAGGTAAGCGTACCTCAGACAACTTCAGCATAGCACACTCTGGATCAGACTGGTGGTGGGCATCGCTATTTTAAAGCTGTCAGGACTGCTGTGCTGCTCTCTAGGTCAGCCTCTCTACTGCCTCTCTCCTCGTCTAATCCTGCAGACTTCTGTAAAGTGGATGTACAGTGCTGCTCTTCCCACTTAACAACATCGCATACCCTCTTGGCATTTACCCTGAAAAACTGTAAATAACTAGGTGCTAAACATGGGAAAATCATGCTTTCCATCTACATCTGGGCCTGTCCTGTTCTCAGATTTACCTAAGGCAGGTAATGCTGGGATTACAACCCTGAGGTGACTGGACATGAGGCAAATTATATCATGACGGAACACAGAAATTGGACAAAGGTTTTCTTGTGTTGACAAGCTATCCCTTCTCTGCTGAGTGGGATAGACAAAATCCTGAGCAGAGTGCCTTCCCTGCAAGCAGCAGAGTTGCATCGGTTTGCACCTGCTGAAAAAGCTGACCCACTGTATGCAGAGCATCACCTCAGATATATTGAAATATATTATCAGTTAGGAATCCTGCTTAGTAGTTTTAAAGAATTATACTGTGATAATACCGAGATAAAAAAGTGATTTTGCATATGCTTTCTTTTCAGAGCAGAAAACTGTATGGAGCTGGAAATTATCATAAAACTATGTTCAAACTTTTAATTGTAATGTCACTAAAAGTTTTAATAACTATTCTAGTTGAAGTGAGTACTAAATTATTAACTAAAATATTCTTATTTTTAAAAAATGGCCTTTTAAAAATTAAGGTAATATTAAGTTACAAAAGAGGGCAAAAAGACATTTCTTATTTTCATGCCCATTCAGCTCCAACAGAGAAGTGTGCATTTTAATTACATTTCAGATTCAAGCTAGAAGTGTGATTTTTAGACCTATAAGTGAAAACAGATTTTTTTTAGACATATCAAAAAAATCATCTGAAAGTGAAAGGGAAAAGAATAATGATGTTGCATCTTGTACAGATATTTTTACTACAAAGTAACAAAAATGCAATAAAATTATTCATGAAACTTGTCAATAGCTAATGTATTGTCTTTGAGGTCCTTACTATCCTAACATAACCCTTTGGAACTGTTTTACTTTTATATTGCTGTGCTGGGATTCTAGCACACGTTGGAGAGCTATGCAGAATGTAAATGCAGTGTCAAAGATTACAGAAAACCACAGGGGAAATTAAGAGCTGTTTCTTATATGGTGTTATAGGCCTTAAGCTATTTTGTTCTGGGCATCTTGTCATTATTGTTTTGTATTTAAGTCTTTGGTGGTGGTAAGCGATACATTCTGAAGGTAAGAATCACTCTTGTGAAATCCAAAGGGATTGTATTTTAAAAATTGTCTTTTTTTGAGACAATTTTCCTGGAGATCTGCAGAATTACAGAGACAAAAATTATGGAGATGTTTGTGGCATTTCATGCTTGCATGTAACTGCATTACATTATAAGGATGAATCAAACTCGGTTAATGACAGTGGCAAAATTTCTGTTAATTTCGGTAAGCATAGGCTGTTAGGTTGTAGTTCATCCACACCTCTGTGCAAACTCATGGTCACTGCAGGTGAGAGTTTGCCAGAGTCATGCTGTTTCTGGCAAAATTGTGGTTTCGAAGGTTTCCTTGCAAACATATTTTTTGTTTGTTTTTATTTTTTCCCAAATCAGATTGACGTATGAATGTTTACACATTTCACAATCTTTTCTTTTTTTGTTTTCTGTGTTGTGTTTGTCTCTTCTTTTGTTTCTTTGCTTTATGGGAGTGGACTTGCATTTCTTATTCCCTGTGAAACTATGAATGGGAAGCTTTCCATGTTTCTAGTGGAAATGGGAAAAGAAAATGTAGGGGGCTGTTTCTCTGTCTGTCAGCCATTTAAAAACAAAGTTTAATTTCAAGATCACTACCATTTAAGTTGAATGACTGATAGGGGATTGTTGCGGAGACTTATAAGAAAATTAAATTAAGGTGATAAACTCAAAATAAACTTTATTCTAACCAAACTGTTTAAGACTCCAACAACGTTAATAAACCACAGGTTCAAGATGTGAAATGGAATTAACACTACATAGCTGACTTAAGAATGCTCAAGCTTTAGAAAAGAGGATCCAAAATGCTCACTCAGTCACCAAATAAGTTGAAGGCTCTCAACCTGCAGGAGTTACTGTAGGCAGCATCCCAACCCATGGGGACAGTCCCCGACTGCAGACCCGCTGCTCCGAGGAGAACTGACTCAATTTGCCCTCCAGAGGGGCTCCCTTTATACCCTAGTTGAATCTGATCTGTGCTCATATATGATCATGTTAGTCCACATTGGCTGAGGGCCTTGACTTCCTCATCTTTCGACCGAAGTGTGTATGGGACAGTAGTCACTTGTGTTGACTGTGGGGGGAGCTTTAGTTTTTTGAGACATTTCGGTCCTTAACAGGGTGGATGCACCTGCCACAGACACATACAACCTACATGGCCCTGCCGTACTGAACTTACTATTCATGTTTTCCAGTGGAGGTAGCTGATTACCTTTCTGACCATAAGTTGTTACCAAACTTAGCATCTTGCTGAATGCTGAATACTTTCATAATTATAAAGAGCGGCAATGACTAATGCCTATTTGTGTGTGAAGGATATTTAAATGGATCTTGGGAATATCACCTGCGTTCACAAAATTGCTGTGTTACAGAGTTTATCAGGGTTCCTGTAGTCAGCTACCTACTGCTGGGGATATGCCATGTCACTTCCAGGCTAGTGCAAAGGAAAGCTGTAAATCTTTATGCTTTCTGTTGAAGCGGCAGCATGTGGACATGAAAGGATGGCAGTTCTGAGACCACAGCACGTGGGACTGAGGGGACTTGGAACCAGAGGAATTTCCGAAAAAGCAAAATGAAGAGGTCAGGTACTGGATCTGAAAAATTAGGCAGCTGCAGAGTACCTGAAACTTCATAGCAATAAAAGAAATATGAGAATGGAGAATAACAGAGCATTGTGCTTTCATAGTAAAGGAGTGTAGTTTAATTGTTGATATAGTCAGGAAAAAATGGTCTGCATAGGATAAAGAAGGTGGGGAATAGACCAAGGAGACTTCCTATTTCACAGACATAGAGGAAAGCTCCTGATCTTCTTAGGTAATCCAAAAATGATAAGACAATAAGAAAACAGAAATGGCAAATGCATGGCAGTGTTCTATTGTTTCGTCTCATTTTCTTTGCTGCTTCTGGTAGCTAACATAAAGAATTCTTGGTATTTTAGACTGTTATGGAAAGGTTGTTTGCCTATTTGCCTGCAGTATTAAGCATCCCTGAAGACTGAGCTACAAGCCTCAAAAGCCTGAAGTGAAAAAGATTATATTAGATTGCTAGAGAATCTGCAACTCGACAAAATTTGTAGGACAAAGACCATGCATGATTTCATTTCCTTCAAGGAGTAAGAGACAAAAGTGCACACGTCCACAGCATGTACCACAGAACTAGGGTAAGAAACCATTAATGTTACCTACTGAAACTGAGTATTACAGATATTAGGGTCAAATGTTTCAGGGCTCAAAGCATTACTGCATAAATGGCTGCCATGGGAGCTTTATTGCAGCTGGGTCAGCAGGCTTTGTCCCCAGTTCACTTTTTTGTCACCTTTATATTAATGCATCACATATAATGTAGGATCATTTAAAGAGCTTCAGTTTGTACCATGTCGCATGCCCTGAAGCCTGCCTCAGGAGATATTCACAAGGGTGACGTTGTTCTCCAGTGGTACGTTTGCTTTTCAGTTGATGAGGCCCAACATAATCTAGGGCTGATGCACGTGAAAGCAGGCTTTCACAGCCTAGTGGCAATAACATCTTCCATGTGAGGGCCTTTCAACTTATGAACATACTGCGTCTAAAAAACCTCTTATTTGATGGCGTTCAGGGAACACAGCAAAGCTCGTGTGCCCAACCTGATTTCTGCTAGTGAGTAGCCATGCTCAGACAGCTGAGAAGTAGTGCTATTTTCACACCCTTAAATGTGAACCAGGTACTGTGTCTTCTACACAACTGTGTGGCAACTGTAGTTCAGTATTTGCTTCAACAGTGATTATTTCCTATCCTTCTCCATCTGGCTTCTGAAGGAAGTTGGCCTCTGACAGCACTTAAGCAGAAATCATTTGTAAATCTGCTTCCCAAGTGTTTTGTGATTGCTCTTGATAATAGGCACTGTTGATGTAAATCTCTGCTATTACCATCAGTGACTCATTAATCTATTGGTTATTGATCTATGAAACCTTTTTCAGTTTAAATGACAGGAATAAAGATTGTGCTTCAACCTGCATTTCAAAATCTCCATTAGAAGTTTAATGAAAATCGAGATGTATGAGATGAATGCACTACGGGTTTGGATTTGAACTCCCTGTTTTTTAAAGTCCTCTCTTTAGATGTTGATAGTTTCTTTTAATCTTGGCTACTTCTATCATCAGTGGAAGAAAAAGCAGCAAGTCCAAAAGGCAATTCAATTTTTTCCACTAACTGTGGAGGGGCTGTACATGAGTAACTTAGATGCAACAGCTAACTCATAGATGCCAAAAATTAGGCAAGATGGGTTTAATTCTAAATACTTGACTCTGAAAAGTATACTCAGGTCAATTCCCAAGCCATCTTTTCTTATAAACTAATTAAATACTGAAGTGAAATAAAAACCAAACTCTCATTAATAGGGAAAAGTTGCCTTAGTTAGCAAAACATTAGCCCCGAAGAAACTTTCAAATGTTCTTATATTACCACCTGTAAAAACAGGGGCAGCTTATAACAGGAATGCTGATACAAAATATCCGTAGCAGAACTAGTGGGAGAGGCTGAAATTAAGCTGTACAGAAACTGCAAACAGTACAGGGAACTCTCTGAAAAGCTCACAAGTTTCGGCTGGCAAGGCTGTCCCGACCTGGAACATAACCCACTGAGGTACATGCAGAGCGAGCAGGACTGTCCTCTGTTAGAGATCTACCCCATCATTAAGCACAAGTAAGACAAAGGCAAACTGGGATGAAGGCATAATGTTCTTAGAAGTTGTTAGGAAAAATGGCTGGATAAGCACAGCTTACGTGGAATATCTATTGTTTGCTGCAAATATGCTTTAATAATAGGGTAATTTGTTTCTTCCACTGAATTTGCCAATTGATGGTAAAAACAGTTCTGTAAAAGTCACCCAGGCAAAATAACGAGTGGGAACAATTATTCTTCCTGAGCAGATTTTCTAAATTAAGACTCCCTGCAAAAAGGCTGAGAATGCTTGCTTTAGCTAATGCTCTTTTCTTTGTTTTTCATCTGTAGAGCACACATGGTTTTGCAGTGCCACAGCCGTTAAATTGTGTATTTCTAGTTTGCTTAAATTTCTCAATCTCTCTCTCCCCCTGTATAGACAGATACAGATAGATAGGTTGATTGATTGACTGAATTGTTTGTGAAAGCAAAGGTATAGTTAGGAAAAATCAGTGCTGCTATTTCTTTTAAATCAGGTGTTTGAATGTCTATAGGCACACAGATGCTTATATATGAAAATATCTCTTCAACTTCACAGGTGCCCTTCTTTGGTCATGGTCAATGTGTCAGGCCTACAAGGTACTGTCTTTCCATATACTGCCATGACAGTAGATACCTTCAAGTAAATTAGAATTTGCCTGATCCAAGTTGTAGTATGTAGAATAGGGCATCCAGGAAGCACTGGCAAGGAGATGATGGTAATGAGCCTTTGACTTTCACATACGCTTTCTTTGCTATAAATTAGCAGTACTAACACACTTATCTCACAGCATTTCTCAAATCCCCTATTGTGTTGGTGAGTCTTATTCAGACAGCTTTGAAAATATGATTCTTAGAGTAGAAGGTACATGCCTAATAAATTCAGTTCTGGAAGACTCACAAGTCGGGAATCTCCACAGGGCCCGAGTGTTAGTTTTATGTCCAGAACACACAGAAATTGAGTCTCAGCTGAGCACCTAACTCCCTTAAGTGTTTGCAAATATTTGTACAAATATATATGTTATTTGACTGAAGTATGAAATAATTGCTTTAATACATGATAGGGTTGCCGGTAGTGGGTTAACCTGACCAAATGACTGTATATACAACAAATGAAGCAAACCAAACAGTACTTAGAAAGACTTCTTTGTCTCCTCAAAGGGAACTTAAGAACACTAGCTCAGAAGGAGTTGGTGACACTCTAAGTGAGCTGAACACCACCCTACTGTAAACATTTAGTTTTACAAGTTGTATTTCATTTCTCAAACCTGATTTCACTCAATGTATTAACATGAAAAATGCTTTTGTGTCTTTCTGGGTGAGCACTCTGAACCTTACAGGACTAAGCAGTCCACACTGGTTTAATCTTCTACCAGCAGAACTGGGGAACCGTCATCCCAGGGAACAGCAAACAAGCACTTTCACTAAAACCCACCAGAGGACAGAGGACTTGAGTACCCCTACGGTCATTGATTTCTGGGCCTCTCTATTTAGACTGCAAGGAACAGTGCTTATTACTGTAAACCACACTGGTACTTGGGAAATGCCACAAGTTCCTTCTTTTCCTGCAAGACGAACAAACGTCAGAGCGCAAGCCTTTCAGGGACATAGGCTGCCTCATTTGAACTTGATCTGTACAGAAGAAAAATCCAGCTATTAATCCTCTGAGAAGCTTATTGGTAAGGAGGCATTTAAAATCACAGTAGGAATAAAAATCTGTGTTGTGGTTTCTGTGGTACTGCTGTGTGATAATGAGCTGTACTTGCATCACTTGACATGGCTTCAAGTATATCGACACCGTTCAGGTGCAGACTGTGATCCCTGCAGTATCCCCGTGGACAGATGGGGAAATGCGTTTCCAGGAATCGCTAGTTTTACAGTGTAGGTAGTCAGGTCTCATTGTCGCAGGGTAACACAACTTGAAAGGTGATCTTGTGCTGTGTACAAAGAAATCCTGCTCCAAGCCTGAGCTCCTGAATTTGGGTAAGATGAGCAGAGAAACTCTGCCTGAATTCTATGTTGTACAGAGCACAAAGGCTGCTTCTCAGGAATGTCAAAGTAAATAAATGCTTTTCTGCACAAATCCCTTCCATTTCACACAGCTCCTAGAACTCCCCCTCTCTAAGAATTGTAGAGAAGCCAGCAGTGAGAGGTGGCTGGAGCAAAACTGACTTTTTTTCTTTTCCTTTTCTTAAGTTGTCTGTTTATTTTGCAGTAGATATCATCATCTGGAAAAGACTCCATGGGTACAAAGAATTGTAATTTCTTCCCAGAAAGCTAACAATACCAAAAAAGTAAGGGGATTTTTTTTTGTGAGCAAGTAAAAAGGAACATTAGAGACAGATCATAAAGGAAAGAAGTCAAAGTGATGACAAATATGGTCTTTAAAATGTTGGGTATCTTCTTTAATTGCATTTATTTTATTATGTAATTTCTTTGCTGTTGCTGATTTTGGCACAATTATTGTAAGTAGTCTGTAAATTTTTGTATACTTAGCTTATGACCCTTTGAATACTGGTTGGTTTGTATTTTTCGCAAGCACTGATTTCAGCTAAAAATGCATTCCAGCTCCCTGTCCTCATTCTCTTTCTGTCTTGATTTTTCCTGGTGCATTGGGATTATTTATGGCTCACTGGATAATTTCAGAGAGTGCTCAGGATTTTAAAGCTGGTTCCTAGGCTCAATTACTTCAGTCTTGCAGTGCAGAGTTTTTGATATTAAATAGGATTGCCTTTAGGATGTACTGAGTTCCCATCACTTGCAGAGGCATCCCGCAAATAAAATCCAGCAATTCTGAGAACTGGAGAAAAGCTGTTCTTGGTCCCCTGCCAAGCTGTCTGGCTTGGAAAATGTTGCTTTTATGTTTGGCACCCAAAGCTATCTTCTGTGAGACAGGGATGATAACTCTAATATATCTACAAATTAAAGGAACACTAAATAATATTCATTCATAGGTGGGCCTAAAATCTACTTATTGTAGTTACATTCCTTATTGAACACAAAGTAGCTAACATGACACTGATATAGGCTCCATTCAGTCAGTGTCTTCAACAGCTGCATACCTGGGCTTCTGCTTGGCTGGTTTTATATTACTTCCTTTAGAAAACAGATTCATTTACTAAATTATTTTTTTTCTTGCTTACTGATTACATTCATTACTTTCAGTACCCTAGCAAATGGTAAAAACTCAACTGAATAAAAATGAAACCACAGTTACTTCTAGTTCAGTTTGAAGTAGTAACTCTTACTTCGCTTTCAGCTCCACTCAATCCTAAATCCTTGTTCTCTGTATGTATTTTTCTCTAAATGTAGTCTGGGTTTGGTTTACGACAATCATTACTACATGACAAATTTATATGAATCTTGTCATGTGTGAAATATGAATTTTGTAGATTATGACACTGAGATTTGAAATATCTCACAAGGAAAAATGGAAAATCCTCCTTGCCAGTTTTTCCCCTCAAATGAATACAGTGTTTAAAAAGACAGTGCACTGATAGCGCAGTAGAATGGAATTTACTTATCTGTGAGACCTGCCTAGCACCAGCAACAACAGCAGCTTCTTCCTTGTTTCTGTGCGAATGCACTTGACTCTGAGGTGAAGTACCCACATCTAATGAAGCATCTCATTAGTCACTCTAGACATGGCTTTCTAACGTTATTGCTAGGCTAGGTACTGATGTCTTCCAAGTATGGATGTTTGACCATAGTGAAATTTACACGGATCAAAAATACATTTTCCACAGTAAATGAAATACCACTGGGTTGTGGCAAGTTGCATTAGCATTAGTGATTTAGGAAAAGAGAATTTTGCATATCAGAAATATTTTTCTGATCTGTCAGGCAAATTAACTTTCTCTAGAGCTAAGCCTAAGAAATGTTGCTCCTTCTATGACAAGGTGACCTGCTTAGTAGATGAGGGAAAGGCTGTGGATGTTGTTTACCTGGACTTTAGTAAAGTCTTTGACACTGTTTCCCACAACAATCTCCTGGAGAAACTGTCTGCTCATGGCTTGGACAGGTGTGCTCTTTGCTGGGTGGAAAACTGGCTAGAAGGCCAGGCCCAAAGAGTGGTGGTGAATGGAGTTAAAACCAGTTGGTGGTCAATCACAAGTGGTGTTCCCAAAGGCTCGGTATTGGGGCCACTTATCTTTAATATTTTTATCTACGACCTCGACAAGGGGATCGAGTGCACCTTCAGTAAGTTTGCAGATGACACCAAGTTAGGCGGGAGTCTTGATCTGCTTGAGGGTAGGAAGGCCCTACAGAGGGATCTGGACAGGCTGAATTGATGGGCCAAGGCCAATGGTATGAGGTTCAACAAGGCCAAGTGCCGGGTCCTGCACTTGGGTCACAACAACCCCATGCAGCACTACAGGCTTGGAGAAGAGTGGCTGGAAAGCTGCCTGGTGGAAAAGGACCCGGGGGTGTTGGTTGACAGCCAGCTGAATATGAGCCAGCAGTGTGCCCAGGTGGCCAAGAAGGCCAAAGGCATCCTGGCTTGTATCAGCAATAGTGTGTCCAGCAGGACTAGGGAAGTGATTGTCTCCCTGTACTCAGCAGTGGTGAGGTCCCACCTCAAATCCTGTGTTCAGTTTTGGGCCCCTCACTACAAGAAAGACATTTTGATTCTGGAGCGTGTCCAGAGAAGGGCAACAAAGCTGGTGAGGAGTGTGGAGCACAAGTCCTATGAGGAGTGGCTGAGGGAACTGGGGTTGTTTAGCCTGGAGAAAAGGAGGCTCAGGGGAGACCTAATCACTCTCTACAACTACCTGAAAGGAGGTTGTAGAGAGGTGGGGGTTGGTCTCTTTTCTCAAGTAACAAGCAATGGGACAAGAAAAAATGGCCTCAAGTTGCTCCAAGGATGGATATTAGGAAAAATTTCTTCACAGAAAGGTTTATCAAGCATTGGAACAGGCTGCCCATGGAAGTGGTTGGATCACCATCCTTGGAGGTATTTAAAAGAGGGGTAGACATGGTGCTGAGGGACATGGCTTAGCAGTGGTTTTGGCAGTGTTAGGTTGATGGTTGGACTCAAAAGTCCCTTCCAACCTAGACGATTCTATGATTCTAAAGTAAAGTCGTGAGTAAATATAAGTAGTAAAACTACAGTGGAAAACTCTCAATCAGTGGACTATCTCTGGAACAATGCAGACATCAAAAGTTCTCATATTTAGCCAGAGCTTTAAGAAAATGTTAAACACCTGCTCATTTTAGGTATATACTTGACTCCATTCCTGTTCACCAAAGCACCTGCCACTTGCTTGAATCCCATTTCGGTCAGTGGGAATATTCACATACTTAGGTACAAGCTGAAGTACTTTAGTGGACCTTAGTGGAGGTGGATTGTGGCCCCTGAGAGGAATACATCACATAACAATCTGATTTTGCAACAATCTTGACTATGCAATTTGCAATTGTAAACCTGAAACGCAGGAGGAAACTTAAGTTTGTTTTGTGAATTTGTTACAGCTTCAAGGTCACGTCCTAGAAAAAAGTCATCGCCCATTCAGTGGTCTGGGTGATTTGATTTTTTTATTATTAGTGAGGCACTGGAGTGTTAAATGAAAAACCCACTGCTGGAGGCAAGAGGGAGAAACTCTTGACCGGGGGAGACGAGGAGAGGCAAACTATCTCTTAATTATACCAGAAATGGCTCCCAAGGAAGAACTGGCCAAAGAACTGTTCTGTGCAGTACAATGAACTTGTTTGACAAGTTCATTATCGCAACAAGTATTGATTGCTTATCAAGTATAGAGACCTTGTGGCCATCTATAATAAGACAATCTGAGGTCATTGTTTTCCAACTGTCTTTCTACTAATCTTTGAAATTTTATACTGTATTATTCTTCACAGAAAATTAGATGGGCAACATCTCAAGTGTCCATATGATGTTCTCCACCCACTCCCATCCTCTCACGTGCATATGCAGTGTCACAGTATCTGTGGCTTCAGAGTCTCTTATTTCTAAAAAGAATACAGACATACGTATGTATATATGCATATGTATATATAAATATACATATGTATGTGTGTGTGTATTTATGTTTGACCATACAATGCATATATATATTTATATATATGTGTGTGTGTATCCTCCTTATTGCTGGCAAGACATAAATTGTTCGGCAGACCCACTTGCGGCCACTGAGTGACAGCTCCCGTCATGTACAGGACTTTGCTGTTCTAAAACCGGTGTCGCCAGCTCTGCATAACATGGTTTGCATTCCTGCCGTGGCACAATGAACCTTCTGGAGACAGTGCCTCGAGGGAGCATTACAAGGTATCTTCTCAAACATTGAGAAGCTCCTAAACACAGAGTGGCCCCCAAGGTTGTGTGGCTGCATCTTTCCTGTGTTGAGGGCAGAGAAGCAATCCTGCCTGGGGAACACCAACATGGGAAGCATGCACAGCGCCACAAAGTACATCAGCTTTAACTCTGTAGTGTTTTACAGTTCACTGCCCCTAGATTGGATACTGTCACTAGTTTTGATCTAAAGAATGAACAGAGTGACAGAATGTACCTAAATTACTTATGGCTTTTTAGCACTGTTTTTTTTATTTTTTGTAATTTGGAGTTGTGTTTTGTTTTCATACAGTTAATTTGGATCAAATATTTATTAGTTGTAACTGAGAAGAATAATTTTGAGATGTTTGTATGGATACTTGGTTTTACTTTATTCCCTGCAGTCAAAACCCATGAAGTTGTGAGTACACCATCTTCCACTGAAAAGGAGTGCATGAGGTTTCTCCCCTTTTTACCTACCCTCCTGTGTTTATCTCTTACCACTGATAGGAATAATACCGTTTATTAATTGACTCAATTCTATTTTGGTTATATTGAAATAATTTTATGTGATAAAGACATCAAGTCTAAACACTGACGGTATTTGATTGGATACTCATAACAATTTAATGATAAAAAACAATTGCCAAGATTTGGGATATGATTTCCACATGTGTTCAAGTGACAGAGGGACGGCAGTCTACACAGACACTTTGGTATTCAACTCCTGTTTAAGTATCAACTCCCACTCAAGCTGATAAGGAGATGAAACACAGAGGGAAGCTACACAAAATTAGTGGCTCCAGCCCTTTCTACTAAGTGCTAGATCAGAGATGGGTTGCACCTGTGTGGCTTAGAGCATTCATTGTCATGTAATATTGCATCTGCTGTTGAAGATTACAGAGATTTACCCAACAAAATTGCCTTGTTAGGGTTGGACAACTGACTATCTTTTCTCCTTTTAAAATAAAGAAGCAGACAATGGCAGCATAAACCCAGCTTTTATTTTACAAATTAGGGATTGAAGCCTTTTCCAAAGAAACAGACTTACATTTTCCTGAGCATGAGTCTTATCAATATAAGCAGCCTGTCTTCCCAAGACGGCACTCTTCTAAGAAGGCTAGAAAAGTCAGGCACTCTGTGCTTGGCATTACTGGGAATTTCTGGACCCTAATGATAAACAAGCTCGTAGGATGTTGTGATTTAACCCCAGTAGGCAGCTAAGCCCCACACAGCTGCTCGATGGTGAAGAGAATCAGAAGGGTAAAAGTGAGAAACTAGTGGGTTGAGATAAAGGCAGTTTAATAGGTAAAGCAAAACTGCATGCACAAGCAAAGCAAAATAATACTTTCAATACTTTCCATTGGCAGGCAGAAAAATTGGCAGGAAAGCAGGACCCCACCATGCATGACGGTGACTTGGGAAGACAAATGCCATAACTCCAGATGTCCTCCCTTTCCTCCTTTTTCCTGACAGCTTTTATTGCTGAGCATGAAGTCCTATGGTATGGATTATCCCTTTGGTCGGTTGGGTTCAGCTGTCCTGGCTGTCTCCCCTCCCAGTTTCTTGTGCAACCCCAGCCTACTCTCTGGTGGGGTTGTGTGAGAAGCAGAAAAGGCCTCGATGCTGTGTAAGCGCTGCTCAGCAGTAACTAAAACATCCCTGTGTTATCAACACTGTTTTGGTCACAGATTGAAAATACAGTGCCATACAGGCTACTGTAAAGAAAATTAACTCTTTCACAGCCAAGACTAGTACAAAGGAACAGAGTCCCTAGTCTAGAGATGACAATAGTGACTTCAGATGGGTCAAGCTTCATCTGCCTCTTCCCAGGACTGCTTTTTCATTAACAAGTTGCTGGATGAAGCTTATGAGGATTTTGGGAAGAGGGACTAGCACTTGCCCACCCAATCTTCTTTCTTCCTCCTGGCATCATGACTTTTGAGTTGCCTTTTTCACAATGGCCCAAATTCAGAGGTGTCTGCTCCAGAGTCATTAAAATGAAGGTATGCCTTAAAATTCTGTCTTTTTGTTATTTATTAGGGGTGAAATTCTGATAGGTCTCAGGATTCTGGAATACTAAGTGAGCTGCCTTGAATTTTGCTCTGCGATTGCAGTGGACAGTTCATACAAATCTGTTGGATAATTACTCAGTTAAATCAACACTCTTCCCCTTTTCATTTGCAGTCTTCGTGTTTGTGGTTCACTGCTGGTTTAGCTGAGTCACATTTTACCTTTCTGCTTTTTGTGAACAGTTATGGAACTTGGAATGAGTATTCACATTGCAGCTCATTGTGCAATGCACATTTCCCTGTATGTGTTGCCATTAAAAATGGACATGATGTTTTTCCAAAGCAGCATTAGTTATATCAAGTAAAATGAGTCACTATGCTTAAAACAGAAGTTTTGCCTTCTGAAGACATTCTCCCTTATGAGAATTTGTCACAGTGTGTCCATGAAACCTCCTAGTGCTAAACTGGATTTCAGATGCAGCAATGTTTTCTACCCAAAATGACAGCATTTCATGGAAAACTTTTTTCCTTCTCTTTGGTTCTCAGCCAGAATGCTTTAGCTTCTAAAATGATTTGTGATGAACAGTAACAGTCTGTGTGGTGCTTCTCAGTTGCGTATTATATTCCTTCAATAAAAGCCACTTGGATGGAAGCCTTCTGCAGAAGGACAGGGCCTGGTTAGGGAAAGAAGACTTCTGGGGCTGCAATGAACAGGGGAGAGAAAGGAACTTGAAGACTGCCACTCTGTCCCAGCAACCAGGACACTTAATCAAGCAGATAGCTAGGTCTTTGAAGCAATGGAGAGAGAAATTTTCAGAGAGGGGAGAGTATAGAGTTGGCTGCAACTCAGAAAGCCACCGAATTGGCTGAAAGCAAGCCTGAGAGCAAAGACCTAACCTGCAGGGATGCGGCCTGCAAGGCAGGAAGCTGTTTACAAGCTTTTTTGTCCTTTAGTTCTCCCTAGATAGACCCATCTGAAGGTTCTGGCTGACAGAGGTCCCATTGCACAGCATTTGGTCTGTTCTAAATATGATTTTTAAAACAACTACTGAAAGTGGGAAAGGACTTTGCATCAGATGCTGGTAATAATGGTTCTGTCTAACAACTTCTGCTTGTTCAGCAAAAGTGTTTTGTTCTTCCCTATTTGTTGGCAATTCATGACCCTGTAGCTACAGGAGCTGTGTAGTACACTGAGGTAAACTGCACCAGTGCAACCACCACCTGGTAGTACACATGTGTTACCGAGTCCCACTGTATCAGTATGGAGAGTCTGGTGCAAAAGTCTGAACTGTAAACAGTTGTTGTTCTGTTGTTCTACAGAAACTGTGGACGATCCTTTGTAATCTATGAAAAACATGATTGTATATTTTCTCTTCTTTAAAAATGCTCATTTTTTATCAGTCCATAATTCATTTTGACATCAGACATAAAACAGATTTGGTTTCTGTTATCTATAAGCATGCAGTGAATAAACTATTCAAATGTAGAGAGAGCATGAGCTCAGACATTCAAGAATCTTCTTGGGTTTTTTTAGACTAACAGTCAGGCACCAAAGTCAAATGTAAATCAACACAGAAATGCTATCAGTGTTGGGAACCAGGATTTTAATCTAACCTTTCTTCCATAAACTGCAAAGGTGCTTCTTGTCCTGCAACTTGAAAAGTCTCTTGTTTACTTGCTTAGTTTTCAGACCACATTTTAAAAGAGTGGGTTTTAGTAAGACATGAAGAACTTGAACTTCCTGGCTATCTGGATAGCTCGTGATGATGGTGTCAGTGCAGCCACACCGTGAACAATGCGATGGGGAGCTTCCCATGCTTCTCCAAAGATAAATGGTCTATACTTCACGCTACAGCCAAGCAAAAGGGACTACTACTACTGCATGGGATAATTTTCCTCACATACGTAGCCACAAAGGAAAATGTATTTTTCTAATTGAATTTGGCTTTTTTGGCTTAATTGTGTTTGCTGCATGTTCCAGATGAGAAATTGGGTAGTGGTCAAGTGTGGTTTCTTATGCATTGCAATTGGTTGCAATTAGCAATGCTGTTCCTAAGTAATGTGTAGTTTATTTGTTTTTGTGTTGTAGCTATGTGAAATGCAGGTTGGTTGTGAGGGGTGCTGCTGTTGATGTAACTGGACAAGCACAACATTTTAATTCATGGCAGTACAGCTGTGTCTCGTCTAAATTGGGCTTACAGACTGGTGGAAGAAGCGTTAAAAATATATTGCTTAATAGTTTCAGGAGAAGTTTTACATTGCAGTATGCATTAGGGAAACTTCCTTCTAATTTCTTGAAATTGTCAGTACTGGAAATTTCTCCAGCCTATCCCAACTTGGTCAGTTATCTGGGGGGTGTGTTTGGTTTTTTTTGTTTTAAGACAACACCAAACACCTTACACCAGCCTGCAGAAGGAAAATGGCCTCAAAATTGTCACTTTAATACTGCTGGAAAAGAGGAACCTGTATTCTTTTAAGAGTCAGATCTCCTTTCTTGTTTCTGAATTGAAAGAGAGCTCTCTGCATCATCGTATTTCCTTTACAAATTACTAAAAGCCTTAATAAAACTCTCCCTTTTCCAGTCAGGGCACAGAGCCTTTTGTATTCTGCTGCCTTTCTCCCCTCTCCAGAGATTTGCCTTGATAGCAGGAGGGTGGCCCATCTTTTCACTGTGAGGCTCCTGGCCTCCTGAAGGAAAAGCAAGCTCGCCTCCCTGAGACCCAGTGTTCCTCACATTGTCTTTTTCTTTCCCCACACCGGCCCTGAGGATACCACTGCGGTCAAACAAACGGTCCTGGTATTTGAATGCGGTAGCTGTTATTTCATCTTTATTCCATTCCTCTTTTTTCTTAGTAATCCAGTAGGGTTATGATACTGGCCAACCACCCTGTAGATACTCTGTAGATACTGTAGATATTCCGCATCTGATGCAGGCATATGCACGCCACAATACCATTCACGCTGTTGAATGTCACACATTAAAACCAGCACAGTGCTGTGTTGCCTCCTTTTTAGCATTCAGACGATTTAAATGTTTACTTCACTGCAGTGGCAGCATCATAACTCTACATTGTAGCATCCACAGATTCCAAATTTTTTATCATCAATGAGTAAGTTGGATAAATTAATCCCTGCTGAGCTAAACGATGACACATTGGTGCCTTCACTACTGGTATGTAGGTTTGCGGCAGCCTGAATGCTCTTTTCACTTCATTTTCTTCTCACATAGACAACAAAGGTGCAAGAGAGGAAGGGGTTTCTTTTCTTGCAAAACAGTCTTTGTTCAGACCTGCGGCTTTAGGCAGAGTTAAAATCCCCAATTGCCTGCTAGTGCATTTATTTTCCTGAACTCAGCTGAAGATCTCAGCCGTATTGTTTTTCTGAAGGCCTAGACTACATCTGCCTGGTAAAGGCTAGACAAGTTTTTATGTATAATTTGTAAGATTTAGAATTTGAATCCACTCATTTTGTAGGCATATAGGTTCAGTAATAACTGTCTTCCTGCACGTCTCCTGTCTTGTTTTGCATGTATATGGCTAAAGGATAGACATATACTGGCCATTTATTCCTTTTTATAGTTTTCCTGAAGAATGTCAAATCGTTAATTGTTGCTTCCTGTATGGTCCCATGTATGGGCATCACCTCCTGGTGTGCAAAGGGAGAGAAAAGAACGGTTGTACCTTTCTCTTCCACTGATGCTTTTTGTGCAGTGGGTACTGAACACAGACACTGCCAACTGCTAGCCCCAAAATGATTTGGTTTTTTTCCCCCCCAAGAGTACCTACAGAATCAGAATGAAGATTAAATCTTGGTTCCTGCTTCACTGGGTAGCACAGCAGTGTTCCCTCAGACCAGTGGCTCTAGTGCTGCAGCAAGACAAATAATGCAGAGCTGCTCCAGCAGCTCCCACGTCCACAGAGTCCCTCACAGCCAAGGCTGTAGCTTTGTAACAAACACTTGTGTTTTGCTTTCAATCCATTTTCACCGTTGCAGTTCTCATCCTTGACCTACCTTTCCTCGGTGTACCTTTCTTACAGAAGTGCCATGTGATGACTCATGTGCTTTTTATTTTTAATACACACATATGCAAATACGTGTGACTGGGCAGCGTGAGAAAAATACAACTGGAGAGTAGAAGAGTTTTTGGTTTTTTTTAAGCTTTCAGTAGCTTCTTCTTTTACACGAGATATGATTTTCTGCAGATTTCTGCAGAAAAGTGAGTTGTGAGTCCCTGGCAGTGGGGATGCTGTGGTGAGAGGAAGGCTCAGGCCTCCACAAGCATCAGGAAGAATGTTGGCAATACAAATGACGAGCAATATTCAAGGCACCTAGGGTTAAATCTGTGTTCTGCTATTCCCCTTTTGTGTGACTGGAAGAACTCACTCATGTGAACTGAGCTCTTCTCCCTCCTATGTAAGAAGGATACAGTAATCTTTATTTATTCTTTTTTTTGCCTGTAATCCTTTTAGCACAGGGACTGTCCCTAGTTCTGTATTTGTGCTGTGGCTAGTATAATCAGGACTCCTGATTTTTAGATTGGCCCTGTGTATTTCATGAAAGAAGTACCCACTAATTTTTTTTTCCACTGTGGAGGAGGAAGCCGTCAAGTGAAGCTCCAAAACCAGTGAGCTGTTGTCTAAGAGCAGAGCATGCACAGGGTGCCCAGGTGTCTTTATTTGGCATCTGTGACCAAAATCCGCTGCCTTCTCCCACACCTGTATCTCCCTTCAGAGCATGACTGCATCTACTGCTGATATACTCTCTGGTTTTTTGTTGGTTTTTTTGTTTGTTTGCTTGGTTTTGGGTCTTTTTGTTGTTTTTTTTTTGTCACTCACATGCTGACACACTATCATTTCCCAAAATAATATAAAAATTATCTTTCAGATTAGCATAAAACTACACGGTTACTAATGTGAGGCCACATTTTATTTTCTTTCCGTGTAATATCCATCTAATTGTACTTAGGGCTCGGTATTCCTGATGCAGCATAGACACATGTAAAACTCTCATTGACTTCAGTCTTTTGCCAGCCTGGAGAATTCCAGGCATATCCCAAAACTTGCACATCTGTCAGCTGAGGTACTTTGTTACATCCACCTGCTCTTGCAGGAATATGGCAGGATTGATATTAGATAATACATAAAAAATGGTGCACTTCTTTAAGTTGTGTAGAATTAACATGCACTTAAATGTTCCTTAAAAGACCATCAAACATGCTGTAAGAAGTCCCAAAATGTGACGCAGATAACATTTTTCCAGAGTGCATCTGTTCTGAATTGCAGGTACACAAAGCAATCCATAATAAAACAATTCTAAGAAGTTTATTATGAAGACAGCTTGCCAAATCATTTTCTTCCACAGATAAGTTGTCAATTAGAGCAAGATAAAATATTATGGTGCTGTGAATACTTGCCTTAGAAGCTATGCAGATTCTTTGTCTAAATTTATCCCTGCACACATTCGTCTAGGAAGAGGTGCCGTGACAATAGCTGTGTTTTAGCCACTGTTTCTTCTACTGCCTTCCCTATCTAGCAGAGGTCTACATTTTTGTCACCCATATAAATGTTGCATTTGCCCATGAAAAGAATGTGACTTGCCAAGTATTTGGATGTCTTCTCAAGTATCCGGGAGTTGATGTTTAAGAACAAATGACAGTGAAATGAAGCTAAATGGATTTGTTTACCAAAGCACTTTAATCACAGATACATGCAATTTTATGAATTACACAACCTCCTCTTTCCACAGGAGAGATGGCACAGACCTGGTGGAAGGTTGAGCAGGCCAGCCTGGTGGCTTCTGCTATGCTACACACAGTCCTTCCGCAGGGTCGTGGGCTTTTTTCTGCTCCCTGAGTTCCCAAGGTTGGAGTGATGATCCTGGTGAAGGGTTGTGGAGCATCCCTCCCTGGAGCTTTTTTCAGAAACTCTCAGTTACTCCAGTATTCTTGTGTCCTTAGCTTTAGGACTGAGTAGAGAATACCTTGATGATGCTTAGGCTGTCCAACTTGAATGGGTGTTTTCTTATTTGCCATTGCCACAGTCTGCACACTTCTGGACACTTGCACTTCTTGATGATCAACGGGTTGTTTGCCCATCTACTTCCCTGAACACATCAAAACTATTCTGTTGTTTAAGATAGGCCATATTTATATCTACTTCTACTACATATAGCAAAAAAAATCAGTTGACGTTCACAGGTTTATACTAACAGCTATGCTAACTAGGCCTAATTTATGCTAGCTGCTACACTAGATTATAACTAAATACTCTAATAAGATGATAGATCAGGTTTGCAACCAAATAAAACATGATCTGCTCATAAGGTAAGTGCAAATGGATAAAAATAAGTTCTGATTATTTATTTATTTCTATTTCTTTGTGAAAAATATTTGCTTATCTGAGTGGTCACCTCTCCATCTACAATTATGCATTTGGCAGATTTGGACCCATGTATTTTGCTTATCAATCTACTTTGAGCACTTGCTAGAGCATCTTACTAGCTGCAAGTTTAGTTCTCACAGTTAATGTGCAGTAAAGTAATCAAGGTGGTGATCATTGTTTATAGTAAATTTCTAGACCTTCAAGCCCCACAAAACCAATTTATTTTCAGCAAAATAGATGTGAAGAGAGTCCTCATAAATTCACATGAACAAAAGAGTGATATCTGAGAGGGTGTTCATTTCTTTAATTGGGTATATAAGTGTTTCATGGTGTTATCAATTTTCTCACCTTCTTCTCTATCATGAAATCTAATCAGCTCCCTTTCTTTAGTGCTTATGCTTTTTCCTATAAATGGAAAGTCCTCATTAATGGGAACTCATTTTGTTCTTCTGAGTTGTGGACCTGCATGACAGTCGAGTCTTAGTTGAAAGTCTTCATTGCTAGGTTCGCACAGGTATCTCACTGACAATAAGGTTAAATCAGAGCTTATCTATACCATTAGCATGAAAAGAACAGATCCTATTGACCTAAGGCAAAATGTTTGGAAAAAAAGCCTTTAAGGATGCCTCAGAGTATAGTCAGCTATCTTTATTGCACATAACAGAGTCAGCCAGGCTTGTTGTATGATGGAAGATGGTTTATCCAAGCAGCCATATAGTTTTATTACCTTCACTCATATGCTTCCATACTTCTAAATCCTTGGTCTGCTCATTATGTCATATTGTGGCTGCTGTAGAAGCTCTGGCTCTGCGAAGGCAATTCCCCTGAGAAGGCCTAGCCACCTGGAGACCTTGAGACTCTGAAAGACTTTCTCGTGATCAAGATTTCACATTGACTACAGTTTAACAGCAGCTCTTCCAGCTGGAAAGAGTGCTCTGGTGATTGTACTGTGTTGCTAGTCTGGAGCAAGGGAGCTGATCTTAAGCACCATGTACATCTCTGGACTTCTGTAAGGGGTGGATGATGGTAATGTCAGGACATAATGACCAGGAAACAACTTTTGTTTTCCCAGTTTATTTTGGTTCTGATTTTTATTTGTTTTCCTAATCTGTATTACAAATTATTTGGGGGCAAGAAAAGGGTAACAGTAAACATGTATCAGCAAGGAATTCAATGAGATGTTGTAGCAAATTAGTTCATTACACATGATTGCACGCTTAAAATTATAAAATACCAGGCTTGGCCTTAGAACATAGAAGTTAGTCTGAGTATATATGCAAGCCTGAGGGGTTGGGTTCATTATTTTTTAGGTGTAAGTGTTGTTTATGTGAGTTGTAGAAATAGCATAGTGACATCTTTGCACATATGTTGAGTGATTATGAATTTTTTATTATTTTGGAGAGGGGGAAATACAATATAATGAGTTCTTTCACATGTACATGGCCTTGAATAATGATTTTTTTCCCTATTTTTTTGGTATTGACATTTTTGCTAATGTCTTTTAAACTTATTTTATATAATATCATATATTACAGTTTGTGTCACGCAGAAACAGCCTACTCATGAAGTAAGCACATGCTTCATCAGACTGGCACAGTCAATGTTAAAAGTAAAAGTATTTTCACCTGTCTGTTTTGTAACATTTGCAAAAAAATACATGATGACAAATTTTTCAAGCTTCCCATTAACTAAGTACCTTTCTGCTTGCTCCATGTGAACTGGTACTTCTGATATAATGAAACTGAGAGACATTCATTCTCAGTGAACAGCGAAGTTAATGCAAGGAGTATTTGTTGAGGCTATTTGATGAAAATGTACTGCATTCAGAGTTCATGCTGGCAGCTACTCAGATTCTTCTTTTATTCTTGCATGAGAGTCCTGGCAGTTGAAACATTTTGCATATCAAAAGTAAACTCTATTATATTAAACAATGTGGACCAAATGTTGCAGTCCATTAGGCCAGAGAAAGAAAGTGTAAGTAATTTTATTTCCACTGAATTCCTTTGGATTTATGCTAGCATTAATTAGACAGGATTTAGTCACTCAGGATGCAGAACAAATTTTGTCATGCATTAGCGTTCTTTCAAAGCTGCCAGTTTTGAGTAATTTATTTGACTAGTTAAAAAAAATAAATCAACACTTAATTTATTAAAATATAACCCAGTATGTTTGGGCATTCTGCTTGTTTACTGAGAGAAAAAAAAATTCTGTCAATATACCCACAGAGAACTAAAAGTTCATTTTCACTGAGTAATTCTAAGTAAACAGGAGAAAGTGGCAGCACTCTTTTATAGCCACCCTCGCTGAACAGTATTTCTAATGCCACAGTGTTGTGCTGTAGAAGTCTAAGAAAATACCTCTTCAGCACTCAAGATAACTTGTAAACTTAATAAACACTGTCAGTATAGTTCAGTTGCCTGTTACCATTACAAACATAAAGGGTAAAAGATGCATTTATTTGTATTACTGGAAGAATCCATTGAATGGACTACACATTTATGGATAAATTTATCTTCATTCTTGGAGTACCTTGTAGTAAGTTAATACGTCTAAGCATTCAAATAAGAGTTGTTAATAATAAATATTTGAGCTTCCAGCCTATGTTATTGGGCTCAGTGACATACTCAGTTAAAATCTAAATTCTGCCTCCTTGTAGGAGGCTAGAATTCTCTGTGAGGACTAAAATCACTACTCTCAGACCTACAATAAATAGACTTCACTGGGAAGAAGATGAAATTATTTTCCTGTACCACAAGATGAGAGGTTGTATGTGCTAAACAAACACCATCCTAGGTCATACAGCTGCCTATACAACTTTTTTAACAGGCAGAGGTGATCATGTTTAGCATTAGCAGTGCTTTGGAATGCTGGTTATTGCATCCGTGTTTTAATGACCACCAGGAACCAGTCAAACCTGCTGCAGCATACACACGCTTGTACGTGTTTATTAAGAAGACTTATTTGAAAGCCATTAAAATATTGTAAAGACACTACAGGAATACAAGCAGAAAGCAAAAAGAAGAGCACTGTGAAGTCTGGTTAGTGTAAATGCTAACCGTCCCAAGGTCACTCCAAAACTGAATGTGAGTCTAAGAGGCTTGTGAAGGGCATCCTGCCAAACTTTGGCCGAGTCTTGATAAAGTGCAGGCTAGAATGAGGGATTCGTCAACAATTCCTTCTGCATCTCCTTTGAATGTGGTACAAAACCTTTTGTTACATGTTAGAGAAAGGTGTGTTGTTCTGAATGTTTAGTCTTTGATGCTGTTTTTGTTGCAATGGAACTCCTGTTGCTGATTATCATATAACTGAATGGTCTCTACATGACAAAAGAAAATAAAAATTGAATGTATTTTAATCCAGAATAAGATAAATACACAAATTAAAATTTCTAATGAAAAAATTACACTTCAACAATCTGCAATTTCTAAAATGAAATATTTCTCCTTAATTCTCAACCATCTACAGTTACTCTTGCAAAGTGAGGCATATTAATGTTTAAGGATTAATCAGTAAATCACACCCACCCACCCCCACCTTTTCTTTTTTTTGAGAAAACACAGGTGGCCGGAACAGTTACTGTAAAGAACTCAAAAACTCCCTCTTCTCCTAACCTTTTCTTTTATCTTGCAACTTGAACAAAACCAGTGTCTGTTTGGTCTTTCCTTTTCCTTTCCATACCTTTTCTAGCCTTTGTCCTTCAAATCCATTACAATTTATTGTCTCATCTCATATTCAACTCTCCCTGTTCAGTTGCTTGTCCCTCATCCCTTTATGTGTTTTTTTTTCTTTTTTTTTTATCTGTTCTGCTGTTCTGCTCCTTTGTGATGTCTAATGGAACTTATGGTAGAACATCCTTTGTCAGATTTTTATTTGATTCTTATCTAATTATGGATATTATTTTTAAATTTTAAATTGAAGCGTGTTTGGTTAGTTATATTTTACGAACTGAAAGAATAAAATTCACTTTGCAGCATGCTGTGTGAACAGAACAAAGGAACAGTTGCAAAGATAAATGTACCAAAGGCTCTTCATAAGCACTGCTTTAAAAGTCAGTTTCTCAGACAGCCCAACAGGATGTCCGAACTCAATCAAAACATGTGTCAGGCTCCACGGTTGACATTTCAACACTAAAAAGAGCTTACCCTAGTTTTAACACACAGAAAATGGATTATGTCGTGTCACCAATGAAACATGGCGCCAAGTGAGAGTTTGATTACATGCTATTATAAACTTGGTACTGAACTGACTTTCAAAGTCAATACTGTTGGGCATATTAGTAATTCTTAGCCAAAGGCATGGGGGCTACTAATATAGAAAGAGAATGTTTCTTAACTAGTATTACTTTCTTACGCATAAGACTATTAGAAATAAGATGTTCCCATTAGACAAAATTACCCCACTTTCTGTGAGAGCCAATAAATATTACCTAATGAGTAAATCATGGGTTTGTAACAACCCATGACCCTGCAGTTGGGAGAAATCAATTATATTTTCTTTTCTTAGAGTTATTCCTCTATAAAAATAATACACATACCTCTGTAGTGATGAAGCACTGAAGGGATGCCTAAACTTTGACAATTATAAATATTAGAGTTGAATTTCTTTCTGTATAAAACATCTAGCAACATGAGGGCTCCTTTTATATTCCAGGCAACTCCCAGACCTTCTGCTCCCCTGTTCATCAGTGCAGAGGACTGGAGAGGACACTTGCCTGCTCCTCAAAGGCTTCAGAGGAACTGAGCACTGGAGATATTGGTAGGCTTGATAATCATTCTACTCATCGTTCTGTAAGTAGCCTCACATCCATGGCTAGCCACTGATCAGTCCAGTAATGATAAATGTTGTCCAAGAGGATAAACAGTAGGAGTATGCTGTATCTCTCACACATAAATCTCATTGCTGAAATGCTTTACTGATGCCCTTTCAAAAGCACAGCATTCCACAGGGAACACTTAAATGCTAAATCCAAGTAAGATACTTATGGAAATCTTAAACCAAACAACTACCACACATGCAGATGTGTGCTCAGCAACTTTACCAGATCTGCTTGTGTCCATAATCTGAAAAACTGGAAGGCATGAAAGCAGAAGCTGCTGAAAGCACAGACTCAAAGCAGAGCCACTATTAAAAGGGATTGGAGAAAGAAAGAAGAATGGAAGTAAGCTCTTCTTAGTGGAAGCAGTTGTTTCAAACTGGAATTCTGTAGAGTCTTTAGCTGTAAATGTTTTATAATGTTACATCCTGATTTATCTCCTCACTGTTTTTCTCCTCCATCTTCCCCTATCTGCACACGCACACACCCTCCCAATCAGTGCTTGCGGTGACATAAACATGTGGCGGTTACTGGGCAGGAGCTGTTTAAATCAATTGTTAACAAGGGGCCGAGTTTCAAATAATAAAAAGAAGTACGGGGAAGAGATATCTGCTTGTTCTGAAAAAGAAGAAGCTCAAGCAAACATAAATCTCCAGGTGTGGAGTCCACCTAGGCAGATTTGAAGGGTCTGTTTGGAAGGTCACCTTATAGATGTGAGGTGCCTTTAGAGTTTGGTGTTTCAGTTGTTGTGACACAGAAAAAATATGGTCTTTGTCTGAACAAAATATTTGTAAAATATAAGCCACTTGAATGATCAGGATAACCTTTAGATTCAACTCAGCTCTGAACTAAAGATAAAGCCACCAGCACTTCTCCCAGTGCTTTGAAAAAATCAACACTGCATTAGAGGGTTCACTTAGAAAAAATCACTTTTTTATGGAAATGCTTGTTTATGGTTAGTCAAGCTGTGATTTGTATTTACTTCAGTGACAGCTATTTGAATCATCCTATTACCCTACAAAGAGTTTTAAAATGGTCTAATACAATACTTTGGAATTGCTTAAATGGTGTGTTGTACACAATAAGTTCTGATGGAATGTTTTCAGTGCACCTTAATTAACATTTAGATTTGAAATGTGCAGGATGCAGTCTAAAAGATTTTATGCCATTTAAAGGAATATAAAATAAGATTACTAGTGAACTTATACAATTTCTTTTTCCTTATACAGCCAGGCTTGAATTTGATCTTTCTGAAAAGCATAAAGCGCAAAAACTCAATTTTTGAGCAGTACAGCAGTAAACATAGAGTTCAGTCAGAGTTCCTTTATGATGAGAAAGGATATCTCTTGTCCTTCACAAGGTAGCAAAAACTTATTTCCTGTAGGTAATTTTGGAGAATGCATTTATGGGTAGTAGATGTGGGAAGTTTTGAACCAGTTGTAATTCTCATGTATGCAAATCTGTGTCCCTTTTCAGGTATTTGTATTTGGCTACTACTTGCATGAGAGAGTGTGTGTGGGAAATTAATTGATTCTATATAGCTCACCTCGTTTTTAAATTTATTTGAATGTTCTGTCATTTTCTCTAGTCACTGACCTCTTCACTTTTGAACCTAACCCAGCAAGGAAATGGAGCAGATATGTAACTCCAGCTGATGGCAATCAGACATGATATATATTTAATAATTAGTGCCTACTTTGACATGGAGCTGCTTGAACCTGAGATTTCAATAAGATTTATTTACAACTTAAATGCATTGAAATCCCCCCCCAAATATTTTTCAGCCATTTTAACTATCTCTGCTTAAGCATTGTATGCAATGGAGAAGGGGAGGAAGGGAATCATTTGTATGTGAGGGTGGTTCCATGGCCACGTGATATTCTAGGACAATCCTTGACACATTAACAGTGTTTACATAACTCTTCAGTGTGAGGACTCTGTTTTGTCTGTTATAAAGAAATCAGCACTTTTGAACAGCTCTTGTCTTTCCACAGGGACCAGCTAAATATGTACTGTAGGTCTGGCTCAGAATTCCTATAACCACAAAATGATTTTGTCCTGGTACAGCTCAGCATGATCATTCAGTGTGGTTGAAATGACTGACTCTTGTTTTGTTTTTCAGTCTCTGGAGGGAGGAATAAAAAGACTGCATTTTGGCACTTTACTGTAGATGCAGTCATCCAACAAGCTCCAGACAAAACCAAACTGATTTTTTTTCCAAATAAATAAAGATTGTAATGGATGTATGTTTTAATTATTTTAATAGTATTAATACCACTATTAATATTTAAAATAGATTAATGGATTTTTTCTTGTATAATAGAAGAATAATTAATGCAAATATGTGAGATCTTGGAGAACATTAATAACTATTATCATGCAACATACGACACACCAAGGAATTAATATTGAAAGAGTGTCAACCACATCAACGTGGAGCATGTTAATGGGTTCCCCTCTGAATACAGTAAACCAATGCACAGGAATCAGGGAGACTAAAAGATACACAAAGGCCCATGGCAACAGAAGGTTGAGCCTATGCATGGAGCGCATAAGCGTAAGCAAATACAAATGAAATTTCTTTAAGTTCTTGGTATATGAGCTCATTGAAAACAAAACAACTGTCTCGGGAAAAACCTGAGAAGATTTTTATGTCACTTAGAATACATTTATCTATACTAATTTAGGGAAAGAAATCATTAGATCTCTGTAAATTTCATACCAGTAACTGCCATTATACATCTTTCTTTCTAACCTATTCAAAATGAATAATTTCCTGAATGCATGCGCAAAATATTCTGGGAATTTAATGATCAGCTGTGAATGAAACAATAGATAACTGCAAATTCCATTTTTAATTGAAAACATTTTGATCTGTGTTAAAGTAAAAGCACTCTCTTCTTTATTTCTGTTTACAGTTTATGTTTGCAATTTGAGTAGCATGCTCTTTTCTGACACCATATCAATTTGAAGTCAGATGAAAGTAATTCAGACACTTATGTAAAACCAAGGTCAGGTGTGTGTTCAGCACAAATGTATTTTCCAACAGAAAACTTAACAACAGCACTTCCCAACAACTTCCTCTTTCATTCCCACTCTAGAGCTACAAATGAGTGGCCTCTTCATCGTATTCACAGGAAGAAATTTGTCAGGTCAGGGTTTCTGGGATGTCTGCTTCCTTTCCTCAATATATTCAATATTTTACCGAAATGCTTTGGGGGTTCCATGGCCCCCTACTTGGTTCCTTTTTTTTTTTCACTAAGTATCTCCAGAATAATTTTGATTTCAGTCTGTGTGGGGGTTTTGCTGTTGTTTGGGGCTTTTTTTGCCCCCCTTCACAATCTGGGAAGGACTTTTAATGTATAGAGTTGAAATCCTTTCTTTTCCAAAGGGAAACTGGCAGAAACAGCATTCTGTCTTGAGCGTAATAAGATTTGACGACTAGAGCCTTATAATTAACTGAAGTTAGGAATGAATTGGAGTAGAATCACTGTAGGCACCCTAAATATTCAGTGTACAGAAGAGAGGAAATAGATGAGTATGATTCTCCCCTGTGGCGGGAGGATTAGAAATGGGGTTAGTCTTCTATTTTCAGTGTTCCACAAGAATTGCTAGAATCAGGTGCATTTAATCTGGGCCAATACTGCCAGAATTATTCTCAGTATTGTTACCAGGGATAACTAGTTTCAGAGCTAGAAAATTATGAACTCTCTCTGCATTAAGCAGTACATTTCTATGATAATATTTTATTTGCTGTGCTCGGCAAAATGGATGCCATTTTCTTTTGAGCTGAATATATTATGGGTAATTAAACTAATGAAAGTTAATTTGGTATAACATGAAGCCAACTTGATAATAAAAGAACTCATTTATTTCAAAGTCTGTGATTCCAAAGAAGAGATGAAATATTCTTTTAATATAAAACAATATTTCAATTAAAGTGCTCAAATATTGTAGTTATGCACCTCAAAAATTCAAAGAATTTTGGTATGGGTGGTGTCTGTACTCAATTTTTTTCCCCCTGTGTTGTCCCTTCTCCATTCTTCCAGCCTCACTGGTGTCTTTTCCTGGCTTCTGATGCCCATCATGTCGATGCCATGAATTCTGAATTAGGTCAGCTGTCAAATGTCCCATGGTCTCCCAGAATAGCCTCTTCCCTTTCTTGAGTTCACGTGGGAAAGACAGGCCTATGGCACCAAAGAGGGAAGGACAAGATGAACTAGTATTCATCTGTTCGTATTTTTATCTGTTGGAGATTTTATCTTAGGGTAAGGATGAGCCAAGAGGATTTTTGGATGTCAGAATACAGAATTGATTGTCTTTGAAGAAATAGGCACTTGAAGGTGAACATTCGCAGGCAGGAGAGGACCAAGCGAAGACTGTTATGCCAAAGACTATGGGCATGGGATTGTGGTGTCAACATGGACGGAGAGGAGAGCTTAGCACAGGGCTAGAGCTGGAGAAGCATGAGGCAGCTGGCTCATGGCTGAGCCTGCCCTGTGACAAACGCAGGATTTTAAGGAGGGGTTTTAACACCTCTAAAGTTCATTCATGGTTTGTCTGGCAGCTGAGTGACAGAATTGAGCGTGTGAATGAGGAAAGACAGGGCAGGACCTTCCGTTGGATTGACCCACTGCAACAGCAGTAATACAGGGTGGCAAAAGGCTTTTAGAAGTGGGTCTGTTTGAATATGTTTCCTTCAAGTAGAAGACCTGAGTGCTGAAGAAAGCCAGCTTTCACTTCTAGAGACAGAAACCACTGCAGCAGGGGAGGAGTGGGTGTCCTGATATTGCCAGCACAGTGGGATTGGCATTACCAGCCCAACTAAATGAGCTAGGTAATGGAGGAGCAGAAACGGAGGTGGGGACAATACGAAAGGTTTGTGTTGGGTTTGAATGTTAGCATCTTATGACCAGATATGAACTTAAGCAGTAGCTGTTAAATTAGCGTATAACCCCTCTGCATTTAAGAGAAGGCTGGGAAACATTTAAGTAGAGGGAATGTATGTACAGGGTCACACTGCTGAAATATTTACTTACTTTTTTTATCTGGCAAAACTCCCAATTAAGTTAGCAAGATTTGTTTCAGGATTATTAAATAATTGCTTCTAACACAAATTCATTTTACATGGTAATTATTTTTGAACCACTGTAGGTGTAACTGTTAATGAAACTCAGTCTTTTGCCTCTGCAACAGAGAAGGCAAAGGCTCTGTAGCCGCCTTCTCCCTGCTTCCCCAAGAGTTTGCTATTTAAGAGCTTGCCAAGTCAAACAAATTTAATTGCAGTGCCTTTTTCTTTCTTATTTCATGCTAAGTATGGACTCACAAAACAGTACAGAGCTATGAGACAAGAATTCCTCGGCGTCTGTCTCTGTTTCCCTCTATGACTCCAGAGAAATGTAATAAAACCCCAGTTCACCTTTGCACCCAGACAAAGAAGAAAATAGTCTTTATTCACCTGTCTTTCAGAGCTGTAATGTGAAGTAATTTGGTGATGACAGTTTTCTCTGTTTGGGAAATTTGGGATTAGTTCTCTCCGCCTTACACCTTTTGAGGCTCTCCTTCCTTTGCAGGCACTTCCACTAAAAGAAAAGGAACTACGCATAAGGAAAGCATGTTACAGAGCTCTCCGAATGCTACGTGTTTTATTAATAACTAGAACTACACTTTTTGGTCTTGCTATAAGAAAGGAAATTGCAACTGCCTGGGCTTGAATTTCCCCTTATATTTTCCTTGTAATTTTGCACAATGCTCCAGACAGAATGAGAAGGTTTATATGGTAGACTAACTTTTGAATTATGCAGAATATAAACAAGTATCCAAAATGTCCAGTGTGAGCGCTCCAAACTGAGAAGCTGAAATATGTAATTTTCATAGCTCCCTCTTCACTGGCATTGGAGAGCTCTGACAAATCTGCATCCTCAAAGATACTGTACTCTGGAGCAGTGAATGTGGGAGCATCACCAGTCTCATCCTCAGACTGTCTACATACCCAGATGGCATTGGTACTTCAGTGCAAATTTGCCATTGCAATGCTGCTTTGTCAGCCTTTAAACTTCTTCGGTCTACAGTGAACAAACATGCCAGGGTTGCGATATGAGTGCAACCCTTCCCAAAATGTGTACATCGCAATATTTTTTTTCCTATTCTCGGACTGCTGTTTGATACACAGTGCTGTGTCAGCAGCCAGCATATGATGCGTGTATCCTGTGATTCAGTCGGTCAGATAGAAAAAACTGCTTTGATCTCATTCCCAGCTGTTGTATAAATTGGCTGCTCCTGGAATATAATGGGACTGGTTTATGTTTCATATCATTTAATGTACTGCAATTACTACCAGAAATAACTATCATAATAACGTGAAAGTAATGATAGTCATTCTTTCTTCTGTGGAAAAAGGGCTGCCAAAAATTCACACAAGAGTTTTGTTCTCTGGGCTTATGCCCATTGAATGTATCAGGTGCACAAAGACTGATTCCTAGCTAACCTCAGAGTAGGACTGAAGGCTTCGAACATGGACGTGATCTGCGTCTTGGGATGCCTGTTACCTAAGTGCAGTGTTTGAGGCTGTGATGAGACAAAAAACTCCCTTTATATATCATATAATGTTGTATCCTTGCAAGCCCTGAAGAAAATGAAAGCTAATAATCCCAAACTAACAAAACCTGCTTTCTAGTCATCAATTTATATGCATCGTTGGTAGCCATGCTTACAAAATGCTAAGAGACTTGCAGGTTTCCTGGTCACCAATATAGAGTTATAACTAAGCTAACAGAATCCAGTCAATTAAAATAATAAGGAAAATAAGAGAAAATACTGCCCCCTCACTTTTTAAAACTGCCCTTGAGTCCTTCACGAACAGACTGCTGTGTTGTTCCCATTACATCCCCTGAAGTTCCCAACAGCTTTCAAACTATATTTCACCTATTGTGGAATAGCTAAACGCGTCCTTGCAGGCTCATTCTCATGACATGGACTATCTGTTGAAACGACTGAATCGCAGATCTGCTTCAGCACAGCACAGCACGCTACCTGGTTGCACACGCAGCGATTCAGTCAATGTCCTTCCAGAATTTTCCCTTGTGTAGTTTGCGCTCTCCTCCCTTTCCCTCAAATCCCATACACACTGAATAGTGCAAATCATGGGACTGGTCACTGAAAATGCTGTTGTTTGCTCTGCCTGAATGAGAATTTCGGTAAAAGCAAACAACTTCCCTCCCAAAATACCAAACAACCCTTTTTATCTAAAAGCATCACTGTGTCACTCTCAAAATCGACTAGTTATTCTAATGGTTTCTAAAGCCATGGCTAAACTTTCAATATTTTACAGTGTTTGAATGTATTCATCCTCTCTTTTGAAGAAGGGAAGATAACCGGCAATACTTTATTTAGGGCATCCAAGAACCTTTCACTAGGTTCTTTGAAACAAAGTTACAACAGAAAATCAACCACTAGCAACACAGAAATAAAACAAAATTTAGGGTTAAAAATTACCTAAGAGACAGAGTTAATTCTATGTTAATTTCTATATTTAAAGTATGCGTTAATCTGGAAGAAGGGAATCAGGTAGCACAGTATGTATCTGATAAAGTTATTTAAGATGGGAAATAATCATGCTTAAGACATTTTATTGGTCTGCTCTTAATAACTACTAGATGGGAATTACTTTTCTTTCTTGCCTGCATGGAAGAGACATGAATATTAAACTCTGACATTCTGAACTGTCCTTTAGGCATCTGGTTTAACCTTAAGCAGATGGAACAAATACCTTCCTCTGCCCTCCAGTCTCTGAGGGCACAAGAGAAACTTCAGCGTTCAGTGGGTGAAGCTTACAGTTGATGAACGCAAGGTAATACATACATAGCTGAGTAAAATGAAAATTAATACAGTCAACAGGAAAGTAAGTCGTACTCTGACTTAGTAAAGGGACTTATACACTGGTGAGTGCAGGTAACTATTCTGCCAACTTGTAAGACCCATGCGTAATGAAATGAAGCATAATATGGGAATATAACAATGCTCTTATGGATGTGAGTAATGCCTCTTGCTCTGGATTCAGACTAACACAGATGCAAAGACAGATGAAGAAAATAACTATGCCTATTGAAAAGTCTTCTGAAAAAGAGATTCAAAAAGTGTACGATTTTTTACTATGGAAAAGAGGTGACAAATAAGAGATATGTAAAGGCCTCTCTGTGAAATAATGAGGAAAAACCAAAGCAAGCAGGATTCCTGAGAATTTGTATTTCCCTGTCCCACAGCATAAGGAAGGGTAGACTTTCCACACAGCTAGAAGTTGGAAAACTTTGAAATAAAGAAACCAATATTTTTCCACATGACAAAAAACTAGATGGTGGAACCATTGGCATGGGCAATTGATTAGGCCAGGGACTTAGATATCCAGTCCTTTATTTGCAGGTCTGCTGAGCATAAATAGCAGAAATAAAAGACAAAATGGGCACGTTGTACCCATGCTACCACCTGGTATTCTTAGAGCCTTTTCTGAAAAATACAGGATTAACAGGGGCCTTGGTTCTGATCCCCAAAGGCAGTTTTCAGCTCCTGATTATTGTGGCAGAAAGCCAGGTTGTGAATACATGGGATAGAGCCTGTTGTCCTCAGTGTCTGTGAGAGTCACTGTCCTCGGGGGACACCATGGTAGCAGGCAGTGCTGTGACCTTTTGGGAGAGGTCCCACTGCAGAAGTGCAGCTAGGACACTGCTGGAGGAAGGCTAAAGGAGAGGACCCCTCCTCCATTAGCTATAAGCTTATTTTCCATTGGCTTGATACTGCATGCCTTTGGGGGTTGTGTCAGCTCTGGCCCTTTCCAAGAACAGCAAGAAGCAAAGCAACCCTGTGTCATGACACTCTTTTGGCAAAGTTACTGTCACCAGCCTTCAAAATAGCTTCAACAAATCCAGTAGGCTAATCAGGCCTCCTTAGTAGCTGATTTAAACCCACGTATACATTCCACTGTACAGTCTTAACTAGATCAATTACAGAAACAACCACAATAACCATAACAATTTGCCTACATTTTTGAAAAGGAAATCACAAGAGAGTGATTCATTTGTATTTATTTTGAAGTGCTTGAAGATAATAGCTGGTTGCTTATAACGATACTGTTTGCTTAAATTCTCCACTATTTCCTTCCAAGCCTGTTATTCTATGTGAATACTGTTCTGTCAACTGATGATCTTTAACAACACACGCTTAGCACTTCAGGCTACTCTCCTATCAAGCATAGGTATGTCTGTCAGGAATTTCACAATTAGCGATCCTCTGCAGAGAAAGAAATGCTCAAAATCATGAGGCCTGGTCTGGACTCATTCACTTAAACTGTCCCAATTTTTTTCTTAACTCTGAAACAACACATTAAATCAAACTCTTTTTCCTAACTTCAAGAACAGCAATCATTTCAGTGGCTTCTTAGTGAATCACAGTTTCTCCTATAAAAAAAATCTTCATTTTAGCTGTCTTTATTTTTTAATATTAAAATAAGTATGCTCACTAAGTAGAGGTAGCATTACTACCCTGGTTTGCAAAAAGCAGCTGTATTTCGTTCATGTATCATTGGCCTAGTTTTTAAACTGCTGTAAATTGTCATTAGCCTACTGGATCAGACAGTTGAGATCTGTCTTGATAATTTGATTTTTGTCAGCTACTTCTACTGTATTAAAAGTATCTTTAAACTTCTGTTGCCATGCCAAAAAGTAAGAGGCTTCCTGCTTCCCTACATACTTTTCCAGTGTTATTTAGATCATGTCACTCATGGAAATAAAAAAATATCCATGGTATTTCTTCTGCATTGGCACTGATTTGGTTTTTCTCTAACTGGAAGCAGCCAAAATAATATTGAAAATGCGGTGGCAGTCACAGGAAACACGCTACAGACTGACCAGCCACATATCTATTTCATAAAATCTCTCATCTAGTCCTGCAAGCCTTACAAAGTCAAGAGTGCAGCCGAGTATCAGTTTGTCTCTTCCTTTTAAGCTTAGGTGTCTGTTTCATTTGGAAGTAGTGAAATCATAGCCCTGTTTTTTCCAACTGGTGATATATTTCAGGCATTTCAGGTAGAAATGCAAACAGATGGACTAGCCCGATGCCCTAGCAGTGGTGCAGCCTGCTATGCAAGTTCTTCTCTCAGGGTGAAATTCAGGCCTGTGCAGAGGGACCAGGCTAGCCAGGTAGCGCTGAGCTCTCAGTTACACCAAGGACATAAGCCTTTCTCTGACTCACCACGCAGCAGGCCACATTTCACTCTGTTACCTGGGTTCACCTCCTTCTCCAAAACTAACTTGCATTTAAAAGTATGTTATCCTGAGCAGTCCCATCAAGGACAGAGCGTCAGACAGATGGCAGTCTGGCCCTGGGAGATTAGGGTATAGCTGGAGAGAGAAAAAACAAACAAATGAAGACAAAAATGCCACAGGGATGAACTGGCTATTCAATGTCTGTGCGGTACCTTGCACAATGGGCCCTTGATCTTTTCTCTAGTATAGATATTATAGGCATGTGACAATTTTCTAACATTCTGCACAAATCCTGTCTGATGTGGGTATTGTTGTTGTCGATAGCGTTGTTGCTTTCTTTAACATTAATCCTTTCTTGTACTTCATGTCTTCTTTTTTTTGTGTCCCTTTTATGTGCAAGTTTTGAAGAACACCTTGAGCTGTAACTGACACTCATTCCAGATCTCTAGGGCCTGTCCACACTCTTAATGAAATAAAATTGCTGTTGGTGGGACATGTGAAATGAATTGGAATAATTTAGTCTCCCCTGTGCATATGTGTATGTTTCAGTAGACATTTAAATTGTCCCCAAAAGGCAGACTAGATGTTTATCCGTATGGGTTGCACTGGGAACTCTGTGCTCTGCTAGCAACTGCTTTTTGATGATCACATAATTCACATAAACTATATTCCTATTCTTTGAGCAAATCTGATGTAATACATAATAAAACCCTGTTGTTTAGACAGCCTGTTTAACCTTGGCACTTGGTTTCATGGGCCGTTAGGTTCCTAGGTAATGATTGCAATTCTTCATCTACTAGCACTCATGATGTTGTAAATACAGTTGAGTTAATAAGTCACAATTTCCCCCTTTTGTCATTCCCTTCTAACTGCCTGGTGCAGACAACAATTATGGCTCCTTGCTGGATCTGTATGTAGCATTGTGTCATATCTCTTTTGCATGTACTTAAGCACAGCACGTGAGTAGAGGGGCACTGGAAGGGCCATAAATAAGTGTTCCATTGATTAGTGACATAATCAGACTGTTTAATTCCTTAAAAAAAGTCCGATCAAGCAAACAAAAAAAATACAACAATGGGGTTAAAAAATTGATCTTGGTGTATGGTAAATTTACTTTCAGTACACATATGTGAAAGCTGTTTCACCTTTCTGATATGGAATCCTAAGATAAAACTGAAATAAAGCATTAATATTTTAGAAGAAGACAACAATTTTGTTTAAGACACCAATGTGGGATTTGGAAAGTCCACATTCAATTACAAGTTTTGCTATAGACTTTCTGATTGAACTGTTTATCTGCCTTTAGTTCTTCATCTACTAAGCACAATGGACATTTCTTCTACAAAATATTTTTCTCATTCCCTTAGATTCTGACCATCCTGCAGTCAAATACTACGTCTTACTGCCTGCATAGTTAGTGAAATGGGCGTTAGCTTTTTATTGGAGGCTTTATGAACCTTAGTTGTAATAGCCCAGGAAGGTGAATAAATTATTATTTAAAAATTCATTAATCATTAGGAAGACATGACTGTTTCTCCAATGAGATATGCTGGCCTTTTAAAATGAAGAAGAGAAGTTCTCAGGATTATGTTATCCTATATCAGTCATGTTCTCACAAGAGCCAGAAAAACTGCTAAGCCCAAGGAAGCCGTGTTACAGAAAAAGTGCAGTTAAATAAAACCATATTGCTCAAGACTGGCACCATAAAATTATAGAGGTCCAAGGTGATACCTGACAGAAAAGAGTGATGGGACAGCTAAGGCATGTAGCTTATCCCAGGTGAAGCATCCTGGTGGAAGAACAGAGGAACCATATACTTTTGTATTTCCCTAGAGCAGAGGAACGTGAATGTGATTACATGCATATCTTAAAAAATCTGGAATCTCCATGTGATAATCTAAAATTCTAGCAGACGCTCTTTTTATTTTGGCTCTTAGAATAACATCTTTCAGGCTTTTGATTTAAACCTGCTGGCCACACTTCTTTAGATGCAGCCCAGGATGCAGTGGGCCTTCTGGGCTGCCAGTGCACATTGCTGGCTCATGTTGAGCTTCTCATCTACCAATACTCCCAAGTCCTTCTTCTCAGGGCTGCTCTCAATCCATTCTCTGCCCAGCCTGTATCTGTGTTTGGGATTGCCCCGACCCTGGTGCAGGACTTTGCACTTGGCCTTGTTGAACTTCATGAGGCTGGCACGGGCCCACCTCTCAAGCCTGTCCAAGTCCCTCTGGATGACATGCCTTCCCTCCAGCATGTTTGACTGCTCCACACAGCTTGGTATCGTTCACAAACTTGCTGAGGGTGCACTTCATCCCAACATCCATGTTACCAAAAAAGATGTTAAATAACACCGGCCCCAGTAATGATCCTTGAGGAACACCACTCATCACTGACCTCCCCTCAGACATAGAGCTGTTGACCGCAACTCTTTGAGTGCGAGTGTCCAACCAGTTCCTTATCCACTGAGTGGTCCATCAGTCAAATCCATGTCTCTCCAATTTAGACACCAGGATGTCATGTGGAACAGTGTAAAATGCCTTGCATAAGTCCAGGTAGATGACACCTGTTGCTCTCCCCTTATCCAATCTGAAACAACAGCACAGCATGTCTTCCAAAAAGCTAAAATTTGCTTATGTGCTAAGAAATTTGGGCAAAAATGTAAAAAAGAGACACTGAGTGGCTCTTTCTATAGTAGATTACAATGCGCTGGTGGGTCTAAATTCCTGGGCCTAAATTCTATCAGTCTGACAAATATGATCTACATTACATGAATTTATACTTCATACAACCTTTTGAAAAGAAAATGCTGGCACACGGTAGAGCTTCTTGCAGTGAGATACTGTTTAAGCAATATAGTCTTTTAAAAGCACATATTATCAGATAATTGTTCATGTTAAGTATCTTGAAGCAAGGCCAAAGGCACTCGATGTCTAAACAAGGTCAATTTCAGATAATATTCCCTATTAATGATCCGAGAGAGCCACATAACGGCTCTGCCTATTAGCTGCCAACACAGTAAAGACTCACCTGCCCCCTTTGCCTGTGACCCAAGGAGAGAGCAGACTGACAAAGATGGGAAATGGTGAGCTGGTTATATCACTACGTACATAAACTAGTCCACCTGTAGAACTGGTATAATAAATATGAATTCCAATTTATAGAACAATTTTTTTCCTAGTTGAATTAAGAGAAATAGTTCACAACAGAATGTAGTACAAGAAAATGACTTTAGATTATCTACAGGAAATTCAGATTCTGAAGAATGTTTTCATACAGAGTACCATAACTTAATAGTTAGCAGGGAGAATAAACAGCAGGACAATTTGTCTCCTATTATTCATATTATTTACACTGAAAGCAAAACAGAAGGTTGAAGGGGAATTTCTATCTTACAATCTACTTCTAACAGTAGTTGGAGTTACAGAGTTACCCTGATGTAGTGGCTTCCAACACTACACCTCTGCCTAAACTTTTCCTGTCAACTTTGTGATTTTGCAGTCACATTCTCATGTGTGTGTGTACATATATATATATATATATATATGCATATATATGACAGAGAGATTTTAATTATGTGCCCTGCTGCTACAACCAAAGAAAGAGATGTTTCAGTACCGTTATGCAATGGAAGCTATAAAACTAAGTGAATATAAAGAAATGTCCGTGCACAGAGTAAATTAAGCAGGATCCCACTCTAAAGTAATGTCGTTTGGTTTTTGAGCAATATGTCCTTTGTGGAGAGGGAGGGGAAGAAAGAGACGCAAAAAGTTCTTTGTTGTTTCAGCTGGGACATCATGGTAAACTTCTGAACACATCCACAGTTCATCACCATGGGATAAATTATTCCCAAGAACGAGCCGCCCTAGGACTGATCATGTAACAGACACTTGTTCTTTTATTTCAAGACAGACCTGAAATACAGTCATGATGATATGGAGTGCCCATATATGTGAATACTTAATTATTATTTGTAAAAATGAGCAAGTGTTGATTGGGATTTTTTGAGTGTTTTCTCATGAAAGGGGTTGGTCATTTAACATACTGAGGATTTTAGTTTTAAGTTGCTAAAAACAGGTGCAGCCTATTACCCTAGGCCAACAGCCACAGCCAACAAGTGGCATGATACTTGCGATATATATACCACTGACGAAAGACTGAATGACCTGGGTAATAAAAACAACTCATTGAGTCAAAAAAAATCCCCAAAACCAAACCACACTTCTCTGGGGAATCATCTGACTTTTTTTCCCTGGGATCTAGGAATTACAAGAAGTCATGAACTAGATCTGTAAAAGGTCATATTTAATTTACTTTCACCGTTATGCAAAGGTATGACCTTGTTGTGTTTTCAGAGCACTTCATCTGTCTCCAGAGAGAGGTTAAATAAAGAGGAAACTTATCTCTGGCAGTTAAATCAAGCAGTTTAGATTTTAGACCATCAGCTCCAGCACACTTAACAAGATTAATACGCAGGGACTCCTCCCATGTCTATTCAAAGCAGAGGAAGAAAAGGGCAAAGGAGGGAATGAACTAAAATCATTAGGGCCTTCAAGAATGAAAGGCAAGCATCCCAAATAAGCAAGTATTTCTTCGCACATCAGGCCAGTTTTAAAACTAATGAAATGACACGTTCATTAGCAATGTCAGAAAATTTTTTTGAAAGACTGGCTTCTGCATGCTTGTATGCCACCCACCAAACCAGTCTTCAACTCCTGGCCAGCATTCCCATGTGAAGTGTTTAGGGACTCTCCCAGCAGCTGGAAGTTACTGTGTAACTTAGTACATCTTACAACGCACTTACTTTGATCTCAGGGCAATCAATAACAAGAGACTATGGTTGACAAAAGCCCTATGTTTCCATGCCTGGTCCCAGATGGTGTTTCACAAACAACTTAGCCGATTTCTGCAATTACCATTATATATTGATTTCTAAAGTACTCTCTGAGTATATCAGTGCTCTTAAGCAGAGTGAACATCAGGCAGGACAAACAGTATGAAATTTAAAAAAAAAAATAGGAAAAAGAAATCTTTTAAAAAATGACTACTGATGAGAACAGAACACACCGTATAAAGATCAAATGGGCAGGAAACCCACTATCTTTGAGCCAGAAGTACAAATATTAGCCATATCCAGCCATACACACATGACAAAAAGAAAAGAATCCAGCTCATAGTGGAATGCTTGGGCTGAAGTTTAACAAAATGAGGAAGGTAAAACAAAGTTAAGACCCTCTGTACTCGAGGTTGATACAGACTTTTATTCTGAAATTTCCTAGGGGGAACAGTCATAAGTCCAAAATTCATAGTATGTATGTTCATATTGGGAATGAGACTAGTGAAAGTACCCATGTACCACAGAAACATAGAAAATGTCCTGCTGACTCAGACCAATAGTCCACCTAGCCTGGGAAACAGCAAGAGGAAGGGTTTTTTTCTCCTCATTCTCTTCTAGCATCCACAGTTGTTATATTAGGGATGTTTCAGAACACTGTCCTGCCTAATCCTTTTCATGTCTTCTTATAGAACTGCTGTCCATGAATTTATCTAATCCTTTTCTGAACTTACTGATAAAAATATCTGTCTCTGCAGCCCCACATGGCAGCATGTTCCAGGAAATCCCTCTTTCCTCTGCAAAAAGAAAGTACTTAATTTTTGTGGTTTAAACCAATCTTTTACTAGCTTCATCGTGTCCCCTTAGTTCTGGTATTTCAGGGTTCAGTGGGCAAAAGTCCTATGTTCACTCCCAAACCCAAAGCTGGGAATTCACTCTTTATGGCAAAAAGAATAAAAACTCCTCCCCCACTTCATCACTTAGGTTAAGATAGATAGCTGAGAAAGTGACTGTGGGCACTCACAAGGAGTTAATAAGAGAAGCACTTTCAGAGTGCTTCAGAATTTGTAACTAAAAGGCACCAAATGCAGCTGAAAAGTGATTGTCAAGGTAATAGGAGAGTAAAACTTGTCACTTCTTGTCAGTTTGGGAGGCAAGCTAAGCTGAACAAGGACCATGAGCCTTCGGTAAAGAACGGCCACAGCACAAGTGGTGTGCTGAGATTCAGATTTGGGCTTTAAGTTTGAAAAAATGGCAAACAGTGAAAACACACAGATATCTGAGACCTTTCGATACTGCAATGCAAAAAAAATTGTAAAATGTGAAGATGCTGTGCCCATATAGGTCACGAATAACCACCATTCTCATGTTTGAATGCTGTAGTGTCCTGAGATACCCATGTATGGGAGGGCAGGCTGCCACTCTGAGGAAAAAAACTGGGCATTTTGATACATACTGTGCCAAATTATTTATGATGCAGTCATTGTACTTGTGCTAGCTTAATCCAGGAATACATTTTACCCTCTCTTTAATCTCATTTTAAATATATAACAATACTTTTGAGTTGATTACAAGTACTTTTATAAGGGTGTACTAGATTGGACTCCTGCTCAGCAATACCAACTGATGTGATGAACGTCCTCCCATGTGTGTAGATAAGATAGCAAACACTCTGTTTGATAGGATTTGAACTAAATCCTGCCCCAGTTTCTACTTGTGAGATCTGAGAGCAGCGTAGATCTAATTCTGCTGGTGATCAGTGCCCAGTGCTGAGGGAGAGCCAGAAAGACGGAGTAGGTTAGACGACGCAGGACATCAGCTTTCTGTTCAGTTATACAAAGTACGTCCCATCCCAGAGATATAAAATGGGCGTTTATTTCATTACAACTAGCTCGACTCACCACTAGACTACCTCCTGATGTGTTTTGTATCCTAAATTACTAAGGAAAATGTTCATCTTACTTGCTAAATATGCTGCAAGATCAGAGCATTGACTTTCAGTGTGAGAGTATACCAAATGTTTTGTCAATATAAAGCAGGTAAAGTAGTACTTCTTCATATCTTTTGGTTTTGTTCAACTTTATAGCTAAACTAGTTCTTTTTCAAACCAGGTCGATGTGTGATTAGGTAATTGGCAGTACATTCATGGTATTGTTAGCAGGAAAGTCTGCACATAATCACATCTGGGTTTTTTTTTTCAGTGATTAATTCCTTCAAAATATTCCTGATCCAGTTATGTAATTTCCTACAGACACTGTTTTATAACCATGGGTCTGATTCACCACCGCATCACTCCAGTTTTATACCAGCACCAGTCTAGCTGATTGATTTTCAGAAGGGTTGTATCAGCGTAAAACTACAGCAGTGGAATTGTGAATCAGGCCAAAACAGGGGCAGGTACTCCAGGCAGAAAAATTATTTGAAGAAATCTAATTTTTAGAAACCTTGACAAGGCCATAGTACATCTAGATGATCTTCTATATCTTTGGCTGAGCGAAAGCACTTCCCCAGTCCTGCAGCTTCACAGGCCCACTGAAGCTACAGCTGCAGTTCCCAGCACATGGGTTTCTCCCACCCACATCCCCTCCAACTTGGCTCATTTTTAGCCTTTTGCCAGGAAGAGCTGAAAAAATGAATCTTAATAAGTATTTTTTAAAATACGGTTGTGTAAATTCAGAACAAGCATGCTGAGTTTCTTCAGCTGAGGGTCTGGCCTTTCCTAAAAATTTTTATAACCACAGTGTCCAAAGCAGAATCGTTTTGCTAGATCCTACATGGGGCTGGAAGCTTTTCCACCCCTATCTTGTATTTGCAGAGTATTTAGAGCTGGCCTTGGATATCAGAGTTCACTTATTATTATTTCTTAGTGTGCTGTGGTGGTTGGGGGCCAGGAACCCCCTGCATGCTGTACCTATGGGCTGAGAGGAGACCTCCACCCCATGGGATGCTGAGCTCTCTCCCCTTGCGTTGTAAGGACCAACAACTGGCTGCATTGTGGGATGTGCTTGGGGAGCGTGAGATCATGTGTTAGATTAGAAATCACTCTCCTTCTATTGCCAATCTCTGCTGTAGAGAGATGGATTTTAAATGTGCCAATATAGTCAATCAGATGCTTTTTAAAGAGTCTAAGACTGCAAGAGTAGACAGAGGCAAGGAGTCACTTATGTCTCAAGCAGCAGACAATGATTATAACTACATGTTGGGCGGGGGGGGGGTGGGGTGTCCTGTTTACCAGATCTATTAAGTTTGCTTCACCTTTTTCTAACACAAAGGATCAGTAAATACTTTGCCTCTCCAAGTCAAAATGCTCTAGTGAAAGCAGCATTTCCACTCAAGAAAAAAAAAACAACCAATAACAACACAACAAAAATAATCCTGCTGCTCTGTGGTTTAAGAAACACGTAATACAAACAAAAAGATTGACCACTCAGTCCATTTTCTATAATATCCTTCCCTATATCTTCAGAAGAAAAAATCCTGTGTTTCTAAACTTTCTGGCAGCTTTCAATTGCTGGACATATCAATAGGAAATGTTCTTGCTACCTTCATTCCAGTCATGGGAATCAAGAGCTGATCTAGCTAATTAGGTGTTTGCTATGCACAGCTATCAGTACTAGCCAGTAAAGGGCAAGATACCTACGAAATATTTTTCACTGTAAAAATATTTATCTGCTTTTGATTTACTCACAGTACACAGTTCATGCTTCTTGCTTAGTCATGATTTGTTTCTTTGAAAATTCTTTTGTTGTTTAAAAAGTTCAGTGAAAGGTTTCCTTTCATATTCAGGCTCCTCCAGCTACCCTGCTTTGTCCACACAACGAATGTATTCTTCAGTGGAGCTCTGACTTTCTGAGCTGGATTACACTCTAGTTGATGTTTTAAGAAAAGTCTTCATTTCATCACCACCATTTCTCAATCAGTGTGTAAGGGCCCACTCAGAAAGAACTGCTGGTGTGCAAAGACAACCACCTATCTTGTAGTCCCCCATATGTCCATCTCCAGCTGCTATAGCTTGTATTATGCATAGTTTGCAAGTTCTTTGCAGGGCTCCCTTATTTCTTCTTTACATTTTTGACTGAGAAAGACATGACCTGGCACACTGCAGTCCATGTAAAATGAACCTGGCGCTCAAGATCCCTTGAGCCAGTGCTGCACAGTTAATCTGTGCATGAGCAGTAAGCCCAATATCAGGCAGCATGCTGGACTTACTGAACATGGCAAGGATCAGCTTTATGATCTCACTGTATATACCCTTTGGGGTTTATCTTTGTGGGTTCAGTGGTTATATGTCTAGGAATTCCAGTACCTGAGAATCTAGTAAGTGGCCAATATTCTCTTGTAGCACTCAAAGTTGGAAAAAGAGGGCTTTCTGGGAAGACTCAGATGTGTCAAAACCTATTTTCCTTGTGCTGTGATGTACAGCACCTCCAGCGAAGAGCCCAGCATCAGGCCTGTGGCAAGTACTAAAAAATTTAGGATCTAAAATTGTGAGCTCACACAGACAGCAGCTTACCTGTTTTGTCCTCCTATGCAATGGGGCCATACCTCACCTGGCTAGGTGCCAGCCTCAGAGCCTTGGAAGTGAACATACTAAGCGATGTGAGTGCCAATGGCCTTTTTCAGCTTCTTTAATGAAATAACTATGTCCTGCTTTTACGCAAAGCAGGTTGCATGGCATCTCAAGATCATCTTCAGGCAAAAGGCAAAAAGAAATAGCTTCATTTTTGCCACTTCCTACATTTGCAAAATTACTGATGCTTTAAGAAATCCGTATTTGTCTTCCCTTTTTGGAAATAACTTCATAGTTGTGACTGATGTCAAGGCATGCCTGATTGTACGTAGGGTATGTTTACATGAGCTTTTGCAGGCCGACATACCATGCTCTGTCCTTCCCCCTGATCTGAATAGAACAGCTTCACAACACCTTGCTGAAAGCCTTGATGGTAAAAGGATTTATATAAACCTGAACTTTGTGCTGTTCTACCCCATACAATTACTGTTCATCTCAAAGGATGGGCAGAGAAACCTTGTGTCTTTTTGCAATTGTGTGTGAGGAACTCCCTGCAGTCTATCAGTCCGATTTCCCAGCAAAAGCTCTAATTTCATCCAGGGAGTCTCAATCTAACCCAGGGAAATGGATAGGGAACTTTAAAATAAAATAAAATAAAATAAAATAAAATAAAATAAAATAAAATAAAATAAAATAAAATAAAATAAAATAAAATAAAATAAAATAAAATAAAATAAAATAAAATAAAATACATCATTGCACATTTGTTTCAATAGGGGGCCCAGAGAAAGCCAGATCTACTGAAGTGAGAGCTGTGTTTCCTCTGTGAGGTCTGAAATAGAAGCTGAAGAAAAATAAAACTAACAGGTTGTCCCTGTTCACATTTTTTGAGTAACAGACACTGCGGAATTGTGGCATGTTTCTGAACAAAGATTCCCCTGACATCATGTTTGAGAAAGTTTTCCACTAGGAAGGCTCATGTATTTATTTTGTGTGATAAAGAGGGAGAAAACGATATGACAAAACTGTAAGAAACTCTGCCCTCAGTGATCACATATAAAATTTTTAGAGGATTGTCATTGTACAAACCTCACTTTTTATGTTGATTCATAAAATGAATTTATTTTGATAAGAAAATAGAATAATTCTGCTGCTTTATATTTGTGCTCTCCTGTATTCTCTGTAATGTCATTGCAAGTGTGCTCTAAAATCTTTTGAGTGTTACTATCTCAAGTACCTTGAAACTTTACAGGTTAACACCGTTGGTCTTTGAACCATTGCAGTGGGATGAGAAGGAAAGAATCATAGAATTATAGAATTGTCTAGGTTGGAAGGGACCTTTAAGATCAAGGAGTCCAACCATCAACCTAACACTGCCAAAAACCACCACTAAACCATGTCCCTCAGCACCACGTCTACCCATCTTTTAAATACTGCCAGGAGTGGCAATTCCACCACTTCCCTAGGCAGCATGTTCCAAAGCTTGATAAACCTTTTGGTGAAGAAATTTTTCCTCATATCCAATCTAAACCTCCCCTGGTACAACTTGAGGCCATTTCCTCTTGTCCTATCACTTATTACTTGGGAGAAGAGATTGACTCCCACCTCACTACAACCTCCTTCCAGGTAGTTGTAGAGAGCGACAAGGTCTCCCCTCAGCCTCCTTTTCTCCAGGCTAAACAACCCCAGTTCCCTCAGCTGCTTCTCATAAGGCTTGTTCTCTAGGCCCTTCGCCAGCTTTGTTGCCCTTCTCTGGACACGCTCCAGCACCTCAATGTCTTTCTTGTAGTGAGGGGCCCAAAACTGAACAGAGTATTGGAGGTGGGGCCTCACCAGTGCCGAGTACAAGGGGACGATCACTTCCCTAGTCCTGCTGCACACACTGTTGCTGATACAAGCCAGGCTGTTGTTGGCCGCCTTGGCCACCTGGGCACACTGCTGGCTCGTATTCAGCTGGCTGTTGACCAACACCCCCAGGTCCTTTTCTGCTGGGCAGCTTTCTGGCCACTCTTCCCCAAGCCTGTAGTGCTGCATGGGCTTGTTGTGACCCAATTGCAGGACCTGGCACTTGGCCTTGTTGAACCTCATACTATTGGCCTTGGCCCATCCATCCAGCCTGTCCAGATCCCTCTGTAGGGCCTTCCTACCCTCAAGCAGGTCAACACTCCTGCTTAACTTGGTGGTGTCTGCAAACTTACTGAGTATGCACTTGATCCCCTCGTCCAGGTTGTGGATAAAGATATTAAAGAGAACTGGCCCCAGTACCAAGCCCTGGGGAACATCACTTGTGACCGGCCACCAACTGGATTTAACTCTGTTCACCACCACTCTTCGGAAGAAGGAGGTGCACAGAGGAAGTCACTAACTTAGAAGAAGAGCATCCCTTATGCACTTAGCAGGCTCACCTAAGAAGAATAGCTGAAATTCAAAAAGAGGCCTGAAAAGACTTGTGCAGCTTCCATGGCACTTTTGGACAAAGGGTTTTAAATACCAGTAGAAAGAAACTGTGAAACCTTCCCAGCTTCCCCTCAATTAATTTCCTCCAGTTTGGTGTTAACTGAAGACAATACACTTTGTGTTTCCCTGAGGTCCCTCCATGAGGTGAACTAAAGCTCAGTAAGTGGACACAATATAGAGATTCAGTTCAAAAGTGCAGTCTTGATCCAAACTATAATGCTATGTAGCCTCACACTTAGTCCAGATGGGATCAGAAAAATTGTGAAGTCCTAGAGGGAACCAAATTCAGTTTTCATTCTCAGAGCTTGCCTGAAAGACTCCAACAAGATCCGGCCTGCAGAAAGTGCAGTTACAGCCTTTGCTGTCTCATGTAAAATGGGTGAGGACATGATGGTGCCACTCTCATTTAACAACCCAGCAGTTCAGCCCTCAGTTCTCTCACTTACCCACTGTGTTCAACTCCCATTTCCTACAGGGACTGAAGCCTGCATCTCCTGACAGACTGCCTATCTTGAGTACACCAGTCACCTCACTTTTGCCTTATCACCTTGAGGACGTTGGTATGATGCTTTCAGGCCTGAAATGGGGATGGACTCAGTGACGCCATGATGTTCAAGCCATCCATTCTGGCTGTACCCTTGCCAGCAAGGGAAGGCACGTACTACCTCCTGCGGTCCTCCAGGCCATGGAAGCAGGCTTGACACCTGTGGTGTGGTCAGAACAACAGGTTTGCTGTCCTGCTGTACTTGCAACGATGAAGTGCAGGGCTGCCTAGCAGGTACCCTTGGACAACCACAATGACACCTTTTAATATCTTGTTATCCTGTTTTCCATCACTTAACACTTTCTTCCACCATGCTAGCTCCTCTCTTTCTCCTCCCCAATCCTCTTCCAGATAAACAACCCACCCCTAATTACTTTTTCGCTATTGGTTCCGGTTTTCCTACCTCCATAGCCCAATCAGTATTTGTGACTCCATTTCTGACACAGGTAATCTCAGCTTTACATCACATTTTTGATGTGATTTCCAAGGCACGGCTGGTCTTGCCCAAGGTCCTGAAACTCCCTCTCAGGGAGGTGTGGCCATCTCTTGCCCATCTCTCACATCACTCCCTCTGAACCACCTGTGAAACCCAGCCATTCCTCATGGTGCTGTCGGTAACTCCTGTCAGCTTCTGTCATCGTTATCTGTCACATCCAGCAATTTCTCACGTCATAGCAAGCAGTTTCTTGTGCTAGTTTAGTCAGCTGAACCTGAGGCCAGTGTCCAGTCTGTGGCCCACAGCCCTAACAACCCTTGTTGCTTTCACCAGTGGCAGTGATTTACCAGCTCCCATCTTGGACTGCAGGGCAGGGGTTGTCCTTTTGTTAAAGGTTCACATAATGCTCATCAATCTAAAACAAAAGCCTCTAGCCATTGTCACTGTGCATCTAATGAAAAATAAGAATTCCTGAAACTCTGGACTGAACGAGCTTAGGTGAACAGGGGGAAAATAGAATGAACCTTGCTTTGTGCATAGGTCATATATAATGGATGAATCATTTTATATTGTCCTTATAAGCATCTTTATTTTAGCATCTGCAAACTAGGACTCTTAAAGGATTTTTCAGTCACCAGACTGGAGTCTCAGAACAGCCTGTTAGAGCTGTGAGGGCAATAAAACTACTTTCAAAATGATACTGCATTAGTTTCTGAAGGGGAGTAATTAATGTACCCAAGAAATCAAAGCCTTGGACATGACAACCCCCTGTGTCCTGCTGATCCTTTCCTTCTGTGAAGGTAGAATTGGAAAAAAAGGAGAAAACTTTGTTTTCTGTGGCCACTTGCAATTACAGTAGAGGAACTGCCACCAGGTTTGAGTGCTATGACTTCCATACAAGCACGCTTATTGCAAGAAAATACTCTGTCATATCTAATGACATAGCTGAAGTGAAGACTTGTGCCTCTGTCTTGAGATCCCTTTACTCCTACTGCTGGTTAAGACATCTCCAGTAGGAGCCCACCAGCCACTGGACTCAGACCGAAGTGCAATGTGGAATCATACCACAGAGTAGAAGGTGGAAAAGCTCCACCTGTTTTTATGTTTCATTATCAGTCATCTGGGCCCCATTGCCAAGTCATGACATAATGCAGCAACAGTTGGTCCAACCTCATTCCTCCTAAGCCTTGTCAACTGACAAGTAGGCAAAACATTGGGAATCAAACAATGTTTTCTTCTAAGTCCAGTTTAAAATACTCTGAATGCAAGGGTCATTCACTGTTTATGATAAGATTTCAGCAGACTGTGTGAGCTGCCTTGCTACAAGATATAAATGAGAAGACGGAAGCACTGAGCCAGATACCATCACACACTGTTCATCTCCCACTGGGGTTGGCTCCCTTGCAGGATTCCCAATGGCACAGAGAACCATGCAGCTCTTCCAAGCTCAACTTCTCATCTGCCATGATGGCTCTATCAACCAGGGATCTTGCTTGGAACAACAGGTAGTGTGACTATGTGGATAACAAGGTAGTTTAACACCTTATTCATCTGACAAGAATTGGGTCTGAAACACTTCCTCAAACAGTTTTCCAAGTGTTCTATGCTGAGTTTTCCTGTGGAAATGATAACTTGAAATGTTATAAATTGAAAGGGTAAAATTCATTAAATGACTGAATTCATAGTCAAAGAGGTTGTAGCCCAAGTTCTGTAAACATACGTGCAGCTTCCTTATCCTTTCGGCTAGCACCTATACGTTTGGAAATTCAAGGGTACTCCTTCACAAGGGGAAGACATTGCACAGTGGGGGAAGCATACCCAGATCCATGGAGAATAGGTCACTCATAATAAAACTAAGTAATAATACTACTTTAAGTCCCATATTCCAACAAGTACTAAAAAGAGAGATGCAGAAACAGGGCTACAGGCAAAGCTTTCCATCAGTCTAATTCCAGCCTGGACTGAGGGGTGATTAATGTAAACTCCATCTATATTATCTTCTGTAACCACACAGCTCTGTGAGCACACATCCACAGTTAAAGCTGAGGGAGGGGAAAAGGGAACATGAAATTCCTTTCTTTTTATCTTTTGTTCTCAGAGTTCTCATATACCAGCAGCTAGAAGTTTTGGTTGCTGTCAGTTTTCTTAAATGCTTCTGGGTCAAGAGCCAGTATTAGAAATTATTTGAATGGTCATTCATTTTAAGCAAGAAGATACCCACTGCAGCTGTGATACAAAGGAAAACCTGCCTCAGAGCAGCTTACTGTGCAAATGTAGTTCTGTCACAATGATTGCAATAAGAACATACTGTATTGTCCATAATTACATCCATATTAGGAGGAAAAAAATTAGCTAAGCTGTTAAGTTACATGCCAAAACTATTTCCTGAGGGATATTTATTTTGACTAATGTTAGGGTAAAAAAATGAAACCAATCTGGCCTGATTTAAAGCACTTGATTTTTCTTTTATGTTTCATGGAGAGAAACAAAGAAACCCAAGAATTTATGTAAAGCCACTTCTAGGTTTTAAGGTGGCAAGGGTTTTTAGGGTGGCAAGAGCTCCTCCTCTTTGGCAAAGAGCAGGAATTCATAAATGCAGAATGAGGCAAGGTTACTGTTCTCAGGGAGAGGTATTTTTTCCCTGTCTACTGCAGCACTGTTCTGTGGTTTGACACAATGCCAACATTCACTGGGACAAAATCCTATCTCCTGAAGTACCAACTGCTCTTTGGCTCTGGGTATTTGGAAATATGCTGTTGTTGCTACAGTGATCTCAGTATAAATCTGTTTTCTTGCCTACTTTCTATTTCTTTAGTTGCTGTTGTTCTTAACTGCAGACTAAAATAACAGATCGTATTACTCCCAAATGAGATAAGTCATAGCTAGACATTCTTAGGGTAGAGGCACAGGTCTGCTAACAAACTGTTGGCTGCTTGTAATACTGGCTTGTCTTTAAACCCATGTCATCACATTTCACTATGAATTAGAGGGAGAGGTTTATGTAGACCTAAGAGTGCCACTGAGAATCACCGGCTGGCAAACTACAGTTCAGATTTAGTTTCCCTGCAACCTTTACTTGGCCTGAGGCTTTCCTCCCTGAATCACTGCTTTCTAAAAACAAAACAAAACAAAAAAATCAGTCTGCCCATTGTGAACTCTGAAAGTTGCTCCCATAAGTTATCATTGCATAATTGCTGTGCCTGTACGAGTTCTGCCATCAAGTAGTTTAAAACTGAAAATCATTAGGATGGTTTGGGATAAGATTAAGGATTAATATTTGGTAACATGAAAAGTAGGGATTAATCAAAATTTGGGAAGCATATTGCATGAAAAACGAGGCAGTTATATCCCCTTTGCAGAAACAGGTGTTGAAATGCCTACATTCAGATCACTTGTCTTCTACATTTTGGTAATGAAGTCTACCCTCACTACAACATATCTCATTATACGTATCTCTTCCTTAATCTAAATGCAGCAGTGTCATGGTTCTTTCCTTCTTTCGTTATCCCCCTCTGGCAAACAATTTGAACAGATCTTAGTTATGGTGTCATTCTGAGGGAAAATGTAATTTAGAGAAATATGCTCGAAAACTATCATTTATATTTTCAGTTAACTCTTCCTCTGCAGAATGAAACTGTCCCTTACTCAAGACAGTTCATTCAGAGTAAGGTGACCCAACTTATTTGTAGTAGCTATACAGCAAATGTAGAAAATATTTCAGAATCCCCAAAGACACCTATCTCGATGTTAGATCCCTGGAAGGTCTGACACTTCACACAGTCTGCTGTGGGGTAGAGGCTTTGCCCTAGAAAGGGCTAAGTAGAGTGTACAGTACTGGGACCAGGCATACAGGATGCCATGTGAATGGACCAGTAAGAGATCCAGTGCTTACACACCTGCCTATGGATGAAACCTGGTTAGACAGAAAAGCAAGAATCTGCCATGTTTTCCCCAAGAGGACAACACAACAAAGGAGGGGGTATTTGAAGAGGAGAGATCATTTGGGGGGAATAAAAGACAACTTGATAATGGCATAAAGAGGGGGAGAAAGCTCTGTCTTTGAAGAATTTAGAAAAGCGTTGGTGGTTTTCTGAACCTTTGGTGCTTAATTTGAGATCTTTGTTGCTGACATGGAAAGTGGGATTGAGTGCACCCTCAGCAAGTTTGCTGATGACACCAAGCTGTGTGGCATAGTCAACACACTGGAGGGAAGGGATGTCATCCAGAGGGACCTGGACAGACTTGAGAGGTGGGCCCATGCCAACCTCATGAAGCTCAACAAGGTGAGGTGTAAAGTCCTGCACCAGGGTCGGGGCAATCCCAAGCACAGATACAGGTTGGGCAGAGAATGAATTGAGAGCAGCCCTGAGGAGGAGGATTTAGGGGTGTTGGTGGATGAAAAGCTCACCATAAGCTGGCAATGTGCACTTGCAGCCCAGAAAGCCAACTGCATCCTGGGCTGCATCAAAAGAAATGTAGCCAGCAGGTCAAGGGAGGTGATTCTGTCCTTCTACTCCGCTCTTGTGAGAACCCACCTGGAGTACTGTGTCCAGCTCTGGAGACCCCAACATATGAAGGACATGGACCTGTTGGAGCGGGTCCAGAGGAGGGCCACAAAGATGATCAGATGGCTGGAAACCTCTCCTATGAAGACAGGCTGAGACAGTTGGGTTTGTTCTGCCTGGAGAAGAGAAGGCTCCGGGGAGACCTTATAGCATCATTTCAGTACTTAAAGGCAGCCTACAGGAAAGGTGGACAGGGACTCTTTATCCGGCAGCGTAGCGATAGGATGAGGGGTAATGATTTTAAACTGAAAGAGGGTGGATTTAGATTAGGTATTTGGAAGGGATTCTTTACTGTGAGGGTGGTGAGACACTGGAACAGGTTGCCCAGAGAAGTTGTGGATGCCCCATCCCTGGAGGTGTTCAAGGCCAGGTTGGCTGGGGCTTTGAGCAAGCTGGTCTAGTGGGAGGTGTCCCTGGTCATAGCAGGGGGGTTGGAACTAGGTGATTTTTAAGGTCCCTTCCAACCCAAACTGTTCTATGATTCAGTGATTCAGTGATTCTGTGATTATATGATTCTATGATTCTGTGATCCAGACCCTGAAGAGGGTCCCAGAGAGACCACTCCATCAGTAATTGCTTTGATTCAACCTTACGAAAGAGAGGAAGAGCTCAGAATCTAGGATGTGGACCCATTTTCACAGATATGTTAAGCTAAATAAATATATGTGTAAGAATAACGGAAGTCTACTGGAAAGGCAATTATGGGACTGTTACCAGAAGCCAGATTTAGCCCTGGACACAGCCTGTGACAGGTACTCGTTATTGTCCCTCTCACATTGCAGGACCTTAGCCAGAATCTCGCTGCTCCTGGCCAGTGTTTCATGTTGGACAAGGTTGTTACACCGCTTGCCAAATCTGTATCTCCCCCATTGGCTTTACCACCTGTGAAGGAGCATGGTAAGCTTGGAAAATACTAACTCTAGATTCTACATATTTTCAGAAAAAGGTTTTTTGATTTAGGGAGGTGCAGACCTTAACAAAACAGCCTTCTAGAAGTTTCTGTCTTTCCAGTGCACTGGACTAGGTCATGTTATGATTGTTACAACAGTTGTGGCCAATATCCCTAAGCTGATATGTTTACCCGACCATTGATCTTTTTGTTAAGAGCATTAGACTGAAACTCAGGAGACTGGGCCAGCTTTGTCACAGATGTCCCGTATGACCTATAACAAGCTGTTTATTCTCATTGTGTGTTCCTTTGGAGACTGGAGGGTGATGTTTCCCTATCCCATAGCGACATTTGTCAATACACATTAATCAGTCTCATGCAAAGTTGTTAATGGAAACTGGGAGAGGGGGTGAAAGTGAGCAGACAAAGCATCCTTGTTTCATCTCATTTCTCACGGTGTGACTCCATGGGAGGTTTTGATTGTTCTTTTAAGCCTGTCTTTCTTAGAGGAAATTACCCAGGTGATGCCATGAGAGCAAAGCTGTCATGAGACAGCTTCTACTCTTTGCTCATCTTCCTTTTCTCATTCTTCTTCTTCATTCTTTGTTTTCTTGCCTTGTCATTCCTCTGTTTCTTTTCTTATCTGTCTACTTCAGGCATTACTTTTCATTACACTCCCATTTTCTCCCTCGGCCATTTATTCCCTTCCAATCTTTCTTTTTGCCTAATATAAATGTGCATTGGACTAGGAAATAAGGAGTTTTGCTCATCCCTTGGGCTCTCTTGTCTGCATGCAGAATAAATAGAAATACATGTTGAAGTACTTTTCCAATCTTCTGTTTAACACACACTCACATTATAACAATTAGTTTAATACCAGTTTTGCTGTGTTTCAGGGAGCTGTTACTTGAATGCTTATACAATAATAGTCTGTTTGACTGGCTAACATTGTAGTGGTATTGTTCAGGGTACTTGTGTGCTCATATACTGAAAAGCTGGTTTTGGGTACGTGGTTAATTCTGATGTTGGGAGATAACTATATGAGAGACAATATGTATTTATACTAAGAATTTCTCACGCTGAAATGAATGTGTTGGCAAAGCCTAACAGTAATACCAGAGGGCAGTCTTCACCTTTTCTGTGTGCATATTCATCAACACGTTATGCATGATGTATCCTTTCAATGAAGGGGGCTTTACCTCCATGTCATGTGGGGTATAAGGTGGCAGAGGATAAATGATTTGATTTTGAATGTTTTCTTAAGTGAAAATAAAACATGCCTTTAGCTGCTTCAGCTGTTCTTTTCTTGGTTATTGCATCTTTTAGGAGGTGCCAATGTGAAACAGCCTGCCCAGATGGAATTCCACCTTCTCAATGCTTGACTGGTTGTTTAAAGCCACTGCTGAGTCTGTGGTGCTGTGCAGGGATGACAGTGTGTCTGCAAAGTGGAGGGTGAGAGAGAAAACAGGAAAAAGATAAGTAGGTAACTGGTGTGTTCCCTTGCCTAGTGATATCTTGTATAGAAATAGGGAAACAATTTTTTCATAATTAGTGACCTACAAATGGAATAGACAGGGCTACTTAGATAACAGTTATTGCTTGCTGTTAAAATAAATGCAGAGATTCTCTGATGTAGTAGTTGAAGAAATATCAAAATGAAAGATGGTCCTCCGTGAAAGAGACTTGTTTTTCTTACCTAATCTGTGGAGTATCCTACTAAAAAAAAAAAAAAAACAAAAAAAAAAACGCCTACTATTTATTCAGTACCAGCAGGGATGCTACTGCTACTCCTAGTGTTATTGATTATATGTACGTGTATAAACTACACTGGGATGTTTGTTCCAAACCTTCATCATCTAGTAGCAGCACTATCAATTCAGTATAGTTTGTCCATTTTACTCTGCCTCTGCTTTCTGCTTCAGGTAACTTATCTGAGGGCATGGGCCATGAACATGAGAATGCAGTTCTTGAAAATAATCTCAAATACTTACTTCCCAGATAGTATATTTGAATTCCATCTGTACAAGGTAAAATTTGCCTGGAATACAAGCAGAACTTGCAAGGTTATGCTATCCACAATGTGTCAGAATCAGTTAAGTAACACAGTGCCCCAATTCCTATTGAAAAACCGTAGGAGAAAAGTGACAAAACTAAAAGAAACACTATCATTTTTTTTTCCATCATAGCTTCTTATCTTCTGCAAAATTCCAGTGCAAACATCCTGTTCTCTGGCGTCCTAAGCAAATGCAGCTTGTAACTGCCATGTGCATGTTAGTGTCCAATACTTTGTATAGTGGCTGAAGAGCCTGCCATTTGTAAACATTTGAAATCAAAATCATTTATTCCGGCAAGATCTGTTTGGGACAGTAGAAAAATATTTTATTTCCAGACTGCTAGGTTTAATTTTAAGTGTTTTGATACAGTAGACTCCAAGCAAAAATCTTAAATCCAAACACACATGATATACTGCGCATGTTAATAACATGTACCAGAATTTTTCAAATAAACTGTATCAGCCTGTGGTATCAAGAATTGGTCTCTTGAGTCCCATCCCCTGAGAGATTCAAGGGGTTCAAAATTTGCATCCTGGCTTTGTGACTTAGCCAGCATCTTGTTTTTAATGCTGCCAAGATCTGTGGAAGCTATTGAACTTGCAGAATAAATGTAGTCCAATCAAATCCATATCCTTAAGCCAGCAGCAATTTTCTTCAAATATTTTGTTTGTAGCATCCACAGAAGCATTACAAAAACTTAATATTTGGGGGGTGGTTGAGACAAGAGGGGGATGAATTGCCTTTTTTCCATAAATTTTATCCAGCTGCAGCATATAAGTCACATTCGTGTTGGATATTTTGTGCAATTGAAGTGTCACAGAAGGCAAATTATGTGGAAAGGCTCTTATGCTCCTCACTGACCGTGTCTGTATCATCTGGCCAGAAAAGGCAACCACAAAAGCATCAAATGTTTTTTCTCCTGACTTTTCAGAGGAACAAATATCTGAGTTCCCTGAGCCGGTTATGTTGCTTAAAAAAGGAAAGGAGGAGAGGGGAGGAAGAAGAAAAGTGAGACAGTAGTTGGTGGGCCTTGAATATTTGTTGTCATTCTCAGAGCTGGCCTTAGAGGGTCTCAACAAAGCAATAATTGGGTCTGCTCTGTCATGTAGGTTTCCAAGGAAACAAGTCTAATTAAAGGAGTGTGACTGTTGCTAGGAAATACGGTCTAGCAGGTAGATCACTGACCAAGGAGCTGGAAGAGATGGGTGATATTCCTACCTCTCACCTGTCAGAGCAGTGTGACCTTGGAAAGGTCAATTAGCACCTCTGAAGTTGCAAGGTTTACAGTGCTCACCTTCGCCTTTGAAGTTCAGCTTGGCAGCCTTTCAGAGCAAGGAGCACTTGCTTGTACAGGTCTGCACTACACGAATGCATGGGGGCCACTGTTCTGGCTGCTGTCTCTGGGTGCTATTGTAAACCAAATCATAACATGACTCTCTTCAGCACACAAATGGTGTTTGGATAGTTCTTTTGATGTGACTTTTATATCCCTTTGCTGGGGACTAACATCCCTTTGAGCCACCTAAGTCAGACCTTTAAAACCTGCGACTCTGTGGCAAGAGATCTCGCCAGGGTTTTGCTGCTCCTTTCTTACAGCATGCCTTCACAGTGTCACTCTTTGGGAGACCTCTGGAGCTTCAAACCCCCTCTTCCTCGATGTAGCGTTTGTCTTGTATCCACCTGATTCAAGCCACTTGCTCCTCCACTGCTGGCAGTGCCCATGACAGCCATCCCTAGCTGTGTCTCCTCTCATGTGCTAGTGGGATCTCTCGTAACTCAGCCCCACAACCTTCGACCTGATGTTTGGGTTTGCAGCTGTAGGCCAGCAGCCAGCCACTGGAGGCCAGCCACCTCTGCCCTTTCCCTACAACTCCTGCTTCATTACAGCCTCAAGACAAATTTTTCCTTGCTCATAATAGTTGACGTAAAGAAGTAGAGCGAGGCAGCAGCCAGCTCCCCCTAAAAGTCCATTACCTGTGGGACACAGTGTCTATCTCCATCACCACCCACACGGGTATCTGCCTGCGCTGATAACCAGGCTGGCTAATAAGAGTTTCAGCGACAAGAGTAAAATTCTGTCTTTTTCCTCCCAATATGACCTCTACTCACTTGTGCTGGCATGGTAGCTGGAGCTGTCATTTACATCACTGAAATCCTTCCCCACAGGATCCCAGCAGTCGTGACAGCTGCCTGTCTGAGTTCCAGCTAAAGGAACTCCAGTTCTCAGCAACTTCAACCCCTCTGCGATCAGTGAGGAAGAAAATGAGAAATATCACAGCCCTGATCTTTCTCTGGCTTTCTGAAGTGGCATATTCTCAAAAATAAGAAAGAACGTAGCTACTTCTGGCAAGACAGCAATGAAGGGGGATAAATGGACAAAGAAAAATGAGTTACTAGAGTGGAAGAGGAGAAGAAAGGGAGTTAATAGCCAAGATAGAAATGGAATACTTCTAGGGAACAGGAGAAAGTGGAGGAGAAAAAACAGATAAATGTTTAAGTGTAAAGAAGAGGAGAGGACAGAGTAAGATCAACAAGGAGGAATGGAAAGTTAATATCCCACGGCAGAGAATCAAGGGATGCCTGACATGAGAGTGCAATAGGCATGATGCTAAAAACAAAGTGGATAGCTGCACTCTGCTTTGTATGGCAGGCAGATTCGTACCATACTTTATTTGCACTTACTCATTTGTGATTTTCCATTTATTAACCCTTCCATAAATATTGGCAAGCAATATTTTTAATTGCTTGGCTTAGAATTGCATGTGCTTTAACCAGTGAGTAACACTTCCCAGTGGTTTACCTGTGAATTATTGGATTTTGTTTTCAAATCCTTGTCATCTACAATGAGATCACAGCTGTCTACAGCTGAATAGAAGGACACAGGTGGCAACAGGCTGCTCTTTCATATGTATAGGTACAAGTCATCGTGGTGTTGAGAATAAAGATGAACAAATTATGAAAACATAAAAAGGAGACAGGCTGATTAAACCAAAATGTAGGCGCACAGTTCAGAACTCAGGGCAGAGATAATTTTTTAGCTTTTGAGCAGATAAGACTTCATTGGGCTACAGCTATCAGGGCTACAGTTACTGGACCTAAAAATTTCTGAATGGTTTGACATAAGAACCAAGCATTTTCTGAATAACCACTTAATAATTCCTCCAAACACTCTATTTCTCCTTTAGCAAAAATCAAACAAACACAAAACTTGTTCTTTCACAAATTTAATCTCACTGTAATAGGTCTCCTATTTTAATAAATAGTTTACCTATAGATGCTGCTTGTTAGCCACTTCTCTGCAAAACAAGCACTTCTATACTGCTTTTTCAGGGTGTAAAAGTACTGTATGAAAATACAGTGTCTCTACAGATTTACAATGCCATCTCACTCCCATACTACTGATCATTTATTATAATGTTACATTATAATGAAATTATAATGGAATTTTTGTAGAAATGCATATGGCAGTGGCAGTAATATCACATGAATCCATTATGATTGGTATTATTATAATGAATATGAAATTATTTCACTAGGCTAAGATTCTCTTTTTAATGATTAGTTAAATTACTTCTGAGTTACAATAGAAGTCTCATGAGACTGCATATGGCATCCACACGGACACAATATAAATTAAGAGTGGTTAGTTCAGTGACTGATTTCAGATGAATCAAAGAGATAAGGCACCTAAAGCGTTACTATAGTACATTGCAAGTCATTATTACTTTGTTGCAGAAACATTTATTATAGTGATTTTTTCATTCTGAACTAATGCTTGGGTCCACAGGAATTCTTTCAGTATGATACCAAGTTTTTTCAGGAACCTGTGAAATAATGATTTGATAACTTTCTGCCAAGAAAACAAGACAAAAACTGATGCTGGTAGAGGTGATCAGAAACAAACCTTTCCACCACTACCACTCTTCTCATCATCTGCAGAGGGAAAAGCTTTCCTACCACCAGAAAACTGCAGAACCTGAAGAAACTGAAGTCCCTGTTACATGAATGTTTTTACTTTAAAATTGTATTATGTTAAGATTCAGGCACAATAGGTATGCTTATCCTACAGGTGTAGCATGTTTACTCATCGCTCTGCTCTAAGCTGGAACATTGAAACTAGGGTGGTAGGACCATTAACAGTAGGTGCTGACAATGCAGATGAGCAACTGTCCCCTGAGATTAATCTGTTGCTGCTAAAGTCCACATCAGTATTTCATGAGATCTTTTTCAGAGCCGCCTGTTTTTGCAGCTCCCTGACATAATTTGGGAATGGTTCAGTGCTTACATTGCTGTCAGGACACTCCACTAGGTTGTATGGATGATATTGTGAGGTTTGATTCCTTCAGTTCAGTCTGGTCCTCCACTGTGTTTGTCTCCTCACATGTCATGACAATGCATCTTTCAGCTGTGCTACATGAAATAAAAATAAATAACAAATAAAAGCAGCTTGTTATCCAGAATTGTTTAGTGGTTTAACTTCAAGCTGACTTATTTTTTCTCCTTTAGTATTATTAAGTATTAGTATGATTTAGTATTAGTAAAAAATATTTAGTATTTTTTTTCTCCTTTAGGTCTACAGAGATGATTAGGGGACTAGAACATCTTTTTTATGAGGAAAGGCTGAGGGACTTGGGTCTTTTCAGTCTGGAGAAGACTCAGAGGGGATCTCATCAATGCATACAAATACTTAAAGGGAAGGTGCTGGGAGGATGGGACCAGTCTTTTTGCAGTGGTGCCCAGTGATAGGACAAGAGGTAATGGGCACAAACTTGAACGTAGGAAGTTCCATCTAAACATGAGGAGGAACTTCTTTCCTTTGAGGGTGGCAGAGCACTGGAACAGGCTGCCCAGAGAGGTGGTGGAGTCTCCGACTCTGGAGACATTCAAAACCCGCCAGGATGCCGTCCTGTGCAACCTGCTGTAGGTGACCCTGCTCTGGCAGGGGGGTTGGACTAGATGATCTCCAGAGGTCCCTTCCAACCCCAGTGATTCTGTGATTCTGTGATCCTTGTAGGTCTCTCCAAGCTGAGCTATGCTATGCTATGTTATGCTATTCTATTCTACTCTATCCTATAGATCATTTATCAATTACTAAACCAGACTGGACTTTGGGAAAAATGGTTTAATTGATTGCCAATTCAAAATGTCAGGAAGTGAGCAACAAAGCCAAAATGGAAAAAACCTCTCCCACCCCAGCCCTTTTTTGCCAGGCTCACCTTCACTCCTCCGCTCCCGATTCCTCTCCCTACTCCCCCAAGGGGCACAGGGGGATGGGGAATGGGGGCTGTGCTCAGTCCATACCAGCTCCTCTCTGCTGCTCTGTCCTCCTCCCACTTTTGCCCTGCTCCAGCGTGGGGTCCCTCCCAAGGACTGCGGTCCTTCAGGGTAACCC
>VFFE01005264.1:7665-19990 GCA_008921705.1 Burhinus oedicnemus
GCCGCCACCTGAGGGAAGAAGCGGGGTCGCAGCGGCGGGACCCCGCGCTGAGGTAACGGCGGGGGACCTGGGCTCCGGGCAGCGCGGGGTGGGGCGGGATGTGAAGATGGGCAGGGGGTTTCCCTCAAGGATGTCGTTGTTTCACCCCCACGGCGGCCGCCTCGCTCGGCAAGGGCAGAGACACCCGCTCCCGGAGACGGCGCTGTGGGGGGCGGCCATGAAGCGTCCTCTGGGTGGGGGAGCGAGCGGAGCGGAGGGTTAAGTCCCCCACTCCGATGTGGCGGGCGACCGAAGGAGAGGGGATGCTAGTCCTGTCCTCCGCTGAACGACATGGAGGTGCCGGGTCCACCCTCTCTCCCTCAGCAGCGCCTCGGGGCTGGGGGATGCTGGTCCCGTCCTTTCCCGTTCCCCCTGTCCCTCCCAGTGCGCTGGGCAGCCAGCAGAAGGGGATGCTCGTCCCATGCGTTTCCCCTCCCTTGCCGTTAGGGACCCAAGGGGAGCGGGATGCGAGTCCCAGGTACTCTCTCCCCCGCTTCTCCTCCGGGGGAGAGGGATGTTGGTCCATGAGCGCCCTCCCCCCTTTTCTCCTTGCTGTGTGTGGGTCCAAAAGGAAAGGGGACGCGCTGCCCCCCTTTGCCCCAGCAGTGCGCTGGGGACCCGGGGAGGAGGGGGTGCCATTCCCCCCTCCACACCCCCACACCTTTTCTTCGGCGGTGCGTTGGGGACCCAAGAGGTTGCTAGTCCCACGCTTCCCTCCTTTCTCTTTGCAGGGCGGTAGCGGTGACCCGGGAGGAAAGGGATGCTAGTCCCATGCGTCCCTCGCCCTTTTCCCTTTGCAGCGCAGCAGGGACCCAAGGGGATGCTAGCTCTATCCACGCAGGCTCTCCTTTTCCTTTTGCAATGGATGCAGCGGAGACCTAGGGGGAAGGGGTGCTAGTCTTACGTACTTACATCCATCCTTTTCCTTTGCAATGCAGCAGGAATCCAAGAGGATGCTAGTCCTGTGTGTTCGCTTGTTCCTTTCACCTCTAAACCACGTTGAGAATTCAAGGGGAAAGGGGATGCTGGTTCAGTCTGCACCCTACCTCCTCTCCCAGTCTAAGGGGTGATAGCTAGCTCCCCCTCCAGTTCCTTTAGCTGGCCATGAAATACGAACTCAAACAGAGGGAGATGCTGGACCTGTCCCTCCATATACATGGAGAACCTCACCAGAAAGGGTTTCTGCCTTTCCGTCCTCCCTGCAGGGAGTGGAGCAGGGACCGTCGTGGTGTCGTGCGGAAGGAGAGGGGAAGAAGAGATACTCTGCATCTGTCTTCATTCTGCCCTGTAGTACAGTGAGGAGGAGGAGCATGGAAGAGTGGGAGAGCGTAGCATATGCCTGCTTTCCTCCATGGTCTCCTAATTGAAATAGAGGATGTGGGGGATCATAGTGTGGTTCTCCCTTAATACGTAACAGAAGTGGAACAGGGGAGTACAGCACTGGAGTTTCTTTCCCACTGACTAACTAAAATGGAGTTTAGAGAATAATGTGTTCTCCTTTTGTGCCTTCATGTGGGTGGGAATGGGCTGGGGAAATGCTGCCAGTGCTTGTATGCAATGAATGAGTTCCTTGCCTTTCTCTGTGATCAGAATTGGGTGGGGAATGACTAAGGTGACATCCTCCTCTTGTCTTCTCACTTGTAAAGGAGGAGTCTAGTTTGTTTTATCACCTCATTGCTCTGGGACAGATAACCATGAATTAATCCACCTACCCACTTTCTTTCTAAAGTCTGATGACTTTTTTTCTCATTGCCCCCCTCTTACTGCCCCTTTAGTAACTTTGACATTTATTTGAAAAAAAAAAAAAAATCACTTGTGGGAGTCAACCCTTTCATTTTGTGATTTTCAGTCTTTATAATAGTCGTCTATGTATGTCTTAATTTATCCTTTACAGCAGGAATTGGATGGACTTCTTATGATTATAAATAATGTATAAATCCATAACCACACTAACAAACTAGCTGTTTCCTACCCCTTTTGCCCACAGGTTTTTTTGCAGTGCCTTGGGGTAGATGGGTAGGTATCCCCTCCTCCTCTTTTATCCTCAGTGTCATCGAAAGTGTTTTGTTTTTATGTACATATAAAAATAACCACAAAATTTCATATGTAGAGGCTTAACAAAGAACTGGATCTGTGGTAAGAAACTATCTTGACACTAAAGATTGCTTATTACAGCACTCATCTGTCTACACCAATTAATAGGTTATCTATATGCTTGTTTGCAAAACTTTTGTCTCCTTTCGCAATGATGTGGTTGTCTTTTTTCTTAATTTCACCTAGTGTTTGTTTTTTTTTCCCCTCCATGAAAGGGCACTGCATGACTAGGCTATATAATTTGACATTCTTTTCTGGCTCTAGTAAATATATTCTTCATTTCCTTTATGATACTATGTAGTAATAAGATCTCAAGCATAAAATGGAAGAGTCCTGAAAGGACCTGATGAACTTTTTTCTGCTTTTTGCACTGTTAAAACTTCTCGTGGCTTATTGAGACTGGGTTTTTGCATGATTTTTTTCAGTTTGAGGTTGTGAGGAAGTCAGAGGATGGGTGGATTTGTTTGGAGTCTCTACTTTGAATGTCATTAATATGATGGTTTGTGTGAAGCGTTCTTGGAGTTTTTCCCAAGACTCTAGATCCTGACCTGGATTTGTCCAATGTTTGTGCTTCCAACTTTAACACAGTACCTGGTGTGAGCACAGTTCATCTTATGTTGCTTCTGAACTTCTGGTGTGAAGCGTTATCTACTGATCACTGCTGGAGTGGCACCTGAATTAAGGGAGCATGCTAAAATGTCAATTGCTAATCCACACTACAAGTTGACTTCACTGAAGTTGTTGAATGAAGTCTTTTGGAGTTGGTGGCCAAAGGGTTTGGGAAAAAGAAAAAACACTGCTTGAAGCTGGTGTTTTGGAGATGACAATGAATTGAAAAGGCTTCTTTTCCTGAGTTTAGGGAACTATTAGTAAAATGTCAAAATCAAAAGGCTAGATTCAAAGAGGATTAGACACCTTGTACAAAACTAAGTAGGAATTTATTTTGTCTGTCTATAACTTGTAATCTTCTGGTCAGGATGTGAGAATAGGCAGAAACCTTTAGGGTTAAGTAACGCTGGCCTGGAAGATGGGATAGTTCAGGTCTTTCGTGTTTGGTTTATTTTGAAAGAGGCACCAAATTCTTGAGAAATAAGTCTGAGAAATTACTTCCTTAGATGAGAAGGACATAGCTTTTCAAGGCCATATGAACTTGAATTTGGACTGAAATCAGGTGTGGTTAGATGTAGCATGTCTTAAACATCGTGGCTAATTTTTATCTTTATGAGTGTGTTGACTGCTCTTCACAGCAACGCTTGCTTCGCAGTATAAGCAAGATGCTGTGATTTGAGCTGTTGATTGGTTCTACCACCCAGGTTAAGGTGTAGAAAATTCTCTGTTCTGCTTTTTTGTTATGTTTAATTTTTCCTATGTTTTGGTACAGTTTTACTATTTGTGTTCTTTTCTTTATGTACTTTAATGCTGATTCAAACATGGATTCCCTGTCAATAGCTGTGAGAGAGCCAGCAGCTTGTGAAAGCAAGCTGTCAATTAACTTAATTTATCATGGTTATGTTTAACATCTTAGTCTTTTTCCTATTTGCATGTTTGTTTTTACTAGCCTGTCTTGAACAGCTACAGCCAAAAACATTGCCGCACATGATCTTGAAGAGAAGCACAGAATTGTTTAGGTTGGAAGAAACCTCTCAAGACTGTCTAGTCCAACCCGCAAAGTATATGAGGGTTTAAAGAGGTATATAGTATTTAATTTTTCTGACCATAAGATGGGCCTATGTAAACAAAAGTGGGCATACATAACTTTTTTTTTATTGGCTGATACCAGCAGAAGTCTCATGATTAATTCTTTCATATCTCTCACTAAGTTTGCATTAGGGAGAAAGGAAAAACATTTTCCCTCTCTGACGTATAGAATTTATTTCCCTTCCTGAATATCTAAGGAAAAACATTACTCTTTAAAAATTGGCAGTCTGTTTAAATTTGTGATTGCCTACTCTTGGGAATATTGATGGGTTTTCTGGTTCAAACAGAATTTTTAAATTTCTGTTACCTTTTTTAACCATAATTTTTTTTTTATTTAAAGCAGTTGGTTAGAGACTGAATTTTGCAAGTTTCATTGCTGTAAGACCAAATTGTTATAAGAAAAGGCCCTCTTTGTACTCATGACTCTTGTCAACTCTCTGTGCTTTAGCCTCCAATTTCAGAGTTTGTTTCTCCAGTTGATGAGCATGATATGCTAAGTCTCCGTTCTGCTTGTTCCACTCCAGCCCCTTAGCGCTGAGAAAATGCAGATCCAGCCCTGGGGAATGACTGCTGTTTAAACTGGCTCTATAGGTAGGGTGGAACTGGCAGAACAACCGTACGTAGCTACCTTTGCAATTTCCATCTTTGAGAGTGTGGAGAAAGGGGTGGTCAAAGAATGCTGTCTTCTGGCTTATCCTTAGCTGTTATGATGGTTTCTGGAGAGCAAGATGTGAGATGTGTTCAAGTAAAATGGGTTAGAGACAACAAAAAAGCTGTTTACAACTGGACTAAAATTACATATTTGAACACAGGTAGCCAAACCATGACTGTAGCTTGTTGGGCAGAACAGTAGTCTTCAGTCTTGCAAGTTGGGACTTGTGTATTGGTGGTGGTGACTGTTTTGTTTTTGTTTTATAATTATTCAGCAGAAGTTATGAGGCCATGCAACTAAAGAGATGCTATCGATGTGAATGTACCAGTGGAGATGCTGACTCATAAATAGCTTGGTTTCAGCATGGTCAACAATTGTAGTGCTCGCATGGTTAAATTTAAAGTGTGGGGTTTTCTAAAAATATTTTCTTCATAGTAAATACATTCTCCCTTTTCACCATCCTTTTTGGGTAGAGTTTTACAGCATACAAGCTTTTTTTTTCCCATCAAAAATAGTCTGAAACCAGGATTAAAACTTGTCGAGGGATCCTCTAGGCTTGCACACGAGAACTTGAAGCAATTGGTCTGCCAGGCTATTTAGAGCTAAAATATTTTAATCAATTACAAGGCTTTTTACTGTATTCTGTTTGCTGTGTTTTTTATTCTAGGTTACCTAACAAAAGAAGAACGTAACTCGACTGCTGTTCTGTCACGATGGGGTCAATTGTGTGGGAATGTGGTTAAACATTTTAATACCTTAACCTAATACATGCTATATAATACTGAGAAAAGAAAAGGCAAGAATTCTCACACGTCTGTCTCAAATACATCATCTTCTGGACTGAGCTAAGAATGTTGTATACACAGAGTATTCCAGTTTCGAAGAACCTTAAACAAGGACTGAAAATATTGCTGTTGAAGTGAAACCTGAGGGTACAGGACTTGAAAGAGCTTTCTAGCTGGGCTCAATAACTGGCCCCATTCCCATTGTGGAAGGATGGCTATTAGCTGGATGTTCTGTTACCTTTGGCTTTTGGATGTTTTGGTGGGGCACACAAGAGGGCACAGTTTATTTTCTTGTGAGCCCATCATCTTGCGGATGTGCCAGGATCTGCCTTACAATACCACCTTTATGCCTAATCTTCTGAATCATTATGACCAGCAAACAGCAGCATTAGCGATGGAGGTAAGACAATTTTTTTTCAGCAGTATGTATGGTTTTGGCCTTTAGTTGACAAATAAGTGGTAACAAAATCCAGGCAGATAATTATATTAGAAATAAAAATGAAAAAATCAAGATAACTAATAATTTAAATATAAACCCAAATATCACTTGTGTAAGATGTATTGTAATATATACTAAAATATTCTATGACTACAAAATTTGCCTAATTTAGTATAACTGAGTGTGAAATACTCTGGATGTGTTTGTATGTTAGTCTGTTACTTTAAATATTTAGACAGATCAAGAATGCGTATTTTGAATGGTCTGTCACTTAAGTAAATGCCAGAAAAATACCATACTGAACAACGAATAGAAGATTTTTAGTTCTGAAGACTATGTTCTTTGGTGGCTTTGTAATATTTGACTTTTTCTTACTCACCTAAAATTCGTTGTGAAGAAAATAAGAATAATAAGACATACCATGAAAATAATGGAAATTTCTTATTTATTAGTACTGCTTTTCTCAGCTGCAAGAAAGTCTGTTGTCTTGCAGACAATTTAGTTAACCTGTTTCAGTTCTATATCCCAGCAGACAAGCTTTTAGACTTGCACTTTCTGTATCATAATGGTACCTTATTACTGTTACCATTATCCCCAAAACCTTCTTTGGATTTATGTATAATAATTTTCTCCTTTAAAAAAAAACTCAACACATTTCCACTGATATTTGTCTAAGCTTTCTTTGGAGAACTTTCCTGATAGGACTTCAACCACACACTTGGTCTCTTTTTACTTATGGTCTAGTTTATACAAGACTTAAGTTCACTTTGATTTGTTCTCTATCCTGCCACCCTGCCTAAGGAGTTTCCTTACTTGGTATTCCGTGATACGACCAAAATTGGTGGAAGTGCAGAATATTAGGCAAGTCTCACTGTTAGGGTTTTTTTAAGTGCTTGGGAATCCTCGCTAGTAGATATGCTGTGCTGTATACTGAGAACAGAAAGAGTAATCATATGTTTTCATCTTTGAATGCTCTTCCTAACAATATAGAAACTTAATGTAATTGTTCTTGTTAAATAATGTAAAGCCAAGGCTTTATATAGTCTTTCTATGGAAGAGTTGTGAACCAGACTTGACAGGCATTTTACTGTAAGAATAAAACAGAGATTCTACCCTTAATTTTTCTTTGTTTGAAAGAGCTGTGGACTTGCATTTCAATGGCTTATTTGGATGTCGCCAATGATTCCAATTATACTAAATACATAGCAACAGGGATGAATTTTATTTTAGAATTGGTTCTGGTAAGTTCTGAGGACCTTTGAAGATCTAACTGTAAGGAGGAAAAATGAAGCCAAAGCAAGTAAGCAAGTTTAATAGGATAACAGTGTGAACAACTAGGTGTGTACAAACTGTTTATTTCCTCTTTGAAAGGTGGAATTTAGGATATTAAAGGAATTGATGAAACCAACTGGATTGAAGACTTCTGAGACTTGGCTTGCAGAGGTGTGGAGATAGTGGCTTTTGGTTTTGTTGGGTGGTTGGAGAAGTGGAAGGTTACCTCTTGGAGTGGATTATCAGTGAAAGTCTTTTGGGATCTATGCAGTTCGGTTTTTTTCTTAAATGATCTAGAAGAGAAGACTAGCAGTAAGATGAGAAACGCTCAACAGTATCAAGAGGCTAACTTAAAGCTAAGGTCAAATCAGAATGAAGAATTGTAAAGAACTTGAGGTTATGTTTGATACCCATTGAGCCATTAAATTGTTGAGGAAATTCAGGGTGATAAATATGTATGTGTTGGGGGGAATAATATTCTTCACGTGGTGGTCAGCTTATTTCATTGGACTTATGATAGTTTGTTCTGTTGAAATGTCAGCTGAAAGCTTGACTGAGCAGTAAGAAAACCAAAAGGCAAATCAGACCTGGAAAAGGAATAAAGACCAGGCATTACAGTGGTGGTGTATAATCCTGTGGCTCACAAATAGCTGGAATGTTGTGTGAAGTTCTGAGCTATCTCAAAAAATGTGTTTGAACTGAAAGAGGTTCGGAGAAGAACAAGAAGAATGACCACAGGCTTATGGAACGTATCCCCTATGAGGAGTGCTAGACTATGGCAGGGTGCTTTAGCCTACTTTTAAAATAGAAAAAAAAACCCTAACAAACCAACAACAACAACTGCCATCATAAGTGGCATGCAAAGGATTATAGGGATTGACTGTACACTGTCTCTTCCAGTGAGGAACTAGGCTCCATCAAATGAAGTTGCTAGAAGCCAAGTCAGAAGGAAGAGGTGGTTCTTCAAATAGCTGGCAGTAGAGCTGTGAAGCTCTTCTTCAACAGTACTGCGGATGCAAAAAGTTTGAGGAGGCTGGACCAGAGCTTGGGAGATAATGCTAATGAGGGTGGCTAGGTAGAAAAAAACCACTTCAGGCTCTTCCCCTCAGAAAATTGTCACAGGCTGGGAGAGCGTTTAGGGAATGTGAGAAATGTCCTGCTAATGATCCATTTTCCCAAGTGTTCTGTAACTGCTAATGGCAGGAGGACATACTATTTAGGGAAGGCGTGCAAGCCTGGCCTTGTGTCTGTGGGCTGCTGCTTCGCCAGTATCCACAGTCCCCGAATTAGGGGTATTAGAGGGTACCTCCCTGCCTGTTCCCTTCAGTATCATTTAATTGCGTCTATTATCAATGAATTTCTCTAAATTATCTTATGAATACAGTACTGTCAACCAGTTCACTAGCCACCATGTGAAGAAGTACTTATTCTCTAACCTGTTTTAAACCAGTTTCCTGCTAGTTTCACTTAATACGCTTTTGTTCCAGTATTGTGCAATATTGTGCTGCAGTTAAATACTCTGTTACACTTGTGATTTTGGAAACCTTGGTTTTATCCCCCAGGCTTTTCCTCTCCAAATCGAAGTGTTCCAGCTGCTTGGGCTTTCTTCTTGCAATTCAGCTGTTTCATCCCTGTAATAATTTTAGTTACCTTTCTCTGTCCCTTTTTCTAGCCGCCTTGTGGCTGAGGTGTGGAGATGAGAATGGCACACCCCTCCAGATGTGGGCACACTAGGGATTTATTGATAAATAAAATCATGCTTTTTGCTGCTAATAGCTTCCTAGTAATGGCCAACATTATGTTCATTTTCCTGGCTTTTGTTGCGTGTTAAACCAATGATTTCAGAGAACTGTCAAAAATACCACTTTCACTGAAAGTCTGTTTATGGCCACTGTTAGAAGCAGAGCAGTAATTATATGGACCCTCAGTTTGAGCCAGAATAACTAGTGTAATTGTTCTTATGTTTGTAAGTGAAATAGCTTTCTGCTACAGAGAGAGAAACAGTTGAGAAGCAAATGTTACTTCTCTGCTCGCTGTGGTATAAAGCTCAATTTAATAGCATAAATTAGCTTCCATGAAACCTAGTGCTGCTGCAAGTCATACACTAGCTCAATGCCAGAGCCGTTTTTCAACTTAGCATGGGTGCGTTGGAGTTGTGGGTGTATGTATAGTACTCCCTTCTGCCAATATAATTAGCATATAGGCCGGTGGTTTCAGTCTGGGGATGGAGTATGGGCTACTTCTGAATGCTTAATGAAAAATGGTGAAGGCTGTGCAAGGAAACAAGGCTATTATCAAGCTTAAATTCACTATGCAGGGGCCAGCACCTCCATTGCAGAGTTTTTTAGGGGTTTGAACAGGAATAAAAGAATAGAAAGCCACAGGTTTGCGTATTTCCACTCCTTGCATTAGCCTAGATTGCCCCTTAAATCTGTACTTAGCAAGAAGGAAGTTTTCATTATTTGGCTTTTTAGACGTTATTTAATGTTGCAGTCAAATGGATGGGGCACTCAAATTCTGAACTGAATGAAATCTATTAAAACTTGCATTGTGACATTTTCTGGTAAACATCTCTCATCTCCAAGCCCTCCCTAATTGCTGTGAGCATGAAATAATATAGCAGCAGAAGCAGTGTGATTCATCTTGTGTATTGCAGGGGGAAGGCCTTGTAATTATCAGTTTTTCAGTACCATTTTTTCACAACAGTTCCTAATAACACCCATAAGAAAAAATTCAGCCTGCTTGTACTAAAAGAGTGCAATACAAGAGTGAATGTGAAGTAAAAAAGACAACTACTACAGCTGTTGCCTTACTATCAATAAATTCAGTGTACTTCTCTTCCCATACCATTGATTGCTTCATTGAAGGGACTGTTTTAAAACTTATTTAACATTATTTCTTGAAAACTCAAAATATCAGTAAGTTGCCTTTTTGAGACTTTATGCCAATATGATTCCTTCATAATTATAGTAAAGGCTAATAAGTCATGCCATCAGTGTTGTCTTGTTATGTTGCAGAAATATTGGTATTAACCAGCTTGATTAAACATGAAAAACAGAATATTACATCAGGAGTGTCTCTTAGTGTATACTGGTCTGTACTGTAATCGGTTCCTATGCCTTTACTTACTCCTAGGAAAGATAATGCCTTAAGCTTTCTGCTGTGCTACATCAGCAAGGACTGCTTTAATCCGGGAAGACTGAAGGGAGGGCTTTCTGCATTCAAGGGCCTGGAGCATTATTTCATCCCCAAGCATCTCTAAAGGGAGTTGCTCCTTTTGATAGGGGACAAACACCAGTTGCATTAGTTGACATCTGCTTGGCCATAGCGGAGACTAGAACGAGAGTCATTTTACATTTGCTGCTTTCTAAAAGGAGTAGTGCTGGTTAATGTAGAGTTACAGACTAGTCATGATAGAGTATGGAGATATGAGATGGTCGGTGTCAAGGGCGGGTATTTTCCGGAGCCGGGAGCTGTCCTGCCCCGGAGTCCTGCACAGCCACTGCACGCATCGCACTGCCGGCCTCGCGCTTCCTCACTCTCTGGGGTCATGCCTTGCGTCTGCTCTGTGCTCTCCTGTAAAGCATATTGTAAGGTATTTTTAAAATTTTCTGTAACCTGCTAACAGGTTGTTTTACTACAATCACCGCCTAGCATGGTCTGTCTCAGGCGTGCTGTTAAACCTTCGCTCTAAATGTGTTCGTGATGGTAGTGTGACATCGAGATGATGTTGCGCTGTGCTGCTGCCACGATTCTGCTGTGTTACATAGATCGTGTGCTGAATGAGGCAGTAACAATAGAGAAGTTAAATTACCCCTATCCCCCTGAGGGATCTGACCTTGTTTATCCATCTCTTCTAGTATTATTGCTACAATGTGAAGAATTATCTTCTGTCCGTTTTTCACTTAATATTCCTTTGGCCCTGAAGGACTTGCTTATGCGTAAGACTAGCAAGCAGTGGTTTTTATCTGTCTTAATGCAATTTTTGGAGGCAAATATTTTTATCAGAGAACACGTAACTTGGTAGCCTGTTGGAGCCTGGGAGCATGCTATTAAAGCTTTTGTCACTGATGAAGAGAAGTGGTTTAATATGATGATTGCCAGCCTTGTTGCAGTTAAATATACTTCCAGCACTTCCTTCTTCTTACCCTGATTTTACAGGATCTCAGAAATTATGCTAGGGATCAAAGAGGCTTTAAAGGACAGGAACCAGACATAGTTGTGGGCTAAATGTGTCCCTCTGGGTGAACAGAGAAGCTCTGTCTTTTGGGATTATACCAGATGTCAAACGCTCCAGAAATGAGACGATACAGTCACCATATGGACAGAGGAGATAACATGCTATTCCTTTGCACTCCCCCACAACTTTCATTCCCATTTTGCATATTAAAAAAGAGCAGTGGTAGGGACTTACGGAAGCAGTGTAGCGAGGTTGGCTAGCCTGTAGGTGGGAGATGCAAAAGGGGAAATAGAGAAATGATGTTATCCCGCAGTTGATTTGTTTTTTGCAGTGTGAGGGAGGTAGCTGGAAGGGGAGAGGAGTAATGTTGACTCATGCGCTCCTACTCTGTCAACGTGGCAGGGCTCACCAGCTGATAATCATTGGATTAATATAAATAAACTATCCAGTCATGGAGTTTTGAATATTTGTAAGCAGAGCTAGTGAATAGTTAATGGACTTTGTCACAGAATATGCAACTACAGATGTGAAGACAACTGATTTTTTTTCATACCCTATTTCAAATTTAGTGGTTTCTTGCTTGTACTGATTATTGCAGAGGATGATACCATTGACCTGCCACAGAGCAGAGGGCATGCTGCAAGATTTGCAGCTAACTATATTTCTATAAGTTTAGCACAGTTACTTTTTTGTGGCAATTTTTTTTTTCCCCCCAGCAGTGATCTTTGGAGTCGTAGTTAATTTTTTTGGACTTTTTTTTTAAGTGGAAAAGAGCCGGAATATGCTTAAAAATGGCATAAACAGAAGACATAGCTATATTTATTCCCAGTCTGGTTTTAGTATCTGGGATAAGAGTTAGGCATTTTTCCCCTATAGGTAGGTCAAGTATTAAGTGACTTATTTTAGCGGTGTTTCTCAAATAGCTTTTCTGTCAGGCATATATTAGTACAGATTTCAGATAGTCAGGGTTTGGACTCAACATGGTATATTGTCTCTCAGTTCTTGATTTTCATAAATGCCAGGGAGAACTGTGCAAAATTCACTGATCTTGGTTTATGTGATTGTGATTCCTACCTTCCCTGGAGCTGGGAGGTAGTACTGCCCCATTCATCTTCTATGTCTGAGTGATTTTTTTTCTTTTTTTTTTTTTTTTTTTGGTTTCACAT
>VFFE01005264.1:20010-170652 GCA_008921705.1 Burhinus oedicnemus
ATGGTGTTTTTGTTTTTTTTTTTTTTTTTTTTTTGGATACAACTGGGAAGCCTCTTTCTTTGGTTTTGAGCAGCAAGGATGGGGAGAATGTAGAGTGGAAGACCCTTAACTTCTTCCCTCATTAATTCTATCTTTATCCCTTTCCGCCCCTCATTAATTCTATCTTTATCCCTTTCCGCCCCTCATCTTCTTTTGCCTTGCCCATGCACTCTACCCTCCTAAATCTCAGCAGTTTTCCTTGGCTTTCTGTATTCTTCAGTTCTGCATCCAAAACTCATAGAAGAATATAAAGCTAACGGAAAAGTAGGTTTTAATCAGCTGGTGTGTTGTAAGCACTCTAATCTTAGACACTAATTTGCAGTAAGGATTAATTTTCTCTTTAGTATGTAAGATTATGATGCCTACAGAACAATGGAACTGTACATGATCATAAGAAAGCAAACTGTGCACCAGCTGATTGAAGCCTACTCTTTCATTAATTTTATACTCTTTTATTCCCACTCTGAATTTTCACCTTAGACATAGCTACATAAAGATTTTAGATTTTTTTTGTTCTTAAACCAGAATATCTCAAAGCTAGAATTGCAAAGATGATTTTGCGGAGTACAGGCAGAGTAAAGGAGTGCCTAATAATGTACTGCGTAGGAATTCTTGCTTTGGGAATACCTGAAGCTTCTCTGTTTAACGGAATCACAGAATCACCAGGGTTAGAAGGGGCCTCTGGAGATCATCTAGTCCAACCCCCCTGCCAGAGCAGGGCCACCCAGAGCAGGTTGCACAGGACGGCGTCCAGGTGGGTTTGGAATGTCTCCAGAGTCGGAGACTCCACCACCTCTCTGGGCAGCCTGTGCCAGTGCCCTGCCACCCTCAAAGGAAAGAAGTTCCTCCTCATGTTCAGATGGAACTTCCTATGGTCAAGTTTGTGCCCGTTACCTCTTGTCCTCTCACTGGGCACCACTGCAAAAAGACTGGTGCCATCCTCCCGGCACCCTCCCTTGAAGTAGTTGTAAGCATTGATGAGATCCCCCCTCAGTCTTCTTTTCTCCAGACTAAAATGCATTTGAAATGCATCATCTTGTGGTTTCAATCTTGACCTGTAAAGGACATGAGTGTTGTGCAAAGGTGAAATCCCGAGTGGGTGAGAACAATTTGGGAAGAACTAGAGCTGTTACATCCCCAAGTAGATCCATACAAAAATTGGTATGGTCTACCAATTTTTGAAAACGAGGCTCCTGAGGAAGCTGTTTCTTGAACATAGCCTTAGATTGTCTCATATTAGGACCATCAATCCGATCCTTTTCACACTGAGGTCCACTGAACTTCAGGATAATCTGAATGAATAGCGAATATTCAATGAATACTGAAGCATTTAGACTCATCGGGCAGGAAGAGCAGCCACATGAGATAATCATTTGGGTTCAGGTAAAGCATAGAGCTGTGCGTACGTACCTACTTGAAAGTCAGTAGAAGCTTAAATAAGGAAGAAAGGGATAGAGCCTTGTGTTTGGCTAGAAATCTGCTGAAGCAGTTAACCCAAAGAGAGTAATGCCCAGGAATGGGTGCACAAAAGACGGACTTTTCAGCTGCTGTTGCAGGCACTGTTTTGGTTTTGGGAAAGCGTTGTGATTCTGACAATCAGACTGCCAAATACAGGCTTACCGAGGAAGGTATTTGTCAGTGCAGAGGTACCCAAATCCACAACAGCAAACCAAATGGGTTTGTGGATCCAAATCATACCTGAGCATGTGGTCCATCCTAGTACAACATTCAAACGGTACATAACTCTAATTGGCATTTTAAAGTGGAATGGATGCTTGCTTAACGTGAGCAATCGTGATGGTGAGCCTCTGATTTTTTCCTCCAGGGGCCATATCATTGCACTTAGAGAAACCAGATAAAGGTATTACAGTTCTATGCTGTACGGAGCAGTGTGAAAGAATAGAGTACTAAAGAGATGCTTCTTTCTAAAAGGAATTCAAGGAACACAAGGTTAAAACTTCTGCGTGTAGGTCATCAGCGCTCAAATAGTTGAGGTAGATAGCAGGTGTTAGAAACCCTTACTTTCTTTTGCCTGGCTAACAGACGTTCTCCAGAGAATAATGTCAGAAATACTGTTTCTAATCTTTTATGTTTGTTAATGAGAACAAGATGCCAAAATGCAGACTAGTAGTGAGAGAGAAAACAGAGAGAAGTAGGGTTTGGAGGTTTTTTTTTTTGTTAAATCGATAAACTACTGCTTGCACATTGAAGAGGAACTCTGTCACCATGTTCATATTTTCTTGAATAAAAGATTAATTCTGAATGATGATTCAAGTGGAAATATGGAAATGAAGTTTAGCCTTAATAGTTTAGTGCAAGCATATGAAAAAAACATTAGTTTTATGTGATGATTGAGTTTAAAGTGAATGATCTACATCTTAATCAACAGCTATTCACAGTGGGCTTGTTTTCAGGGTCATGAAGGCAGATGGCTCTGCATTGTGGCTAATTCTGTAGCATCTGGTGGAAGCTTAAAGAGGAATTATTAGGAAAGGTGGAACACACATGAATTTATTTAAAATGGCTAAATGACAATGTACTTTACAGTCATTTGTAGCTTTATATTTGCAAGTGTAAACTCAGAAGGAAAAGAATGTTGTGCTGGAATATTGGTCTTAGAATTTACCGTTCCTATTACCTACCGCAAGTGCACAGACATTCATTTCTACCTTTGTATGCTTTTTCTCTGCCTTAACCAAAGTCAGCCAGCTGGGTCTCTTAGATGCAGCTGCTGTGGGACAAAAAATGTGTTTATATTGTGTGCTGTAGTAGTACAGGTTAGTATTTGTTACAGTGACTACACTTAGCCTTATGTCTAGTAGTATGTGTAACTTGGAGGATATAGTTCTGCTATATTATTACTGAAATAGCTACCTTGTATTCTGCATGTACACACGTTAGATTCTGTCTCTTATAAGGCAGAGATCTAATGTGTCCCCTACAGAATCAAGTCACCGCTTCTGTTTAGTCCAAGTTAGTACCAAGACCTCTCTCTTCCCCTCCACCCCCCCCCACTCTTCTGATATTCAGGTTATTTAGATATCTCAGTTCTAACTTGTAAGCTGACTTAATAGGTTGGAAGCTCTTTAGTTTTCTGTCCTTTCAGTTTGCCATTCTTTCAGAACATGTTTTTTGTGCAGTGATGTAAATAACGGTAGACGACTTCAAAGTTGTGTGGCTTGGCTAGGATGTGCTTTTTATTTTGCTGGTCACTTGGAAGTGGTGTTTTTTTCCTTGCTTTCTCTAGTCTGTGATGATGGTTCCAGTTATAGGATAGTTGGATTCAAAAAGAAAGCCACAACAGACTGACAAGACAATAAGTATGAAATAACAAGCACCAAGGAGCCGTTGCCGTAAATTTTACCATTTGTCTTGCTGGTATGGCTGCAGCTTTCTTCTTTGTTTTGGGAGACATTTGTGGTGATTTTAGAGAAAGTTAGGATGGCTCTTATGGATTTGAATCAATTTTTTTATCAATGGGATGTTCCTGTGTGAATCTATTTTGTTCTGTGGTATGAGAAGAAGAATAATTCACCAGTGCATATTTTTAACATTCAAAGGACAAATCTTGTTAAATTCGTATGTGCTTCATTTGTGCACTGCTGCCTTACTCCCCATTTTGTATCCTGGTCATTAAGAGATGCAAATGCATGAGGGTTTTGCGACTTTCTGAAGGAAACTGAGCCGGTGTTTGTCCTATGTATAGCACCAAACTGATACTGAAGGTAAGTAGCCTGTGGGCTGCAAATTATCCCTAATGCTTGAGGAACCCAGTGCTCTTGAACTGACTTCATTATTCAATCTTGCAACACTTTGGACCTGCAAAACAATAACATTTTTATAAAATAGGCTTTTTAAGAATATATTTGGCGTGAGAGACAGGCTAGTAGAAATGAAATAGTGTAGGAGATTGATAAATGTAAGAACCTAAGAACAGCGATATGAAGTCGGACCAGAGATCTGCTTAGCCTGGAACTCTGGCACCCGATGGCGGCCCACCGTGGGCGCCGTACAGAGCAGGTCAGGTATGTAACATACATCTGCCCTGGCTGTTCTTCCATGTTCAGCAATTTGTGGCTTGGAAATGATACCTTGCATTAGTAACCTTTGATGTATTGTTCTACAAATTTATCAGTTTTCTTCCTGAATTCATACATTCTTTTAGCATCCACACAAATCAGTGGCAGTTACGCAAGTTAAAGGTGTTGTGTGAGGAATTTACTTTTGTTGTTTTTTTCTCTTTTCTCTTCAAATGAACCACCTGCTGTTTTTATGTTCCCTACTTTTTGTGCTGAGGATACAGTGAAAAATTGTACCATAATTTTCCTTTATGTATCATTTGTGATTTTATAGAGCTGTTCAATGCCTCATCCTCCTGCTGTCTCTTTTACAAGGTACAAGAATAAAAGCGTGCCATATCTGTATTTTTTTAGTGTATGAATGCGATGCCATGTTAATATACTGTATGTAAATCTGCTCTGTCAGATTGCTCTTGCAGTGACAATAACAATGAGATTATCTTCCATGTTTTGCAGAACTGTTAGTGTAATAAATGGGCTCTGCATGTTCGGAGCCAGAGCTCAATAGCAATCTCCCTGAAGCTGTGTTGTTTCCAGGTATCTGTGTGACATTTAGAAAACACCTTCGGAGCCCATCCAAGTCAAAGGGGAGTATTCAGCATCTCTTCAGGAGAACATTAAATACTCGTGTCGGATTTGAGAATCAGATCTGCCCGGTTTCTCTGTGGTCGGATATAAATTAATTTGATGCCATTATATTAAAACAAGCGCGAAGTTGGATACTTGGTCCTTAAAGTTTTATTTTAATTTTTATATATGTAAGACTGTTTTTTTCACTGTAGATTCTGGCGTTGCGTTTTTAACGCCGCCTTTCCCATTTTGTTTCCCATCTTGTGAATTTGGCCATGATACTCCTCCTTCCCGCCCCTGTCCCGCAGAGTTAGTTCCTATGGTTACCCCCCCTTTGTGGGGTGACAAAGGTTGGCATCTTGATTCTCCCCGAGCCAAATTCTGCCCTTTGACTCTCTCCCCTTTTCACACCCCTTGCTAAGCTTGGCCTCTTGCTCTGCTCGGAGGCTTGTCAGCCAGGGGGTTCCCATGGAAACGAGGAAGGAAATTTGAAAAGAGGAGAGGAGAGAACAGAAGCACAAAGGGCTGGTTAATTTGAATTTGAACAAGGAAGGAAGGCTCCTTGTAGTTCATCTTTGTGTGTTGTAGAAACCTGAAATTTATCTTTTAAAAGTTGCTTTCAATTTGTAAACTTGTTTATATTCCCTGTTTCTTGATTTATAGAACAAAAGTTGTCATGTTTGTGGCACTGAGCAAGGAGAAACATCTTTCTTTTTAAATTCAGTGACAGAATTCTGGTCGGCCATTCATTTAGCTTTTTTAGCCCCTTACAGGTCCAAAAGCGTCATTCATGTGTTTAATATTTTTCTCTGAAAACTTACATGTCTTACATTTTTTCCCTTCATAATGATTCAGTCGTACTGTCAATTATCTAACGTCTGTGTATCCTTTTTTGTGGAGGAGTGGATGAATGTGCTGCTCAGAATCAGCAGACCCATTAGTTGAATCCCTGCTCATGAGTATTTCTTCTGGTTTCTTATTGTACATTTTTAGCATCATGGTCTGATCTGGGCAGGTGCAATATGAAATGTAACTGTAGAGAAGAATACGGTAACAAAGTTTGAGCTTGGATTTCAGTTTTGATACTTACTGTCAATAGTAAAAAAAAAAAATCAAGAAAACAAAAAGGCGTGTCACGTGAGAATGCCTTTTGGAACATTTTATCTGCATATTTTACAAATGTGTCAAGTAATTAAAGTTTGATGCAAATTTGTTAAAGAACATTACTTTGCCTTCAGATTTTCCTCTGCAGCTTTTTGAATGACAAATAGTCTGTCTAGTTGTTGCAGAAAAACAGTCTTTACCTCATGCAGAAGAAATACCATTTAAATGGTCTGATTTGAAAATTTGTCCTCCAGCTGCACTTTTACAAAATCTTGTGGCAAAAATACTGAAAAAAAAATCTCAGACCCTGAAGAGTACACAGCCATTTTCCCTAGTCTTACTTCGCAACTATGGGCAAATTATTCCTGTTATTCAGAATAACCTTAATTAAGTGGCATCACAAAAAGGCAACATAATTCTTCAGATCCATCAGTTACTTTTTTTCTGACACAACGGGAGGCAGTTGCTTTTGTCTGGAAATGGTAAGCTTCCAGGCTTTAAAAATTTAGGCTTTGGTTCCCCTCCCACTTGGTACTAGTTGCTATTAGTAGCCAGGGTCACAGAGGGGACTCAAGAAAGGGGCATTGAATTGAAGCCAGGACTGTAAAAGATCTGCGGCTTGCAGTTCTCCTGCCGGTGGTAGCCAATTCCTCTGACATAACCTGTTGTACCCATCAGAGAGCAGCCAGTGTGACAGATTAAAGGACACGGTTTTGATCTCTGGGTGTTAGTCCCCATCTGCGAGGTGGGAGGCAGTGGGAGCCAAGTACGAGTGAAATCAGCAGAGACCTATCGAGCAGAACTCATCATGAAACATTAACAAATGCATGTACGTACACTCCTATCTGCTATCCTGTCCCCATCCTGCTGCTTTTGAGGTTTTAGAGACAAAGGGAGATGGAAAGCCAGCTCCGCTGTATGAACTTCCTATGGTTCTTCAGAGCAGAAACGCCCTCTGACTGGTCTTCTGTGAGCCCTGCTGTGGCTAACCAAATGGGGCTTATCACAGCAGGCTTCCAGCCTTCCCTACCTTATAGCCCCACACCTGGTCCCTGCTCAATTGCGTCTTCCATCCTTTTAGACACAGTTATATATAAGAGGGATTTTGCAGCATTGGGCAATTATTCAAAGAGGCAATCAATGGGAAAAGCACGCTTACCCTATCTTGTCTCTTGCATCACCCTCAAATGCTTACATCTCCAAGCAATTTAATGCAGTCTTTCCTATTCATCTGACCTGCTGTTTTATAGCTTGATCCCACTGATTCCATTCTCTGTCGGTTCCCCCGTTGCAAACACCCCTGCAGTGTGTTCCGTACAGAACCTGACATGTGGAGTACATTTGCAGTGCTTGTGAGTGTCACTCACTGTTTGAGATACGCTTTGAAGAGGTCCTTCTTCCACAGCACCCATAGATATTTCCTTCTCTTTATTCTGTTTAACTGGGGAAGAATTTGGGTCTATCATCCCGTGTAGGGGCCTCACAGAGTAGTTGCGTAATCTTTTTGTCTTCCCTTGTTTCCTTCCATCTGTGTCCCCTCTCTCCTCCCACTGTCTTGTTAATCCCATTATTGTGTTAGGTCTTGTCCTACTTGTCTAGAGTGTTTCAAAGACATGCAGGATACACCGTGGGAGCAATTTTTCCCCAAACCATGTTAGTGATACAGAAGAGAGCTAGGCACAAACTTCTGTCCTCAGCGGGGAGAAACTTCTGGACCTTTGAGGGCAAAATATGATTTAATCTATTTTGAGAGAAGCAAGCACGCTTTTAGGGTGCCGCAGAAACAAATAAGCGGAGGCACTGTGGGAATTCCTGTCAAATATTTATCTGGTAAATTATTAACTGTAAGGAAGAAAAATCAACTTCAGGAGCTTGGTTTTATTCTTAATTTGATAGTTTTGGTGAGGCTGTCAGAATTGGGTATTCAGGTACTTGTGAAGCAGGTAACAGCTTTCTGTCCAGTGGAAAAGCGTTGTACAATTGCAATTGTTTTTTTAATTCTCTTTCCCTATCCTCCCCTGTAGAGTTCATCTGTGACCTCATTAACTGGGCGCTAAATGGGAGGGATGGTATCCCTTGATGAATCTTAAATTTTAATTTACAGCTGCTGTGTTTGGACATGTTTTTTTAAAATGGTTAATTATTAAAATTGAAGTCACCAACTAATTATTTTAAAGCTTCTATTTTGAGCAGAACTGAATTTTCATTTAATATGTTGGAGTAAATTGAGATTTTTCTCAGTCTTAACTTCTCTGTTCTCTGTTACTGTCTGACAAAGGAGAGAGGCCCGGTTAGTGACCTTCTTGTAATTCTGTAGTTAGGTAAAAGAAATACATATTGGGATGGACAATCTCTTTTAGAAAAGTTTAAAAAGCCATCCTTGTTGATGGAGTCAGTGTTTGGTCAGAACATACAGACTCACTGTAGAATTATAATAATGAAAGAAAAATCTCTTTCCAAAGACTGAAAACTTCCCAAAAAGCCACCTCGTCTTCTCATTGTTTGTGGCCAGCTGTACGTGCTGTACAGATAGTGCACAAGAAGAATTCCATGCGTAAAACCAAAATATAGAAAGTTGATCCTGAGATTCAACTAGCTGGGTCACCTTTTACTTTTGTAATGGCTTTATTGTACTCGCTCGCAGTAACAGCAACAGCACGGGATGATTCCACATGGAGCCCCTGGTAACACTGAGAGAGACACTGTTGGTGTTTTACTCAAAACTTCCACGTAAATGTACAAATTTTCCTGGATAAAATCTGAATTGTATCGTCATCTGCCCACATCTACCCAATTAATGCATGTGAAGAGTACTGAGTACTGCAGCTTTACTTTTCTTGTGTTAGAAATTCGCTGAAATAATTGCAAACCCACATATAATTGCCTGAGAATCCTCACAGTCAAAGTGGTCTGAACTGTAATTGGTATATGAGAGAGAAGAGAAATGGTAACAGCTGTAGTGGAGTAAGTGGAAGGTGCTGTTGAATTGAGATTTGGAGATGGTGCAGCTTGATTTGGATTGAATCCTTCTCTGGTAAATGCATATAGGGGACAGCCGGGCTGCAGAGTGTGTAGAGCATAGACCGCGCGTCCAGGAAAGCCATCCTGCATTATTTATGCCTGTGAAACAACCCGCTGATTTTTAGAATTAACTATACCAAAAGGCAGCTTAGTATACCAGACTGATGGTGTAGCCTTCTTGGAAATTAAGCATGAGGGAAAGAAAATAAATAGTTGTCAAGCCAGCACACAATATATTTTAAATGTTGCCCTGTGAAATATCCTTAATTTTGAGGCCTGAAGATGCAAATCTTCTCTTCTATCCAACTGTGCGTGTGTCTGTGTGTGTATGTCTGTGCGCCTGTGTATGTCTCTGTGTATGTGTTTTTGCTGGTATGTAGATATAGCAGATGGTTTGTAACGTTAGATTAAGACGCAGCTGTTAAAATATTAGCATTCATTTTACAGATAGGTTTTGTTTGCTATTCAGAATAATTTGTGTAGCATTAATCCAACAGATTACATTCTTACTTCAGTTTGCATTATATTATTTATGTACATAGTTGTATGGGATCAGTGTCATGCTCTGCTTCTTTCCAAGCCATGTATACCAAAACCCCCTGACTTTTCCATTGTTAGAGATGCATTGTTGTATTACCCGAGTATTCCTTTTGATTTGCAATTTGGTCAATAAAAGTTCCAATATGTAGCCAAACGCATCTGTAAAATCATTTGGCACAACTGGTTTTGATTTTTTTATATACTAGTACATGACAAAGTAAGAGTCCTAGTGGATATCGCAAGATCATTCCCTGAAGTATTTAGGTTAGATTCATTATGGGCTTTCATAGGAGCAAAATTGAGTCATTTAACCTATGCCCAAGGAGATGTTGATCCTGATGTAGCCAGGTAAGGCACAAGAGGTTTTGAATGGTAATTGGTTCTTTGAGAACACTGTCTGACGTTCATAGCTCAAGCAGAAGTTTGTTTATTACAACAACTGAATCTGCCATTGTATTCTCATCTATGAAAGCAGGTGTTTTGGCTAGTAAGAGAATTTTGCAAGAGAATTTTGACAGCAGACTGGCTGCCAAGATACTAGCAAATAGAGCTTCCTGAATTCATTTAGTGTGTTGTTTCTCTTGCAGCCTTCTGTCTGCAAAAGCTTATGCTCCTGGATTTTAACAGCATCCACGCCTGTTCTCTGCCATAGCATGAAGTCTTTGTCTTCTGTGTTGTGGAGCTAATGCTATAAAACTCAAGGGTTTATCTTAAACTTATCCTTGCAGTGTTTTCTGGGTCTGGCTGGGTCTAGGGCAGCTGAACTCTATTTTAGGTGGTTATGAACACACCAAATGCCCTGAGCAGCACAGCTTAGGGTTCAGTGTTGACTAGCTGTAAGGTCAGCTTAGCTGTGCCCTGTTGGGCACATCGTGGTTGGGCTCGGTGATCTTAAAGATCCCTTCCAACCTAGACGATTCTTGTACCGGCACCAGAGTTTGCCCAAACCTATTGTAGGGTCATTAAGGAGCTAAACACGTAAAAAACTAAACTTAGAAAAAAGTTAACTGATCGACCTAGGTGTATTATACAGGAAACACATTTAGATGCTAACACTTAAAAGGTCTCAGCATTCAGGATCTTATCCTGACTTTTTACACTACTAATGGTCCAAATACAGTATGTGTGGCCTTGAGGTTTGTTTCATGGGCAATTTAAATCAATCTTAAGGCTCATTGTGAAACTGTACCCTGAAGTGCATTAGATGACAACTGTAATTTGTCCTCATTTCACAGCCATATAGGAGGAGGATGATGACAACTGTACAGTTCACATTTACTTTTAAGGGAGTCAGCATACTGTGCATTCACTTGTTAGTCTGTCAAGAAGCATTTTGGCTTGAATGTCAGAATTCAGCAAACAGAAGCCTTCTTCCATCCTCATCCTAGTGGAAAATATGGAGTTTCATGTAGTCTGCATTGGCTTGTAATATTACGCTCTCATAGATATTCTGCTACGTCAGCTGTGTAAAAAAAACCCACAATTAGCGAAGTCACACATGAAATCACAGAATCATAGAATCACCTAGGTTGGAAGGGACCTCTAAGATCATCGAGTCCAACCGTTAACCAACCGTTAACCCAAGACTGCCAAAACCACCACCAACCCGTGTCCCTCAGCACCACGTCTGCCCGGCTGTTAAATGCCTCCAGGGATGGTGACTCTACCACTTCCCTGGGCAGCCTGTTCCAGTGCTTGACAACCCTTTTGCTGAAGAAATAGTAGAAGTCATCAAGGCTTTGAGAAATAAAAGTAAATTCTCTTCAATGGGAGTATTCAGTGTTGCTTTCATTGTATTTTAGAAATCCGACTTGTCTAATTTGCTTCTGCAGGGTATTACTGTTGTTTATTATGTGGCAGACACTGTCATTCTGTATGTTGATGGCAGTAATAATGAAAAGGTGAAGCAAATCTGATTGGTGATTTTGAAGCTTGTCTATGTCTTTATCTAAATCTTTCTTCATGTTTCCTATTTTTAGAAATTCCCTTTTTATGACCTCTGAAGAACTTGACCTGGCTACTGACTCCATTGTGTGCTCTCAAGTTAGTGTCAAGTCTTCTAACAAATCATCATACCGAATGCTTTTCCTCCTTCACTCAGCAGGATAAATTTTTGAGCACCGCGCCAACAGTGAATTGTTTATACTCTTCACTCCTGTTATCCTTCAAGGAGACAGACCTCCCTTGAGTTGGCAGAAATAGTCCATGAGTCCCTGACATGCAGATCAGTCTGTGGAGGCAGAGTTGAGGGACAGAAAAGGTTGTTATCGCTAATGCTCCACTTCTCATAATGGGTGTCTTTCTCCTTCCAACAGTGACAACAGCACTGAAGCATTTTTTGGCAGGCGTCAAAGCAGTGCTCACACTCAGTTTGTACTTGGAAGGTTGTCTTTGCAACCACAGGAGACAGAAATGTGTCATTTAAGTGAAAAATATTGTTTTGTCAAGACTTAGCGCTCCTGCCCGATAGTCTCTTGCTTGTCTGGGGAATTGTGCTTTATAGTGTCTTGTCTTAATAGAATCTCAGATATATGTATTTATTTCTCTGTGATACTTTGGAATTCTCCCAAGCCCATCACGGCAGGCATATGGAGAAGAAGGAGGAAGTCCAAGCAGTCTCAGCTGTCTTATAAAAACTAACACTTCTTGCAAATGGAAATTGTTACCAGGACCACCCATCTGCATTCATCGGTTCCTAAAACATAAAAATCACATTTAGGAAAAGTGCAAATTGACAGATGGATGCCATCTTTTCAGTGTCTTCCAAAGGAACTTCAGAATTTAAAATGAAGCAGGAGACCTCTTTAAAGAACAAGAGCAGATGGCTCTGCTTTTTAGTCATATAGACAGAGATTAATGTCATTTGCTGTCTTTTAACTACTTTCATCTTTATCCTACTTTTTTTCCTGCAGTTGAGAAATTAACCTCAGCTGTCTGTTTACAGACCAGAGAGCTTGGGATGGTTTGCATGGGTTGCTGCCCTTTTGCAAGTAAGTCAGGTAAAATAATTGGTCTTAGGTTTTAAAGTGAATAACAGGGTGGTTGTCTGGTTCAACCTATAGCATGAGAAAAGTATAATTTAAAACCATACTAATTACTTGACATTTTTATTGTTGGAATTACTTAATAGCTATTGTGGATGTATATTTTTAGTACTAAGGTAAAACAATCTGAGATTTTTTGCTTCCCAGTCCCTAAAGTAGTACAGCATTAATCTAATCCTCATTGCAACCATAATTTTTCCAGCTAACATTGAATTATGAGACGTGGGATATCAGAAGGCAGTGGGTTATGTGGTTCATAAGGGCTCACATGTGAGAATAACTTTTTTCCATGCTGAAGAGGAAAGCTTAACAAGCAGCCAGAATTGTGACCCCCATCTGGCTTTTCATGCCTGCATCACTGTGCAAAGCTAAAAGTAATTAAAAAAAAAAAAAAGGTACACCTAAGTTTCTCCAGACAAGGAAGTAAATGGTGAGCTAAGCTTTGAATGTACGTTATGCTAAGTATTCTACACTAAATTTATCTTGGCACTGTGCATTAAAAGCAGGCTTGGGCAAATTAGCCTATTGCCTTTTGAAAACAGAATAAAGTGTCGGTGCAAGAAAGCTGCACTTCCATAGTCACATCAAGTTGAGAAGTGTGGATTGGTTCCGAAAGAAACGGACTTTGACACACATGACCATGTGTTTCTGGCCCCTTCTGCAACCATTACTTCCGTGGCCCTATCTAGCTCAAGGCCAAACTGAGTGGGAAAAAAAGTAGCTTTCTGTTAGGTCCAGCTATGTTTTTTTGAAGAAGTTAGTGCCCCAGCTCACTGCTCTTTGCAAACCACCGGCTCTGCTGTGCCGGTGTGAGCACTCCCTAATCTTCTTTAGGAAACACCCATTAGGTTAAGGCAGGACTCTCCAGTATGCCCTCATTTGAAGTTAGCATCAGCAGTTTAAGTACTACAGCAGTTGTTCAGCTCCGAATGTTAACTTAGAACAAATATTTTCAGGTTAAGTTTGTGTACCAGCATGTCTGTGGGCTATAGGCTCCAGCAAACCTAGCAAGACTCAGAGGAGCGTGCAGGTCAGAGCCACTGGAGAACATTCCACTGTCTCAGGAAAACCAGTTCTGCTTTTAACAGCCTCTAGAGAGCATTCACACCAACTGTCAGAGCTGCGAGAGCAGTTCAGTCGGAGAAGACGATGTAGTTATCAAAAGCAGGAGGCGGTAACATGTTCAGTCTAACTAGCTGTTGTCTGAAGAGTTAGATCTATCTGCAGCTTCTCGGGAGGCAGCCTGGAAAGCGTTATTGCCCATGCGCTTTGAGATACAATTCATGATTTTTTCCTCGTGAATAGCAAGCTAAAAATCAAACGTAGGGCAACTCAGGGCAGAAAGAGCAGATCGTGTGGCTGGCCTGCGACAGGATCCGCCCTGAGGCAGTTGCTTCCACCAGAGAATTGCAGCGGTAATTGATAGTCATAGCATCGCTCTTTTCCCATGAGCCCAAGGGAAGAAAACTTCCCTCCTTCCGTCTATGAGTTTATGAGAATGCTTCCTGTTCGGGTTTCTGTTAAAAGCAAGGAATATATAAACAAACAGAATAGTGAAAGATCACCAAAATAATTTCATTTAAATCTTGCAATAATCTTAATTCCCAAATAACAGCCAGCTAAATGGCTACCGCTGTGTAAAATAAAAGGTAGAATTTGGTTTATTATCTGTCAGTAATACGAGAAGTCTGAAACTGTAACGCAGTTCCATGGTGTATTATAGTTAGAGTTATTGCTCTGGCTTTGTAACCAAAAGTGGGAAACTGTTTAAAAAATTATTTGGGGGGCAAAATCTACACATATCATTCCAGCTCTGCTTTATCCTTCATTGCCTTCTGAAAAAAAAAAAAAACCCAAAAACCAAAAGAAAAACAAAGGTAAGTAGGAGATTTCTACTCTGTTAGAGCATGGCCGTTAAAACATTGCCCAGGGTTTGTCTTTTCAGTAGATAGGAATTGTGGGGAGGGAAGGAGCTGGGGCCACGGTGCTGGGAGTTAGGAAATTTCCTAAGGCAGGTTTGCTACCAGCAAAGAAAATCCTGGGGAAGAGGGAAAGGAGAGACGGGTACTGCAAGTTGGACTGCTCTGAGGAAAGCAGTGACAGAGGATTGTGGCTTGTTATTTGGTACACAACACCTGCACTCTGTCTCAGCCTGAAAAAAGTCGGGTTCATAATGCTGCTGTTATCACTGGGTTTGAAGGAATTTGCATGGTCATAAAGATTGCGCTCAGAGGTGGAAGGACCAGTGGGTGTACAACTGTAGGTATATTATACAATTATGTGACCTGGCATGTTTTAAATACTTAAACACTTTTTCGCTCCTGAAGGTATTTATCTCTTCTTAAACATTTATCTCTTCCCTTTCTTGAAATTCTCAGGACTTGGCCTGAATTATTGAAATCAGTTTGGCTGTTACGTCTTTTCTTGTTCGTGTCCTCTTCCTTTTTCCTCTGTATGTTGAGTTGCTCAACAGGCGTTCCTCAAAAGCACGTCCCGGCTAAAGAGAGAGCCTTTTGTTAGGCACTGAAGCGGAATAAGGCTAACTGTCATAACTTGCACTGGTCCTTGGGCAAGAGCATAAAAAAGTCTCTTAATCACCCTGGCTTTATTTTTAATAGTGAAGACCGGAATCAGTAGGTGGAAGTGACTTTTCATCTTAGGAGCTGTAACGAAGTAAGATTATTTTAGAGACAGGGTGCTCGTAGGCTGAGCTGCTCACAGGCACAAATGCTGCTGTTACGGGTTGAAAGCAAGTGAGTCTCTTTTTCTGCATTAGGAGGAGTAGTTGTAGCGTTTCTTATTCTTGTGTTGTCTAGCTTATCCTTTTCATGATTTTAAAATAAAGTGATTTGATGTAATTCATAAGAGAGTTTTTGTCTGCCTGCAGTTGCTATTTTGAGAGACCGGATGGTGTGAGAGGCCTGGAGCTGCTGAGAAACAGAACGGCCAGCACTAGGGGAACGCTCCTATGAAATTACCCCTACAGAAGTGTATTTCTTCAGTGCTGTTGGGGTTGAGTATATCTGTACTGTGTTTTGAGGAGTATGCTGAGGCCATACTCAAAACCAGACTTGTTTTCTGCAGCAACAAAGAACCTTGAGTGCCGGTAACGTGCCCTCCAGGGTCTGAGGGACTTTGTCAGGGAAGATCCCGTTACGCTAGTGCTACTTGAGATGTTTCAGTGTCTTCAACCCAACCTCCAGCTGCCATGCCAGAAGGGAGCGGGTCTCTGCATAGACGCTGTGCCATATCTGTCAGGCCCAAGAGAGGACAGATCTTGTGCCTGATCGTCCAGGCCTGTGTGGATGTCTTGGAAAATGAATGGCATCTTAGCTAGCGGGAGAAGCCGGTGTTTAGGCAGCTGTCTCGCAGCCTGCGTGTTTGAGCACCCTGTAACTTAGCCCTGGGGCTGCTGAAGGGGGCAGCCTGCTCTGACTGAGAGTGCTCTTTCAGACCCTGCAGCCATTGCCAAAGAGCACCATCTGCATCCCCATTTTTGGACGTTTCCTGTCTCGGTTCCAATATTCCCTCAGACACCATTGCCCAGTGTCCTCTGGAGTTGGCTGAAAGCCCTTGCAACAGCCACCTGCCCCTAGCAGGATCAACAGGATACAAGGAAATACTGGTACCCCTCTGTTGCCTTGAACTTGCTTTACAGCTTTTCCTTTGCTTTGCGATAACCACGGTCTGCAGCTCTGTTCACGCAGTTTTCTTACGTGCACACCCTGAGATAGTCTGGTACAGCTTTCTGCAGATCGACCAAAACCAAACAGATCTTTCAATGAAGGTGAAGTAGCAGGAAAAGAGAAATTTCTGAAACATCTTTTCTTAATGGAAGGTGTATCAGAAGAGACTAGTAGAGCATTGTCAGGAGAACTTGAAATTTAGGTATGGGTACATGTGAAACTGCAGTGGCAGGAGGCAAGACTTTGGGGGACAGGCATTCAGCTAGTAGCTCTTTTTTATAAAGATATAACTTCGTTTTCTTATTTTCTTGTTTTCCTTTTATTTTCCCTTGCCATCAAATACAGGAAGACTATTATCTTATGCTTTTCCAGTCATGTCATAACTATCTAGAATCAATTTCCTGGATCCTTGGTGTCAAACAATAGCTTTAGCTGTGTTATAGGCAATAACTATTTAAAAACAAAACCATATATGCATCTGAAGTAAATGTTCAGCCAAGCAGAAAACGTTCCTTGAGTAACAATGAGCTTGTAAATGTAAATACTTTCCAACTTTTGCTTCCTTTTTCCTTGTCACTAGCTCTGAAGGCTTATACTGCTCTTCATACAACCTATTGCCAGCTGCCATGGCTCTGTTGTCAGGTGACAATGTTTTCAAAAATGTGTAGCACTGAAGAGAATTTAGTCAGCCTGGTAAATAATAATTACGTTTTTTTTAAAAAATCGCTAAAATCACAGCACGGTTGTGTCTTGTATTCCACACATCAACCTTTTGCAGAGCGAAGGAGGCAGATAGGAAGAACTGGAAGAGTAAGGAGGCGATAAGGAAGAACTGAAATGTGAAACTTTTCCTCATCATTTCTAGTAATTGTCATTTATATTGCCACAGAAGATGACCTATTTTTTGTTATTGGGTCTGTTCTGTTTTGTAGTTTGGAAAAAGAAAATGTTGAATTGGTTTAAAATAGTTCTCAGGAAATTGCTGTTTGAAAATGTGATCTTTCTACAGCCTACTCTTCAGCTTTGGTTATAATACGATTTAGGTTTTATATATATATATATATATATATATATAATTTGTGCTTCTGCTATTGCACCACGAATTCTGAAGATTAGACTTTTTGCTCTATAATCCTGGTAGGCTGTGGAGAAGAGGAAACTCTGGTATCAAGATAATGGACTTTTTATAAAAACCTATCTAGAACAGAGCTCACGTTAGTGTTGCCACTGATCAAGCAGCGGTCACCTTTTCCCTTCAAGCAATGATTTGAAATACAAGTCAAGGAAAAGAAGTGGCTTACTAAAATGTCTGGAGGTAGCAGAGCAATTCGGCATTCACATGCTGTTTTGTTTTATTCTGGAGTTGTAAGTCCTAATGTATTTCGATATTCTCTTAAGAGTGGAAGTACAGAATAGAGTTGATCTTATATGAGTAGCCGAAGATATGGTGAGGCTTTGTATAGTGGTAGGTGCCACACAAACTCAGAATAAGGTATTGATTGACTCCTGGAGAGCTTTAACAACAAGCCGTAACAAGCAAGAATAAAATGAACCCATACTGGATAGGAAGAACATAACATGGGTTATCAATGTGCACCAATTTTTTATTAAGACATAAATCCCTGTCCTACTTTTTTCCCTTCTTTTTCATCTTCAGAAATTCTTAAGAACAGCTGTGTATTGGCTAATTGTGATAGATTATCTCTCAGTGCTTCCGAGCATTGTTGCTGTCACCGTTACTTAAACCTGTTATAAGGCAACATAGTAGCACAAGACACGAGTTTTTTCGGACTAATTCTTTTTAGGCTTTGATTTCACGGTGCTTTATGATGCTTAGTCAAGAAATAACATACTTAACGTGACTTCACTGTGATTACAGCCCTGTTCTGGAAGCTAGAAAGTTCTATGTCTGTATGAGAATTTATGTAACAATGATCGCATGCACGTTGGGACTGGTTTCTGTCTACGGATATACTCTGATGATAGAACTGAGATTTTAACAGATGGGTTCTCATCAGCTGGACAAGATGCTGTGGGAAGAACGCAATGGAAAATGTCCTGTGTTTGCATTTTGTAGAAATATCTGAAGAACACTGCCCTGCTGAAGAAATTCAAGAAATAGATTATTTACAATTATTATGTTGCGATCTGAAAATAATATTTGAAAGATGACAGTATGCTATGTTTCTGTACTGTCAAGGAATCTTGCATTATCTAACATTCCTCAGATTGTAATCTCATCAACGGAATGCAAGTTTTTCATATCATCCTACTAAATAAGCAGCTAGCCATTCATGATGTGTCTGTCAGTTACACAAGCACTAAAAGGAATCAAGTTTATAGGACTGTTATTGGAGAGTGTGAAGCTAAGCCTGAATCCTCAGAGGTGTTTGGCTGCCTAATTCCCATTGATTTTAATGCAAATCGAGTAGGCAGATGTCCCTTGTGAATCTTTGTCGTTGTCTTCTTGATTGCCTGTCTTCCTAAAATACGTCAGTGCTGTGTTATGATGATCACTTCTTCTGATGGACAAATTTCAGAAAAAGAAGGTTGTGGTTATGGCTGTGAAAGCCCTAACACATCATGAGACAGATTATAGCTTCCTGCTGAAGTGTTCTACAAAACTGCTGTTTGTAGGTATTGAATTCTCCATTTTCTTTTCTAGCCGTTTCATCCGATGGTGAATTTGGAATGTTCCAGAGATTTTCGACCATTTCTGTGTGCCCTGTATGCTCCTGTGTGCATGGAGTACGGCCGCGTCACTCTCCCTTGTCGCAGACTCTGTCAACGAGCATATAGCGAGTGCTCCAAACTCATGGACATGTTTGGGGTCTCTTGGCCTGAGGATATGGAATGCACCAGGTGAGCAAATGTGTTTTTTTCAGAATCCCAGGATAAAATTTTGGTATGATCTAGGATATTTTATGATCTGAAACAGATGTTTTAAATATGTTCCATTGCAAGTGCCCTTATTTTCCCTTCCATTTGTGTAACAGCCTGTTTCCTGGGGTGGAAACTGAGTTCGTATTTCTATCATCTGCCCAACAGATAAGTTGAAAATTTCTGTGGGCAATTACTGTAAACTGCACATGCATATTCTTAAATGAATGAATATACCCGTCTGTTTTTCTTCTTCTTTGTCATTTATGCTGACCTGGTTTTGTCTGCTATACCAAAGTTTAGTAGGTGATACTGCTATAAATTTCTCGAGAGTTAGGCAAAATTACATATGCTAGAGTTCAATAGTCTCTCTTTCTGAAGGGCGAGCTGGCTGTTTTTGATGAGTGTATAAAATCTCAAAGCTCTGTTTTCAGAGCATCTACCTCTTGTTAAGCTTGTGTGCAAATGGATGTTTTCAGTTTTACATTACGCAAATAACTTTATAGAAAGGTATTTGATGATGTTCCAATCTATTTGAAACAGAATATACATGAAATTGAAAACTATATCTTTATACTTTAGTTTTTATAAGTGACTCCAACAGCTGATAAAATACAGGAGCACAAACAGGAAGAGATAGTCTCTTTTGCAGTTTGATTGGAGAGAGTGAAAAACAATTAAAACTTTTAGCAAAAGAATAGGTCAGAGGATGCTTCTACATCCTGATAATCTGGATCAAAGATGGCTTCAACTCCCTACTCTGAACAGCTACACATGGAATCCCTCCAGGCTCTCCTTCAAAACTTCAGACTGCATCTCCAGCAGCCCTTAGCCTCCAGTCTGAGCTTGACTTAATTACAGAAATATCTTCTTCATAATTTCAATTTATTAACGCTAGTAGCAGTGCTAGGTTGGATTTTCAGTCTAACTAGCTCACCGTCCTGTCTGATAGCAGGTGGTATGGTTGCCTAGGGAAAGGTTTTAAAATGTTCTTATAAAATCATGCTTTCTTGGGCACATAGTCTCAGTTTACAGTAAGCCTAAATTTATAGACTTCCTGAGATGGATTTTGTAACCTCACCTTTATGCTTAAAGCCCCAGTGGGCCCCTTGTCCATTTATTTCTCCGGTTTATTTTTAAACGTATTTTATAGTTTCAACATCCACTGCATTCTGGGACAATGAGTTCTAGAGTTTGTTTAAACGTAGTACGGTATTTCATGGGTTACCCATTATTTGGATTGTCTTTGTTTTCGCTCCGGTTAGTGTGTCTAAAGTCAGACATATAAATAAGGTTACTAGCCTTTGCAAAGTATGTGTTTATTTCTTTTAAATAATTCTTTTCTTACTTTTTAGATTCCCAGATTGTGATGAGCCATATCCTCGTCTTGTTGACCTCAATTTAGCTGGGGAGCCCACAGAAGAGGCCCCAATGGCAGTACAGAGGGATTATGGTTTTTGGTGTCCTCAGGAGTTGAAAATAGACCCTGATCTGGGTTACTCTTTCCTGAGGGTACGGGACTGTTCCCCTCCATGCCCAAATATGTACTTTCGGCGTGAAGAGCTCTCCTTTGCTCGCTACTTCATCGGAGTGATCTCCATCGTCTGCCTTTCTGCTACCTTGTTTACTTTTTTAACTTTTCTGATCGATGTCACAAGATTTCGCTATCCAGAAAGACCGATAATATTTTATGCTGTCTGTTACATGATGGTGTCATTAATTTTCTTCATTGGCTTTCTGCTTGAAGACCGAGTAGCGTGTAACGCATCTAGCCCTGCCCAGTACAAGGCTTCCACAGTGACACAGGGCTCTCACAACAAAGCTTGCACCATGCTTTTCATGGTGCTCTATTTCTTTACCATGGCTGGCAGTGTTTGGTGGGTCATTCTTACCATCACGTGGTTCCTGGCAGCTGTGCCAAAATGGGGCAGTGAAGCAATCGAGAAGAAGGCATTGCTCTTCCACGCCAGTGCCTGGGGCATTCCAGGAACTCTAACCATCATCCTCTTAGCAATGAATAAAATTGAAGGTGACAATATTAGCGGCGTATGTTTTGTTGGCCTCTATGATGTGGATGCATTAAGATACTTTGTCCTTGCACCTCTCTGCCTGTATGTTGTTGTTGGAGTTTCCCTTCTGCTAGCTGGCATTATCTCTCTCAATCGGGTTCGCATTGAAATCCCATTAGAAAAAGAGAACCAGGACAAACTAGTGAAGTTCATGATCCGGATTGGTGTGTTCAGTGTTCTGTACCTCGTGCCACTGTTGGTTGTAATTGGCTGCTATTTCTATGAGCAGGCTTATCGAGGTGTGTGGGAGACGACGTGGTTTCAAGAACGCTGCAGAGAATATCACATCCCGTGTCCCTATCAGGTGAGGAAACCAATATGACATATTCAGGAGGGCAGAAAATGGATAATGAGGGGATATGTTAAGACTTACTTGTCATCCCTAACTGAAAGTGCTGCTATTCCTACAAGGGAAAGTTCTTGCCATACTTAAATTATTTGCATAATGCATTAGGCCTTCTGGAAGACTAGATATTGTTGGAAAATTGGAGGCTTGCATCAGCTGCTTGGTGGTTTTTGGTGGAGTTGCTGGGCTGTTTGGGACCTATACAGAATATAAAGATGCTATTTTAAACCGACGTCAAGAACAGGACATAATGAGTTTATTTTTGGTCATTAGAGACGCGTTAGAAGTTTTGCTCTGAAGGAATTTTGGCATTTAAACTGAGTTGTCATCAGCCTGACTACTGCTTTTTCTCGGTTTTGTTGTTCATCTGTAACATTTTAGTTGCTTTGATTAGCCTAGAGGTTTTGTGCTCATTTTAGAGCAGTCTATGCATGTGTCAGAAATGTCTGTATAAAATCTTACTTGAAGTGTTTTCTGAAGAAAACCAGAGCTTACAGCTCATCAGTTTTGTTTTTTTCAAGAAAATGACACTTACCTGCTCAATTTGTTCAATCGAGTTTATCACAGGAACAGAAGCCTGTAAGAGCACTAGATATCAAACTGTCCACTGGTTCCTTCAGTATTGTGCTGGTGCAGTTGCAAAGAAAGGGTTGGAAGTACTAATTACCTGAAGCCTACTTTCTTTTTTGAGCCCAAGCGGCAAATTGGTTTTGGAATGATATTGCACAGATATTTTCTGCAACTTATTTGAAAGCAACTTTATTTCAAGCAGGTTGTAAAGCAAGCATCTATTCTATAGCTGCACACACAGGGGTATTAAAAAAAGTTAGTATTTTGGCTCTAAAGCAGTTAAAACACCAGCTGGATCATCAAAGCTCACATTTTAATGCAATAAAATATCACTTAATGGTTTGAGTTAGTCTATATAGCTTGATAATAATCCTTTTATTACCTTTTAACCCTTTTTATTGTTTTCTCTGTTAGATCTTATTAGGGTGTGACTCTTCCCTCCCATCCAATGTGTGAGCATTTTTATGGCAGGAAATATCTGTCAGTGGGTGTGTTCAGTTTCATTTGCTTGATTGAGTCTTCATTGCTGCAGGTTTTAATATGTTAAACGGACTGATGCTTAAGAGAGAAAAAGAGGGATGTGTGGTTTTCTCTCAGTTAATTTCAAATACCCACCATATGCCGATCTAAAATTTGTGTAAGAATCTATAAAATTAAAAGGATATTGCTTTCTCAGAATGTTGAACAAAACCTGTTTAGACCTTGAAACTTCTGATGTCTAAGGGCTAAAATCCTGGCTAGTGGAATAACGACAACATGTAGTAAAATGCTACTCAAATCTCTAGAAAACCGTTAACATAATGGCTCAGCGGGAGTCAAAAGAACAATAATGGTTTCATTCACATCAAATTGGGTTGAAGGACCCGTTGACCCTAGGGAGTATTAGAAGTGTTTTTCTTCTAACCCATCCATTTTTGTTTTCTTAAACTAAACATGCTTCCCTAATTAAACTATCCGGACTTATAATTGAAGCAGATTTCCAAAGCTGCGGGGAAAAGTAATTTTGTCCTTAGATCGTGCTAGTAAAATATATTAAATTAGGGGAAAATTTAAAGCTTTGTGGAAGAGTATCACTCACTTGCAAAACAGAGCCATATTTTTTTCTAAGCATTGATGTTCTTTAACTTAACTTCAAATATTTGAATATCAGTGTCTGAGATTCGACTATCCAAAATTGAGAGCTGTAGATTCCACAGTGGACATAGGTTTTATGTACAAAACTTACACAGGGTTGCAGTAGTTGCAATTTGCTGCTTGCATAGGCACACTTGTTCCAACACCAGCAAATCTGAGGTTAAAAATTCATTAGTCTGTTCAGCCGTTACGTCATCTTCACTGTCAGAGGATGATGCTACAGTAACTCATTCTGGAAAATTGCTAATAGGGGAAGTTCGATTATGCAGCTGCTACAGGCATGCCTCCCTCCTGCCTGCCTGCTTCATGCAGGAGATACCGCGGGGTTAATAATTTGCTGCAGATTCTCCTGGCAGCTGGTGTTCGAATGAAAAATAGACATCGTGTTTCTTTGACTACCTAAAGGGCTAAATCCTCCCAAAATGGAGAAAGTCACAAGATACCTTTATGCTTTGACCTTGATTTCTACCGACCTGGATGTTTCCTGGGTTGACCTGGCTACGTATTATTATGGTCGGTTGTCAGATCTGGGAGGCATCTGTTGCTTTCCTTGTGAAATAAAAACTTTTTTTGCCACAAAGACAGGAAATCAATATCCCGGTATTCCCTCTCTTTGAGGAGTAAGTACAGAGCGAAAAGGAGCTCATGTTACCTTACCTTGCCCTCAGCGTCCTCGGCGCTCCGAGTTTCTGAGAGAGACTCGGAAGGAGGGGATGGGTTTGTAAAAGCTGGCAGCAGCTCTCTCCCCACGAGCACATCCCGGTCCTCGGTTTTCTGTAGCATCATGGGCTGCTGCAGTTCAGGCAGGAGCTTTAATCTGGTGCCTGGGCAGCAACAGCAGGTTGAACAGGCAGCAGTCGCCCCTCTCGCGGCATGGCTGTGAGGGCTCAGATGAGCTCTGAGATGAGCCGTCAAAAGTTGAGTGGAGTCAATATTGTTTCCTTGAGTCTCCTTTAGTAAAGAAAAACCCAACTACTACGTTGAGAGGTGAGGTTTATTTACGGTATATACAATGTATCTAATATGATTAAGAAATTGAGCTGCACTTTGCCCACTGCAGGGAAATGCATTGGTTTTGTGGATGTCAACTTAAACAGGCAACTCAGGGAGTTGTGTTTTGTATCAACCTGGACAAATCTCTTAATTTAGCTAAAAAATACCAGGGTTGCTATATTGGAGCATCCTTCTTCATTATGAATAATGGCAAATTGACTAAGGTGTTACCACAAATAATTATTTTTATTGTTTCTGATGCTGGGACTATTTGCAGTAATTGCAGTGATGTAATCTTTCCAGTCGGTATTACTTCTCTGCGAAATACCGGCTCACAGCAGCGTAAAAATGTCTTAACCCATCCACCTCCATTTTCACTGAGGTTGGGACATTTTTCTTTTTCTGGAGGGCCTTTGTAATCTACTTTGAACACAGTAATACTCAAATGAGGAGCTGAATTTTATGTTGGTATTCCACTTTTCAGTCATTGCCTTGAAAAAGGAACTCATGCTTGGCCTCAAAAAATGGATTAAGGTTTTTGTGGAAGAGGAGTTCATGCAGTGGAAAATGAAATTAATTTTCACTAGCTATAGAACCTGGTACCCCCATCATAAACGTAGCATTTTAACTGGTCTGCGTGCATTACATGTTCTTCAGGTCAGGCTTTTATCTCCTATATAATATTTTTAATGAGAGTATAGTGCAATATTACATCAAGGTAAAATGCAGAAATGAAGGGAAAAAAGCAGGAAAGTGTGACACAATCTGATCCTAAAATAATCACATCTAGACATCTCTTTTGCTATGGTTGAAAATACATCCTTTTCTGCCCCTCCTTCTGCTTCTGTGTGTAACGGTGGTCATGTCGTTGTTCAGAGGGCAGAGCCTTGGAGCAGAGAGCTGGACTTTTGTCATTTTGGGCTCAAGGAGGGACATTTGGGGAAATAAGATTCTACAGGCTCCTAATGCTGTTCAGTGTGGCTATCATCATCATCATCTCTCTAGTAATTTTACCATATTTAACAAGTTCTTGGGTACTGGCTTGGCTTTTTAGTCTGCAGTCCTGACCCAATGGTTAGCTTTCAAAGTTTTGTCTCTTTCCTCTCTTACTTTGCAATTTCTACCTTGTGTGTTGGTGGAGCATGTCATACTATGAGAACTAATTCAGATGAAGTGGTGGACTGGGATAAGATTTTGGCCAGTCACTTTACAGGAGCACAGAATAACTCAGGTTGAAGGGACCTCTGGAAATCATCTAGTCCAACCTCCCTGCTCAAGCAGGGTCAGCCCGGAACCGTGTTTAGTTGGGTTTTGAATTCCTGTTGCCATAAAAGCTAGAAGTTCCTTTGTATCAGACATCTAACCTCAGATGTATCTGATGTAAGGTAAAAAGTAGGGGGGGGGGAAAGTTTGAAGTGCATTTAGCTGCTGTTACATATTTTTGTCCTCCAGGCACCACGGGGTTTTGTTCTTTACAAGGAGAGTGTCAGAGTTTTGTTCCTCTTGGAAATCACAAAGGCAATCAAACTGGGACACAGTGACCTGCCCCAGTCTATGAAAATACATCTCAAAACTGGGATGAATTTGGCTACAAAGTGAAACAGATACTCAACAAAATCTGTCCCCAAAGCTGGTTGTAATGTTTGTTTCTCTTAGGAAAAGTAGGGGTTCAAGTGGTCAATACAGCGTTTCTAGGCCAGGGGAGAGGAAAGGGCTGCATCAAGCCAGAAACGTTCAAAGGTGGAAGAAAGTGATAATTATCATCTTTGCAAGACAGGAAATGTGTCTGCTTTCTTGGGACGGCAGAGTATGATATTAAAAGCTTTTACCTCTTTTTTTAGACCCATAATTGAACTGTAGTTTAGGCCTGGAGAGATTTATTGGGCTGAACGACACAACAGATTTCCTGCAAAGTAAAGAGGGTCCTGAGTTAAGATTCATTTCTCTTAAATCCAAATATGAATGGTTTGGTGGATGAGAAGCTCAGCACAAGCCGGCAACGTGCACTGGCAGCCCCAAAAGCCCCCCGCATCCTGGGCTGCATCCCCAGCAGCGTGGGCAGCAGGGCCAGGGAGGGGATTCTGCCCCTCTACTCATCTCTCGTGAGACCCCGCCTGGAATACTGTGTCCAGCTCTGGAGTCCCCAGCATAAGAAGGACATGGACCTGTTGGAGCGGGTCCAGAGGAGGCCACGAAGATGATCAGAGTGTTAGAGCACCTCTCCTATGAGGACAGGCTGAGAGAGTTGGGGTTGTTCAGCCTGGAGAAGAGAAGGCTGCGGGAGGACCTTCGAGCCCCTTCCAGTATCTGAAAGGGGCCTACAAGAAATCTGGAGAGGGACTTTTTACAAAGACGTGTAGTGACAGGACACGAGGGGTGATGGCTTCAAACTGGAAGAGGGGAGATTTAGATTAGATCTCAGGAAGAAATTTGTCACTGTGAGTGCGGTGAGACCCTGGCCCAGGCTGCCCAGAGAAGCTGTGGCTGCCCCATCCCTGGAGGTGTTCAAGGCCAGGTTGGACGGGGCTTGGAGCAACCTGGTGTAGTGGGAGGTGTCCCTGCCCATGGCAGGGGGGTTGGAACTGGATGGTCTTTAAGGTCCCTTCCAACCTAAACCATTCTAGGATTCTAAATAGGCTCTCCACAGTTTTCATGAATGCTTCAGGGCTAAGCTAGGCACTGTGCCGATGGGAGAGACAGCTAATTTAGATATTAAAAGAGAAAAAAAAAAAAGAAAAAGAAACTGTTTCAAAGACATTTGCTACCCTAGTGGGAGTCCTTGAGAAATGAAACGAAGCAGTATGGATTATCTTTGCTTGTGATCTGATATTCATAATTTCCCTACTAATGTGGCTTCACCGGATTAAAAGACCTTAGTGCTAACTTGCTAAGAGTGAAGATGGTGCTTCTTGCTTATCTTTGTGATGTTATTTAGAAGAATGGAAGCAGATGTGGCTGGCACATTTGGTTTACTGTTGATGGGGAAGACCTGATAGCAGGGTGAGTTTAGAACAAATTGCAAACTCTTTTCTTTTTCATTAGGAACTTGGTTTTGTGCTGGATGCTGAATATCCGTGCAGTCTTGCTCAATCACTGATGTAATGTACTCCAGGTAGATTTCTAAGCCCAGAACCAGAAGTAAAAATAGTGATGAGTACATTTCAACATGGAAGGCATTGAAATGTATAGATCCGGCTATGGAGTCTGTTTACAACCGACTTAACCAACGTATGGCCCTCTGCCTGTGCAGTGTCTTCTTCACTGTATCATCTGTTTTTCAGCTTTGGGGTTTGACCTCATATAAACCAGTGGAATTTCAGAGATAAATAATGGATGTATATTAGAATGAAAACAATCTGAAAATCAAGAGCAGCTACTGAGAGCAGCGTTCATTTATCTAATTTCAGATGTCTCCATCTGAGTCAGGCATCCTAGCCTCCTCTTCTAGCTGAAGCAGGGACATGGGCATTTTTGTAGTGATTTATGGGACATTCAGCTGAATTATACCAAGTCTTAATTTATTATCTGTTTGAAGAGGTCACGTTTGCTCTTCTTGGATATTTTTATGTTAGGATTTTTGCTACAAAATTCTGGGGAAATTTTTTGGGGGAAAGGGTAGAAAAGGTTGGGGTTGTTGTTTTGGGGTTGTGTTTTTTTGGTTTTTTTTTTTTTTGCAACCTCTCTCCTTCAAAAATCAGAATATGCCTCAACTCCTTTTAAACACACACTTTGATCCTGACCAATCTTGGCTTGAATAGCATTCATTCCAGAAAGAAAACTTGGTAACAAGTGTTTTGCTCATTTTTGAAGAACAGACATAAATAAGCACCTAAGACTGCAGTTCCTGGAACGACATAGGCTTGCGTTTGGGAATCTCATGGACAGATAATTTTCCTTTGCAAAGCATCAGATAAACATGCTTCAACTACTGATGGAGAAGACTTTTTCTACGAGAACAGTGAGCACAACACAACTATTTTTGCAAATGTAATTTTAACCAGCTGAGTTCTTGAAGCAGTTACTGTGCTTATCTCTTTAAGTCTTTTCTATTCTCCTTCTGGTCTTCACTTTAAAAAAATTAAAACTGCCTTGGTATTTTTAAGGACTTAATTATCAAGAGCAACACTGTAAGATGATGTAATACCAAATATCATTTCTATCGGCAACAAAAATAGACAGTCAAGCCAGCCAATTTTTTTTCCTCTCGGCTCTACCTATTTCCCTCCAAGCCGAGGCCCCGGTCTTGCCGTGTAATAATGTCAAATGGGTTTTTACTGAGGATGGGAGTTCTCACCCACTCACTTCTCTTCATTGCTGGTGTTGGATAGAGAAGAGAGGATTAATGGTGGTTGCCTAAGATACCAAAAGTGTAAATGGAAAGAATGTTTTGTTAATGGTACCGCTTGTCTGTCAATGGCAGTTATATGTATCTAGTACAAGCACAAAGGAAAACAAAGTACAAGCTTGCTAATATATTTCTGTTAATATTGCAATTATACCGCATTACAGATTATTTTAATGCATTATTTGACAACTGACATTGGAGAAATTGATTTCGATATTAGGATTAACCTCTGTCACCTGCTGATATTTTTGGCTCAAAAATTTGTCAGTTGTCTTGTTTCCTCTTCTCACAAATGTACTTTTTGATCTAATCAAAATCAGGGTTTGGTTTTTTTTTTTACTGTAAATTTTCAAGATCATTTTAGATGTCTCAAAATTAACACTGTTGTGATAAAAATCCCTTCATTTCAGACTGGTTTGGATCACTAACAACTATAAATGCCTTTGTTTGTTTTGCATCCTTTTTAGAGGTTGCCCACGTAACTGGGGTAGGGGTAACATTTCCAAGTGTGTTTCATTCCCGCTTGGCGTGGCTTTGTCCTTCCTTGAGTTCATGCCTGGTGCCCTGAACAAACACCGCAGGAACGTTACGGAAAGCAGAGGCTACGCGTAGCCGTCTTGCAGAACGGTTTCAACACAGGGAAGCTCTCTTAGGAGCAGGTGCCAACTGAAGAGTGGCTATGGTGGTAACGCAGTGGTAGGCTGAGAGCCCGGAGTATGGGAGTGTTTAGTCATCTGCGCTGCTGTTGCTTCCCTCTGCTCAGTAGTACCTCTCATACTGCCTACTTTTAAATAAAATTGGGCAGAAGCAAAAGAGACACTGAGACAAGCTGCTGTAAGTTCCAGCTCAGGTTTTGCAGCTGTCTCTCTTCATTTCTCCTCCCAAAAGAGAAGAAAAACAAAGAAAAAAAAGCCTTACTGTATAAATTGTATTTGTTTCGGTTTTTATAGTACTTCCCCCGCTCCCCCCGAATTCTTGATAGACATTTGAATTTACTGTAGAGATTTTTAATTTTGCGGTGGTGTAGTTGACTCGTGTGCACTTAAGAAATGCTCTTGTAGCAGAGTGTCTTTTCCCATGGCTGCTTTACGGGTGAAGTGTAACCCCTGTTGACACAGGCTTTATTTTCATGCACAAGTGCTTTGGAACAATTGCACACGCGGACCAAAGAGAAGAAAAGATGGGGCTTGCAAACATCTTGCGGAAAACAGTGGCAAGAAGTAATTGTTGAGATGGAGAGTCTGTGTCTTTGGGGTGCTGATTAAGTTGGGATGGAGTTTCCCCATTTTTACTGGCTGCAGTATACGGCACTCTCCAGTTTTTTGCCATTTTCTCCACTAATCAGGGGTGTTGCCACTATCTTTTTAAATACAAAATGTCTCAGCTGTTTTACCATCTGTGTTACAGTGGATCTTCAGAAACGTGCGGGGGAGTGCACTAAGCTGGATGCAGAAAAGAGGCTTTGTTAAGAAATGTCTTAGCACCGTTTGTGTGTGGCACAGGCATAAAGAGAATATATTTAGAGATGTCTATAAATCTAGATTTTTCCTCCCCCCTCTTTTTCATTAGTTATTGTTTGGAATTCCTCTTAGAAGAGGTAATGGATTTGCTTAAATCTGCCCTAAGGAATTGCTTCCTGTTGAATGTAATTATTCTGTCCTAAAAAAAAAAAAAAAAAGACGTTGAGATAAAAACATATTTCATAGAATGTTTAGAGGGGGAAGGGACCTTAAAGATCATCTAGTTCCTTTTTTCCGTATTGCTTCCTGTTTTCCATATCGATGTTTATTCAGAAGAGACCAAGCAAATTTGAATTATGAGTTAGGATTCTTACAGAAGTCATGTTGGCTCAGAACAACAGCATTAATGACAGCATTACAGTGTTTCCTAGCAGTGAGTCAGTTAATTTCTCCTGCTTTAGATACTTAGGAAAAAGAATATATTCAAAGAAAAGAATATACTCAAGTTAATTTCTCAGAATTCTCCTTTTCAGCATTAATAATACCAGTCCTGTCTCCTCCTCGCACATCCAGGACTTTGATTAATCCCACATAGGATGCAATGTATTCTCTTATCTCACCTTGGCATGTATGCAATTTCCAGTCAATTAACATATTGAGTGAAAGCAATCATTTCGTTCACATGACTCATTTCTGGCTGTTTTTTTTTAATTGGATTGCCTGAGCTAGAGACAAAGGGAAATGTTGATTTCTCAACCATTATCTTCAGACAGGTTGATTTGTACTTGTACCCAAGTATGACTCCTCAAGGTCATCTTTTTCTTTTTCTTTCTTTTTATTCAGTATTTTGCTGAGGGTGACTTGCCAAAGGAGGTCAGATCTTGCTATTTTTGAGTTCTCCGTTTCATTCCATTTTCTTTTTAATAAGCATGCTTTATATCTAGAACAGCCTTTTAATTCTGATTATTAAGGAAGCTCTTTTTCCACTGACTCCTTTAATTGCTATTAAAATGGGAACAAAAACTAAGTTAGGGGGTCTGATTTCTCTGGTTTTGAAGCACCAGTCACTCTTAAATGTCAGAATTGAATGTTGCAGTACATGTGTTAGGAAATCAGTCACCTAAAAAAAGATTTAACTTTTAATTTTAATAAATTAAAGGAAATTGCCTATAATTTGCATTTGAAAATTCTGAATAGCAATGCATCCATTAATGATTACGGCTCTTTCACTGGGTTTCCGAGTTGCTTGGAGATGTTGGACACTCATGTCAAAATAGCTGTAGACCAGCTTGCAAAGAGAAAATTTTTAATGGGGCGTTAACTGTAGATCCCTGCCAAAATCTCAGCAAATACTGAACCTCGATGTTTAGAAGTCTGAATATTCTGCATCCGAGTGAATTTCAGTAAGACGGCTTTTGTTGTGCTCTCTGTAGCTTCTTCTTGACTATTGAATGACTTGTCCTGTCAGCACAGAAACACACGGTACAAGAAGTTTGGGGGATACTGCACTTTTGTGCATTTATTCTTAGTGATTCCAGAGTATTACTGTTATTTTCAACAAATTTTTAAAACTTCAGTCTTGAAAGGGTACTTAAATTTGAATATCATTGGTCTCGGGACTAGGCAGCGCTGGCAGTTACACAGCTGACAGTAGATTTTCTTCTGAGAGCTTTGGTTTTTCAGGAAATCGTGATTGCAGCCACAGTATCTATAATACCATCGGGCATAAGGTGGGCAACCAGCTCCCGTGGGGAGTGTTTGGAGGGGTTTGCTTAGTGGTGTAACATAAAGCAGTTCAAAATACAGTCTGTACATACACAAACATAGAAAGATGTTTACTGTCTCCGTTATGACAATTTATTTCTAGGGCTGAAATCAGTATTATTAAGTAAAGACTATACTTAAAAATAATAGATCTATTCTAATGCTGAAATATAATGAGATACGTGAACTAAGTTGACCTGTAAGACTGGTCCAGATCTCTCGGACGTGTTCTGTAGTGCCTTGATCTTGGTAAAGATCTGCTTAGCTTAGATATGGCTGGGCTATATAGCATGAAAATGTAACAGATACTTGCACATTTCAAGTTTGAGTTTTCTTTGGCACTATTTGTATGAACAAACAGTGCTCCCCAGCATCATCCTTCTATTCGTTCTTCTTTCTTAACAGAGAATTATTCTGTGTCCTAGAATAGTAAGTGCAGACAAAAAGTACAGTATCTCTTCCCAACATGCATGAGGGTTTGCTTGCCACATCAGCTGAGCGCACTCAAGAATCAGGTGCAGCTTCAAAATTCAATTGAGGAACCCAAAAATACTTTTTCTTTTTTTTAACAAATAAGAATGTTTTTATACAAAAAAAGACTATATTTGAGTTATCTAAAGATCTGGGTTATTCACATGTCTTCCATTAACAGTTTATATTCTTAGTAATACAGATATATTTTTACTTGCATTTTGTTTATGTATTTTTTCTTTTTAATAGGGTTTCTGAAGTCATTATGTATAACCTTCAGTGCTGATTTATGTTAAAATATCTGTTATATTCAAAAAAAGGCCAGTCCCTAGTTCTCATTTTCACCATGAAAGAGTCAAAGTATGAACATAAAACTGATAAGCAGTATCATAAACTGATGAGTATCAAAACTGATAAGCAATATCGGAAGCGATGAGCTGTGTCATCTTCCAGGATGTAGAACACTCGTGGATCAGAGTTATAATGCTTTGACCAGATGATGTTACTCCTCCTGGTTGAAGTTTGGGACTTGTCTTTCTAAAAACGCATTATTGTATAGGTTTAAGAGCTCAACTTTAATATATAAAAATACTTTTATCTCTAGTCCTGAAGCAGTTCTTCCAGAGAGAACGAAGAGGAGTTTTAAGTAGAAATAGGGCATTGATAACTCCTGTTATTATTTTGAGTATATTATACTCTTGTATTTATTTGAGAATAGCTGAGGATGGAAGGGACCTGTGGAGATCATCTAGTCAAGCCCCTGCTCAAAGTGGGGTCTCCCAGAGCAGATGGCTCACAGCCGTGTCCAGCTGAATTTTGAGTATCTCCATGGACGGAGACTCCACAACCTCTCTTGGCAACCTCTTCCACCGATCAATCACCTTTACGCTATTACAGCATTCAGTATTACGTTGTAAAGTTTTCTCGGTTGATGCAATAGCCCTGACACCAAATTATTTTTCAAAGCTTCAGTTGAACAGATTTTTTAAAATCAAATAATGTAAATGATCATTAATATTATTCTGTTCACACTATAACTTGAAAAAGAAGGCCTTTAGACTAATGAACACGGTATTTCTGTCTGTGGAGAATAAGAAACATTTTATAAATACCGTGTTTGCTAAAATACCTATTTGTTTCTCCTCCCCTAAGTTCTGTACTTTTGCTATGGTTTGGCTGTTATTTGCTTTTTTACAAAATGACACTGATCTGTTTCCTATGACTTCATCTCCAGCGATTTCACGGTGTGGTAGTTACTCATTCCGAACTATTATTGGAAAAAATATAATCTCGTGTGCAAATAGTTTTTTCTGTATGGCATTATGTGACTGACTGCCTCGTGTCGGATCAAAAAAGACTGTAGGAAAAACCCAAAAATAAATAAAAAGTAATGAAAGGGTGCCAGGAATAAGGTTCTGTTAGAGGTCGGCTTTGGAGGAGGAGGGTGTAAGAGTGTACGCAGCCTTGCAAAGGAGGAGTAAGAAGGGGTGCAGTTGCAGTTTTAGAAATCCATAAAGGACATTAAAGAAGAGCTGTTAAAGTCTAATGGGAGTGCTGGCAGAATGATAACGTGGCCATGAATAAACTTCAGCTGCAAATTAGAGAATTACATGATGAATTGAGGGGGGGAGCTCATGATTTCAGGATAAAGCTGGATAACTGAATAGGCTCATGCGCCATCGCTGGCTGCAGCGGTGGAAGACCCGACCTGGCCAGGAATGTTTCTTTTGTTCTGTGCTCTTAATGCCGAGTGTCTTCGTTCAAGTAGTGGGAGTTTATTACTGGGGCTATATTCCAAGCCTGGGTCGGAGTAAGCTTGCTAAATGTTTTCTTGCAAGAATTTAATACATTCAGGAAAGAATACCTACTGCCAAAACAGATATTAAGGCTGCAGAGATTTTAGTCCAAGTATATTTTTAGCAGCAGGGTTTACAGGAATCAGATTTTCTGATCCGTTAGCGTTGGTTTTTTTCCTGACTTATTGTTTAATTCCCAATGAAGTGCTAATATCTGAAGAAAACAATGCCTTTTTTTTTTTTTTTTCCTGAATGGCAGCAGGGAGCTTCTGGCTCTCTGGCCATGGGACAAATCTGCCAAATGCAACCAACTGCAGCGACCCCTCAGTATCCTTAATTTGACAGATTTGGCAGTAATTCAGGTAGGCATCTCTTTAATCTTGTCTTAATCTCTGTGCAAGGTATATCAAGCAGTGTGCTGTGGGTGCCACTAAAGAAGCATTTGCTGATAAAACTTTGTTTCAGCTGTAAGTTTGTTGACTCATTTTTTGTTTGCACAAAGACAGAATGCTACAGTAATGCCATCTGGTTCCACAGCGGGGGTAAGCACAACTGCGTGACATTTTTTTTGGTGAGCATTGGGATTTAAGTAAGAGAAATCATAGCAGATGGGGTTTGTTTCATCCTTTGTGTTAGACACCTTTGGGTGAGTCGTGCCTTGACTTGAAGTGAAACTTTGTCATTTTAATCCATGCGTTAGTCACAGGCCTAAGGGAACAAAGAGTTTATGGGTCCTTGGACCTGTTACATCAGACAGCTACAGCTCATCCGAAGGGGGTAGTTGGGAGAGGGGCTGGAAGTGAGGAATATGTTCAGGAATTGTGACGTGATTCTTCTGTTCCATTGGCAAGAGGAGGGTTAAGCTGTGCTGGGAAAAACAACTCTGTGGCAGGTGGGGAGTCGTTTGGTTTTTTCCCTCTGCAGAGGACACCCCACTTCAGCTTGTGTGTGTCCGCAGGGAAAGGAAATCATCTCTGTACAGCAGAGGGCTACGAAGATGATCAGGGGGCCGGAACATCTTTCTTATGAGGAAAGGCTGAGGGACTTGGGTCTTTGTAGTCTGGAGAAGAGAAGGCTGAGGGGGAATCTCATCAATGCTTACAAATACTTCAAGGGAGGGTGCCGGGAGGATGGGACCAGTCTTTTTGCAGTGGTGCCCAGTGATAGGACAAGAGGTAACGGGCACAAACTTGACCATAGCAAGTTCCATCTAAAGATGAGGAGGAACTTCTTTCCTTTGAGGGTGGCAGAGCACTGGCACAGGCTGCCCAGAGAGGTGGTGGAGTCTCCCACTCTGGAGACATTCCAAACCCGCCTGGACGCCGTCCTGTGCAACCTGCTCTGGGTGAGCCTGCTCTGGCAGGGGGTTTGGACCAGATGATCTCCAGAGGTCCCTTCCAACCCCAGTGATTCTGTGGTTGAAAGATCCAAGTCTCTCATGGGTAGTATGCTCAAGTAGACTTGCTTTTCCCAGCGTTAGTGCTAGGAGACTCGTGATACTGGTTCCTCATAAGGGTAAAACAGAAGGCAGGTGCTTGAGCAATCTCTCTAATTACAAACCATGGCTAGCACTTAAAAAAATAGTTTCTGTGATTGAATGCTGTCTTCCATTCCAAGATAAAGCCACAAAGTACCAGACATCCTGATAGCTTTCCCTTGATAAAGAGGGCGTTCTCCCAGAAGTCGTTTCCTGAAGCTGCAGAATCAACCTGTCCCAAGATCGTTGCGAGATACCTGTCAGATGCTCACTGAAGCCGTAGTCCTCTGCATTCCCATCCCGTGAAGGCAAGAGCAGCTAGCATCAAACTCCTTGATGATTGCTGGTTACTGACGCTGTGACGAACTGCGGGGCCTGAAGGGCAAAAGCGTTGGAGGCGAGTTATTAGACTCTAGTCATGAGCCAGGACCTTTTTAGTTGTCCTCTGGGATCCCTTTTCGAGAAGGAGATAGATGAGGAAAACCCTGCAGCATTACCTTGCGAGAGGCCACTCTCCGCTGTCTTATTCTTTATTCAAGCTATTTTTCCAGTAGATGATTAGACTCCAGTGTGGTCCCCTGGCACACCGCAGACAGGGGACAGCTTCGGGTGAAAACTCATGCTGTTCTTCTATGGACCAAATGATTTCTTTGCCAAATATTTCTTTCCCATATATTTATTTCCCATAACATACCAGAAAAACTCAAAAGAAATTCTTCTAAAATATAAGGCATTGCATTTTAAATGTTCTGCAGAGGCAGTTTCCATAAGGATGTATTTTTTTAGGCACTTACACAGATTAAACTCTGGAAAAAAATACGTTGTAGATGAGTTCAGCCTGGTGAGATGGATCTGCAGTGCTGGGCTAATGCCTAACTTCTGGGGTAAATAAGTTTCCTCCAGAATAGCCTGTATCCCATTAAGATGTTAATTTTATAAGCTTTTATTACAGTGTCTTATTTATTTAATTTTAGCTTGGATTCGGTTTCGAAGCTATCTGTTACTGGCCCGAGTCTTGCACAGGCTGATCGCTTTGCTTTGATTTCCACTCGTGGTGTATAGCAACTTGGTAGTTATTAAGTAAGTCTGGAGAATAGTTAGTAATGCTTTTTCATAATTGTTCTAACAATTTAATTGTTTTAATGTGAGCCAATGGGCAAAGTTAATGCCTGGTGCTCTCCTGCGGCTGAGGAGACTGCAACTGAGAGCAGGAATCAAAGAGCATCCATGTTCTCACGTGATAGCGCAGAGCTGCGCCTTCAGAAATCCCCCGCTCGGAATGATCGTCTTTATTCTGCTTGGAATAGTCGGGATATCTCGTGAGCCACGTGGCTTTTGGTATTTAGAGCCAGAAAAGTTTCCTTGTGTTTCTTTTGGACGCAGGGAAGTCTCCTGATCCTGTTGAGACTGTTTCACGCAGAATTGAGCTAGTCTGAAGCTCCTGAAATATGTATTGGCTTTGTCATTAGCTCTTAAATGAGGGCTAGATCAGGTTAGCCATGACCTTTTTTTCAGGTGCTTTTAGTTTCTCAGTTCGTCGGCTTGTGCAGCCTGGTAGCCGGAATGATGGCATGGATTTCCTTGTTGGATAAGAGTAAAACAAGCAAGCTCTGATATTTTAATAACCTGGAAAACTAATTTTATTTTACAGTGACAAATGCTACTACATTTTACCGGGAAATGAGTGTGAGCGTAATATTGTAAGTCTCAAAGCAATGACAGTGATGGAAATGGTTATGAAAGTGAGACTCTTGGATCAGATTTCCCTTTGGTCTTTCCCCCGCTTCTCCCATTTTCAACAAAAGGATGGGTTAATTTGAATTTCATTGCTTTTAATCCTTAGGGAAATATCAAATGATCAGCGTTATTGTGGACCTGTGCCCCAAGGGAGGGGGACAGGTGTTGTGTTTGTGCTTTCACTTCACATATGCAGCAAGCTCATTAATTTGCCATTTCATACATTTTAGTGGGAAGAGGCCACTGGTCCCTGTCACTAAAAAGCAACTGTGATTGATCGTTCAGGGGCAGAAGGGGAAAATATTCAGAAATTAGTTATATAAGCATCTTAAATTAACAGCGTGCCTCCAAAGAAGCGTTGTTTTTCCCTGGAGGAGTGCCGAAATTGATGTTTTAACCTCCTTTTTGAACACCTGCCACGGTGTGTTTCAGTCGGGAAACGATGCGTTCAAACTACTGTCTTTTCGTATTCACAAAGGAAAGGACGTTTCTGTTTGAGGATCTGTACCAACCCTGCTGCTACGCCAACCCGGCAGACGGGAGGGGAAAAAATGGGTTACAGAAATCTCGCTATCGCATATGCAATCTTCGCATCTGACGGAACTTGTTCGTTGGTCTCCACTAGGGGAACCATGGGTGCCCGTGCTGCTTGCGAGACGTGTCTGGACAGAACAGAGCGGAGTGTAGAGCCCACAACCCAAACCCCTGCGTCTACATCTCATTTGCCTATTTTTTTCTCGTTAGCTGAATGCCTCTGAAGGCCCAGAGCTGCACAGCAAGACAAATTCAGTGCAGGGACTTGGATCCGTGCAATCTAGCGTTTGCGTGGTGGTCTGTATGAAGCCTGTCAAGGCTTTCCAATCACGTCTTCATCTGTGGCTGCCTTTGCAGCAGGTCCAACTCAACGTGCAATGAACGGGCTGTCACTCAAGAACGATGCTAAACTGCTTCGTGCCGGCTTTGCTAAATTGCCAAGTTCTCATGTTGCTAGAGTGCACGAGCCCCTCTTGCATCTCCAGGAAAGCGATCGGGTATGAAGGAAAATGGAGAATCGCCACCAGTATTATCTTTCCTCTAGGAGAGGTTCTCATCATGAAGGACATCGCCACTGGCTGCCTTCTGGTCTCTGTTTCCTTGACACCGTCTGCCCTCATGGAAAGGCAGCTCCTGATGTTCAGAGCAGACCGACATGCTTGTAAGACAGGCTTTTATCTAGAAAGAAAGGTATTATCACAGATTTTTAAGGCCCAGAGGAGATCTGCAGTGTCTCTAGGTTTGAGTTGGTGGCTTGCCAATAGGTAAGAGGTCTTTTGAAAGCCTTTGATACATGAAAAAGAGGGGAGCGCTGAGGTTAACAGACATAAAGAAGGGTCTGGCAACGGTGCCAAGAGGGAAACTGAAGAAGTGACTGAATTAAATTACTTATTGGATATTCACAGTTATTTTTTCAGCTGATAACGTGAGTGTTGCAGGCCTAAACTGTGGTATTACCTTCAAGAGGTTTTTTTTCCTCATTCCACTGCATCTGCAGTGGAACTCAATCTCTAATAATAAAGGGATCGTTTTTCTACTGGGATTCCATCTGTGCCAAAAAAGTAATAATATTTGAGAGCTGGTATTTTATAGCTGAAAAAGTGTTCGCCCTCTATTTTTAGATGCATGTTGGGAATTTTTATTAGCATTTTACAACTTGGATTACTTGCAGAACGAAACTGAAAGTTGAAGTTAATGCTCATACAGAACTAATTTCAGGGGAAATTACTGTAATGCGTGATCTGGGGTTAACATTGAAGTCCTAAAAGCGACAGCTAAGGTGAGCTGGATGGTGCTGCAGTTGCCGAGGGTGTTCAGTGATGAAGTACCCCTTTAGGTCCCTGCTTTGAAAGCTGAATATCTAAAAGGCCTTCGGCGTTTAAACCATTTGCGGAGGACATGAGGATGTCCCACATCTCTAGATGAAAGGTAGAGGGACGTAGCGTGTTACTATATGAAAATTATTGCAGTACATCGATAACCTGTTGTAACCCAAAAATGCAACAAAGAATGCCTTCAACATACCTTGCTAAAATACTCTTAAATCTTTAATCGTAGCTTCTGAAGCTTCATACCATGCACTTAAAATCAAGCACAAACAGTAACAGACTGTATTTCTTAGGCTCTTTTTTCCCTTGTGCCACTGAGAATGTGCTTTTTATGATATTTAAGTCTATCTCCTGAGTGAATTACAACATAATAATGATTAGCAGTGCTTTGCTTGCATTGTAATTCTGTAAAAGAGGAGGAAACGCTGCATAGAGAGCTCACATTAGTGATCTTTACTCCTTGTTATTACAGTACTTGTTATGTGTACTTATATGGAGCTCAGCATAAGTCAGCAGCTGTGAAGGGTTTGGAGAAAAATGAGATGAAAATACACTTTAAATTCTTAGAAACTGCATTTCAGGGTTTTTTTTCTCCTTTCAGTTATGTCAATAGTTTAGCTTTTGGGAATGTTTCTTAAAGAAACTTCGATATTTGTAGCAAACAGTATCAGTGATCTAAGTTTACCCATTTTGTTGTTGTTCTCGTAAAAGGACTGCAACATTTTCATTCAGAACTTCTTACTGGAGAGAGGTTTTATCCAAGAATACACATGTAAAAAGAAAACTTGTCTTCCTGTTCTCGCCATCTCCCCGTTTCCAAATTGTATATTCCACCCCACTTCAATTTTAGTACTTTCAAAATTGCAACCGTTTTTCACTCAGAGTTGAAATATTTCTATTAGAAAGAACAATAAATACATACTGTTTCTTTAGGTGCTTCCCTACATCCTCACTATAGGATAGTATATAGACCCGATTAGTGCTTAAAGAAGTTTGCATTTGTTTAAGCTCCTAAATGTTTGTTTATATTCTGAATTTTTAAAAACACAGCTCAAAAGCGCATCGAGTGACCTTATTACGTAAGCGTGGGCGGCGTCAGAGACCCGAGTGGCTCATTTGTCAATTAATCAGGTTGCCCGTTTTTCTTCATTTCTCTTACACCCAAAACTTGGGTGACTTCTCTCTTGCTTCAAATTTGCAAAAGGCTTTCCATAAAGAATAAACAAAACAGCTATCGGGCTGGAGAAGAGGAGAAAATTTTAATCTCCGCGGGCAGGGGAGGATGGTCTTCTGCGGCATCTAGGACTGCGTTATGTACTCCCGGCATCATCTTCTCTCTCCAAGAAGATAAACAGAAATTGGGGATCTTGTCCAGTTTTTGCTGTTGTCTTCACAGGTGGTTACACGTGTAGAAGTCGTATGGTTTTAAAGAAGTCTGGAATCTGGTGAAGTGTTGTGTCTCCTTTTTTAGTCATTCAACTGAGATAAGTTGTAAAAATGAAGATGCTGATTGTTGTAGAAGTGTGGACAGCATTACAGCAGCGACTTTTTGTCTGAGCACTCTCCCAGAAAATTATTGAGGTTTCCTGTGTTGGAGTTGGATACTTCTGGAAGAGTTGGGGTCCTGCACATTGAATTCATCGAGAAAAGGAAGCGAGAATTCATCGAGAAATGTGATTTTGCAGTGCTGGAATTGCTGGTGTTGATGCTTCAGCCGATCCGTACTTGCCTCAGTAGTCCCTGTTGCCTGGATTTTCCCAGCAGGAGGCACAAGTAGTAGTAGGCAAGCTGAGCTTTGGAAGCTGAAGGTGTATAAAATGGTTTTAAAACAGCAGAAGTGCTACTGCAGCAATTTCAATGTTATACTCGCTGTCAGTGAGGATATACTATAAATAAGGACCCTTATTTCTAGAAGTATCAATGCTGTGGTTGCGTAGCAAAGCAGATCACATTAGCAGATGCTTTTGGAAAATGTTTTGCAGTTGACTAAAGTGGCATGTGAAGTTCGGCTATTCCAGGTCAAATTATAATTTCATGTATTGTGAATATATCTAACGATGCTAAAGCCTGCAATATTTCACTTGTTGTAAGTTGTATTTTTTGCTCTTCCTAAATAGCCGGGCAGTATAGCGAAAGTGAAAATCTCCTGGATTTAAGTTTTGAGGGTGAACACGAGCGAGCTTTTGCGTATTTTTACTGCTTTTTAAAACTGTGCAGCCTGTTCTCTGTCCTAATGAAAGAAAATGGCAGCGTTTCGGGCTTGGAGTTACATGAGTGCCATGCTTCTGGGAAATGGGCTCGGAGGCTTTGGGTTTAAACACCTGGTATTTTCAGATTTATAAGCCTAGAACAGTAATTTCAAGCTGTATTTTTCCTATGTTAATTGTTATAAATGTCTCATAATCCGCAGATATATATGTTGTTTAAAACAGGTGCAGTCACTTTAGTATTAATGATCAGTGAGTCTAATATGTGTTACTACTTGAATTGCTTGCTTTGTGCAGAGAGGCTTATTTTCAAGAAATGTGTGTAATGATGTTTAATAACTGGCTTTGCCAAAGAGTAGGATGTTCTTCCTTTCACTTGAAAGGATTTGTTGTGTATGTTTATTTTAATTTTTGCTTGGAATTATTTATAGCACCCAGCATGAATATATTGAGCCAGAAGTTTTGATATCAAGTGATTTACTATAATATCTTCATGGAAGTAATAGAATTTACTTAGTGCAATAGGGATTTGTAATATATTCAGTATGGGCAGCAGGACTCATCACAGCACCTGATTTCTGTTGGCTCTAGCAGAAAGCAGTATGACTCAGTCAGTGAAATAAAGATGTCCTGTAGTAGTGAGCAATCGAGAGCTCTAGCGCTAGAACTGTTGTTTTATTCTTAATGCAAGAATCAAAATTAAATTCCCTTCAGGCAGGTAGTTGTGCCAGGGGAGACTTGGCCCAGCGGAAAAGCATTATATGTAAATATAGAAATTTACTTGAATATTACCTTCATTAAGAAACAATGAATTTCACCATTTATTCCACTTAGTGCCGCATTTGCACATTATGAAATGAGATAATAAGGTTAATTTTTGAAAGCTTAATTTTGTTGGATAATTTTTTATTGGGTAATTGTTAATGTGTTGGTTTTTTTCTTGAGCGGAATCTCGCAGGTTGCCTACAAAACCACCTAGAAAGCCTTCAGACTTGTTTTGCACGGTTGCAAGTGTAGGAAGGTCCATAGTGTTGTCAAAGACCTTCAACATGAGTGTTTTTCCCGGGGCAGAGGTTGATGGAAAGCACACTAAGCAGCACTGAGGAAAGAATTGACATGGGGAGAGCCTTGATCCCGCTTCATAAGAAGATGAACTCTAAGAAACATCTTCTGATAATGCTCATTATGTTTCTACATGTAATTGAACGATGGGCATGTAGTTACTGAAGACAAAAATTGATGGTCCTGAATTCTGGTCATGTTCCAGTCTGCCACAGTTTTGCTGTGTAATTTTGGGCAAGACACTTAAATTCTCCGTTTCCATCTACAACATTTATATTATTAAAAAATGCGTAATAATACAAAGTATTAAAGCAATGATTGCTGTATTTTCACTGGTCCATATAGAAGCTATGCTGCCCACCAGCAGTTGGAAGCTCTTGGGGTGCGAGCTTGCTTCTGGCAAATCCTCTTGACACAGTAACTACATTGAATTCAGATTTTCAGTCTGGGAAAAAAATGGTTCTTGATGTTGTTTTAGGAGATTGTATACATGTTTCTACATTAATATAGGCTCGTAGGATCAGAGGGAAGCTCTGACTGTCACTATCAAGATCTTTTGTAAACTGATAACCTTAAAAGATACCGCTCAACTTTAAAAGATGCTCGTCCCCACCATTCCCGTTTGAAAGCTGTTCTAAAATCTTGCTTCCGTAAGGATGGCATTTCTTTGTGGCTGATGTAGCCTTTCTTTTTTTTCCATATTGCTTAGCTTAAATACTCCTAGATGGGGGTTTTTTGCCATTTCAGTGTTTAGATGTTTCATGTTACGTAGCAATTATTTTTCTCTCACCTTTGAGTTTTTATAGGCCAGACAATGTTATTGCAAGATGGGCCGGCTGTTCCCTGCCATCCCACTAGCCCTTCTCTATATCCCTCTGCTTTCCAGGAAGATGAACTCAAACTAGATTCCCAGAACCGTACCAAGTATTTCAGTCTCACTCTTAGTGTACTGATCAAACAGCTTGTTTGGTGTTTTCTTCTGTTTTAAAGAAGCTGGTAGATAGCCAGATTGCTTTCTTAAGTATAACGGTGTTTATCAGCTGCGTCACCATCAGTCTCAAAGCTGTTGCTGCAGGTACTCCTTGTTGGAAAGAGATCTAATTTCATGAGCACCTCCCGTGATTAAACAGCCCCAAACCTTCCTGCCATATACTAATCCTGTAGCCATCTGTGGATCTTTATTATCCTATTACGTGCCAGCTTGGTTTCTGTTGGGATCAGGAAAACTTAACGGAAGTTCAACCGAATTTCCACTTGTTTAAACATTTTTACCTGCCTTAGCATTACACATCCTAAAGCCATACTAGTGGGAACCTCGTACTGTCACATGTCACGATATCAGACAGTCACTGACCTCTTCCCCTCTCCTGTCAAGTTGCTTTTCTGCTTCACATCTGCTGCTTTTAGCTATGCTGCTCTGGGGCAGAAGACCCTTCTGCTCTGGATCCGCTCTGGTTAAAGACCTGTCAGTCCTTAGCAAGGAGTCCCCAGCTATGGGATCTCCTTCCCTCCCTTGTGCTCTTGCCATCACATCTCCCGTCCTTTCACATCATCTGCTTATCATTCGCATTCTTTCTTGGTCCCTGGCTGCCTTCATTTTCTTTCTCTGCTTACAGACCTACCTGTTCTTCTCCTTTATTGTGCCATCCCTGTTCACAGTCCTCGTCCCCTGTTCCCGTAAGATTTTTCAAGGTCTTTTGCAGACCCATTCCTTCAGTCTCAGCCTGGCTGTCGGCAGTTTTATTATCTTCCCTGGTTGCTGGCTGCGTTGAGTCTTTTGACTGATCCCTCATTTAGGTTTTCTGACCAACTCTCCCTCAGCTGTGATGAAAAGCAGGGGACCTCTGCCTACACCCCAAGTCATTTAATGGCCAGTGGATGTTTGAGAACTAGTCACAACTAGAATAGTCGTAGCGTAAGTGATAGTGTCACACAAATGCTTACAGAGGACTTAATTACCCCAGAATACATTAGTTCTTCTCCTCTACAGCCTTCTTGTAAGAAGACAGTGGTATCTTTCAAGCTTGCGCTTGAAGTTCTTTGTCCTTGAAGTTGAGTTTTGAGTTGGGTTATCGGTTCAAGAGAGTCCCCGGATACCTATTTGTTTTAAAACTACCTTACAGATCTTCTTGGAAATAATACCTTTGCATCTTCTCTGCTTCTTTTCCAAACAAACCCTTTGCATATCAAAACGTTTGCAAAAATAGCCATGGTGAACTTCTTCAAATTCAGTTGATCCCATTGAATAACTGGGGAGAAGTGGGAGTTTTGCCAGGTCGGTAAGAATCAGGCAGTCGTGCCTTGCCAACGCCGTGAGTTCTTGAGGGAGGGAAACAACGGGTATAACCCTCCACTGAAGGGTAAGGAATAAAGGATCAGCACTGAACATCCCATGAAGCATTTCATTGGGCTTTTTCCCAACAACAAATGTCGCACCTGGGTTTGTATAGGTTAATTCCATCAAAGAAACGAGTCTTTATAATTCGTAGACTAGAAAATATTTCACAATTATTCAAGGCACAGACCAAAGACCAGAAATACAAATAAAGGCCAGGACCTCACAGCAGTTGAATCTTTTGTTTTACTCAACAGTGGGCTGCACAACACACTTGGTCATGCTCTCTAGAGCCACGAAACAAAGGAACCCTGTTGATGTTTACTTTGGCTCAAGGCAGAGACAGTTATTTTAAATGAGTTAATAAATGGAGTAATGAACTATAGTTTGTATAATCTTTTCTCTTCTTTTCTCTCTCTAGGTCACTCAGATGAGTCGTCCAGATTTGATTCTCTTTCTGATGAAATATCTCATGGCTTTGGTCGTTGGGATACCCTCAGTCTTCTGGGTTGGAAGCAAAAAGACCTGTTTTGAGTGGGCTAGCTTTTTCCACGGACGCAGGAAAAAAGAGTGAGTATTGATATCTCACAGATAAACTGGTGGAGTACTGGTAAATCACCTCCTCTTCCTTTGTAGTCCTGGAAGAGTATTTGGTTAGTTTTTCATGGAAGCAAAGACAGAACAGATAGGGGCAGCTTCCTTAGAAATTTCTCACTTTCCAAGATGGAAAAAGGAAGGACAAGAGAAGTTATAGCCAAAAAAACCCCTGAAGAATTGCTTATTTTTCAATTATTATTAGTTGGTCCCAGAATCAAATTTACATTGCTCCATCTGTTTTCAAAATATTTTTTGACAAGAATTAGGTTTCAGTTGAACGTTACAACTTTGTTGCCACTTACTGAGAGGTGGAATTGAAAGTTTGTATTTATAAACATGCTTATCTAGTCAACTGAACCAGATCTTTAAATTGAAATTAAACGTAAGTTCTTTTCACCGTGATTGCAGCTAAAGCCAATTGTCTCTGCTTTTAATCTTCCCTTATGCATTAGTGCCAAAGCCCAGTTTGATAAAATGACAGTAAGAATGCCTGATACCTTCTGTGAGATTGCAATTAATTTAGACTAAGGTATGGCAAAAATTTAGAGACAATCTATTTGATGATGTAATAGCTGTGGATAGCTATTTTCATAATCGTAAATACTGTCTTGCAAGTAGATGTTTCGAAATAGATGCACAAATATAGCAAGCCTTCAGGTGACCGCTCCGTGACTTTGACTTGTCCATCCTTAACAGAATTGGCCACCTGCTGAGGTTAAAGTAAAATTATCTTCTGTAGAGTTGGAGTAAATTTCTCTTTATTCGAAAGATAACCTGCTAAGATGTGCACGGGGTTGACAACAACTTAATATGATTTTAATACATGAGCATATATTTAGGTAGGATTTACATAGAGGTGACATACTAGTTTGGTGGGTAGAGGACAGGAATAGAGTTAATGAAGGCAGAGGAGGCTGTTTTACAGGACTGTCTTATCTCAGACGTGCTATCTCGGGGAGAGCTGGGTGGCTCCTGGAAGTGCCATCCTCTCTCCTGGTGCAACCAGGCAGCAGAGCAGCTCCCACGCACCGCAGCGTCTGGCTGGAGCCAGATTCCTTTGCCGGCCCCATTCATTGAGCAGCAAGGGGCAGAGCCGACACAAACCTCCCTCCTCAGGTAGCCTGCGATCCTCTGTCAGCACAAAAATTAAGAGGAGGAGCTAGCCAGGCAGAGGAAACGGAATGTGAAAGAATAATATAGAGAATGGGAGGGGAGGAAAAGGCCTCCCCACAAAAAAGAGATTAAAAAAAAGAAAGAAAAAAGGAATGTGGAGGATGTGATAGCACCTCCTTTCATCATGCTATGGTAGAGTGGCCAAGTGTGTGCCCCTCTGCCAGCCCTTCCCAGCAAGGGTTTCCCTTGTGGGACTGTAACTACTGAACTAAGGGTGACAGGCCCGTTGGTTGTGCATTATTAGCTATGTTGTATCTCATCTGGTGTTCTCCTGCTGCTTGTTTTAATCCAGATTTTAAATGCTTATTTGAGTGAGGAAGCAGCTTCCCATGTTCCCTGAGAGACAGCTCCCTGGATAATCTGAGCTTACTGAGCCACAGCGCTATCCCAAGGAGTTCCATTGTAGCAATATCCATAAACTACGGCCACGAGCAAATACACTGCCATTATTCCACAGGTCTAGGCTAGAGGATTGGATACAGGGAGCAGGAAGGATTCAAGAATACAAACTTTGCTAATATATCCAAAGGTAGACATGCTTCAAAATTAGGCAAATGGAGGTATTAGAATGTAAATAAATGGTGTGATTGGCCAAGCTGTAATATTTGTCTGTTCCATTTGTAGTTACAAGTTACAGTGCTGTTACTGCGATCACTTTCATATTGCAGTCCTCAGTGTTACCTATTCAAATTGCATGTCTTGTTCAGAGTCGTAAACGAGAGTCGTCAAGTGCTGCAAGAGCCAGACTTTGCCCAGTCTCTTCTGAGGGATCCCAATACCCCCATCATCCGAAAGTCGAGAGGCACTTCTACCCAGGGCACCTCGACTCACGCCTCCTCTACCCAGCTGGCAATGCTGGACGACCAAAGGAGCAAGGCGGGCAGTGTCCACAGCAAAGTGAGCAGCTACCACGGCAGCCTGCACCGATCGCGTGACGGCCGGTACGTTTCTTCTCTTTAAAATCTTGTAGAAAATTGGACAAGCCTCGGTTAGCCGGATGTTTGGCCATCACGTTGCTGAAACTGGAAGTTCCGCTAATGTTTGCTTTCTCTGATTGCATCTCCTCTCCCTGTTAGTGTCTGGATTGGAAAGGGGAAAAAGAGGAAAAAATACCATATTTTTCAGAGTCTATGCTAGTCTTCATGAATTACATGGTGTGAACGTGTTCAGCGCTGGTTTTCCTGCAGTGATCTGTGTTACGTCATCTAAGTGTGTGGGAAAACAGATCTCGCCCAAAGTCGGTTCAGTATTTTTGCGGCTGCTTTTGTCTGTGTGTAAATTGATTTTGTTTCTGTAAATAGTCCTAGCCCTGCCAAAGTGAACAACAATAAAAGTTGCCCACTCTAACTTGAGGCGTAGTTAACGTTTATGGCATAATTCATCATCAAGTATTTTACTCACCTAATTATCAATACTATACCTAGCGCTGTAGTAAGAACCAAGCTGCGTAAGGATTTGAAACAATTTGCCTGGGGGCTGTGTAAGTGAAATGACTTGAGCTCAACAGAGAACGACTTTTTTCACAAAAGCAGAGGGTTCGTGTGCGTGCACATGCACCGAGATTTATTTACATTCTTTCATGACTGCAGCGGTAACAATAGTAATAATTGTCCTCTATTCTTATAAATTAGGTACACTCCCTGCAGCTACAGAGGCGTAGAAGAAAGACTACCTCACGGCAGCATGTCACGACTGACTGATCATTCCAGGCATAGCAGTTCTCATCGGCTTAATGAACAGTCGCGTCACAGCAGCATCAGGGATCTCAGCAGCAACCCAATGACACACATCACGCACGGGACCAGCATGAACCGCGTTATCGAAGAGGATGGCACCAGCGCTTGAGCCGCTTTTGTCGGGAAGGAGTAGTTGATGTGGTTGCACGGCTCGCGGTCCCTTCCTCAGCGATGTGATAATGCTCAGTATTATCATGCCTCTCATCGGGTGCTGATTTTGTGCATCAGGAAGCCAAAACTGGCTTCTCCGTGTTGAAGCCAGCGGTCTTGTACTTGCATCAGAGCTAGAGTGTTCAGCAATCTTGAATTATTGAGTAAAAAGCTGGTTGCCTCATTTGAACCTATCTGTAGGTAATTATTTATTCGATACCTGTTACTCATCAGACACCATTGCTGAATTTCTTATTCTTTGTTGAAAAACATCTCCCCCTCCCTCCGATGGCTCTGCATGGCGGTAGGTGTTACCCTTGAAAACTCGCTGGCAGGGTCGCGCTGACGTTTTTTTCTTACAGGCAGAAGGGAACTCTTGAATATTGAAGGAATTCCTCCGCGCGCCTCTCTGATTAGATAACAAACTGATACTTGTTTTCATCAAGCACAGGGGGAGGGGATGGATATTAAATGCCGTGTATAGGACAGCTGTGCGAATCGGCAGGCGTTTTTAATGATTACACTGGAAATGCAACACAGGAATGAGCGTTTTGGAGAAGGAAAGGAAACTCTGTTGATGATCACCAGCTCTTACCGGAGCTGTTCAGGCTCAGTTGTTGGGATGGGGCGGGAGGGTGGGGGAAAGAGAGAGGCAGGGAAGAGTGATTTTTGTATAATTGTATTGTCCTTGCTTTTTTACAAAATACTATTTAAATTTTCTACTTGTTTACAATTTATGTAGGAAGAGATCAATTTTAAAACCAGTTATCTAGATAATATTCAGCCACTTATTTTTTAGATTAATGTACAAAAGCTGAGGCTGCCTGTTCCTGATCTATTTAAAAAATAATAATAACAGAAAAGCTGAATTTGTCGCCCAAACTGGAATGTAGAACCTTTTCCTTACAAACAGAAGAAATCCTGTTTACGACCCCGTAGCCTGTGCGAGGAAGGCTGAGGCCAAACCAGAGAGGAGGAGTTTAAGCAGGGGTGGCCCACCTTCCTTGCGATATCATGGCTATTTTTTTGGGAGGGTGCTCTTTGCGCTGAGCAAGCGGGAGCAGGAATTTAGACACGGGTGGGAGAAATCAAGGCAGGAGCTGCCCGCAGGTGGGGAAAGAGCGGGATGCAGCAGCCAGAAACCCACTGCATTGCTGTCTTGTGGAGGAGGAGACAGGTATCCACCATCAATGGTGAGCTCCTTCCCATCCAGGGAGCTTCCCATCCGTCGACCTCCAGTGTAGGTTATTTTCTTTTCATTCCCCACTACAGAGTCATAGTAGAGAATTCTCAGTTTGGGCTTTTTTTGTGTGTAAATAATCTGTTGGGGTACAGCAAGTCTTTGTTGACACTGCAGGCAAAAGTCAAGGCATGTCTTGGATGGTGCAGTAGATCTTCTGAAGCGTCTACTGTAAGATTCATTCAGCATGAGGAAACACTGATTGCATTTAAACCTACCTCAGTAATTACTACAGATCATTGCTGGGAAATGAATACTTATTTTTTCATTGTCCTTACATAATTCCCTTTTTGACCTGTTTGAGGCATGTTGAAAAGCCTTTGTACACGCTCAGATGGCACAACCTCAAGGGCAGGAATAGGGCAACAACCCATGGTGCAAACTTCAGAGGCTTTCGCCAACCGGAGCAAGGGAGCTGCGCTACAATTACTCATTTTAATTGTAGCTGATGACACAAAGCAAAGCACGTAACCGTGCGCTCTGAAATCAAAGGTTGCCCTGGGAGTCACGGTGTCTTAGAAATATATTTACTGTAAATTGTCTTGCTTGCTTCCACCAGGCTTTTGCTCCAAAGGGGAAGCACAAACCAAACCCAACATGGAATAACAAAGCTTAGCAACAGCTCCGCGCTCCCTTTATTGTACATCCAGGGCAGGAGGTTGCTGCACCGACCGCCCCGGGGCAGAGCAGACTCTGCTTTGCTGTTTGCTCAGCAAACAGCCCCGGGGGACGTCCGCAGGGATGACTGTCCAGATACGCTACATCACCTCTTTCAAAGCAGATGGGGATGAAAAATCTTTTGAGTGACTTAAACTGGTGAAACTACAATTCCCTACAAGCCACAAAGGCGAAACCCTGTTTTCTTTTCAAATTCGGCTTCTACTAAATAACTTGCTGCTTCAAAGGGATGATAGTGTTAGGAATCTGGATGTGCCAAAGGAGCTGGGTAGCTGAGTCTTCCTGAACACTAACTGAACCAAATGAGCTCAAGTGTTTATGTTGATCTTCTTGGCTCAATTTCCAGTACTTTTTTTTTTTTTTTTTCCCCAAATTGTAGCAATGTTTTGACTTGTTTAGAGTCAGGGAGGGGAATGATGATGGAGGTTTGAAATATATCCTGCTTGAAATTTTGTTAATTTGTAAGGGTTTAGTCTCCGTATTGTTTCCAGTTGGGAATATCTAAGCCGTTCCTTGCTCATGTACCCTGTACGCGAGGGGCAGACTCCTATCACCCCAGAGAGGTGATTAAAATGTAAAACTCGAGATCTGGCTGGGTTTTATGCCCCCCTACCCCTGTAATCCCAACCCCTCCCTTTTATCTTCCAACACCTGAATTAGCATGCCGCGCTCGATTTCTGCAAAGCATTCCTTCCCGGGATTTCAAAGCCCTTTACCAACGACTGTTTCAGGTTTCGTGTGTAAGATTCCCTGGCCAGGCCACTCGCACGGCTTCAGCTCCCAAATCGTTGCGCTTGGGGGCTCTGAAGTGTCCCCCAGTTTGACTTGCAGCCCAGCCGCCCTCTCTGGCAGGGCTACCTAGGCGTGGTTTTGGGGTGCTTTCCTATCTGGCACCCCCTGCTAACCCGCGAGCGCTCCAGCCCAGGCGCCTGGTTTCTGGGACCGGTGCCAATCTTTAAATTCCCCCAGAGCTTAAATCCCGGCCCGGGACGGCAGTTCTGCAGTAGCTGAAACACCCCGGCTGCTTTGGGCTTGGGCTGACCTAACGTACCTGTAGCTGAACACGCGTTCCTTGGGATTTAACAGCAGCGCTTTGTCCCTCTCCAGCAGATGCACGCCGCTAAAAGCCGGACTCTCTCTCCTTTGAAGTGGGCAGAGATGGTGTACGTAGCCCAGTTTCTCCAGCTCATCCCAAAGGCAGGTTAACATCTCCGTCCTACACATACGATGACTGAAGCCCCACAATACTGCTTTGCAAGGTCGCGATATCAAAGCTTCCCATAAAATCCACGGCTTTTTATTCCCAGGGAACTGAATCTCCCATTTTATCCCATTGCGAACGTATCGCTCCCGTGGCAGGGGGCGAGGTGGCACAGCCTGCTTTGCTCCGAGACCTTTGCTGTCCTGTCCAGGCAAAGCAGGAGATGGCTGGGGGCAGGCGAGCGCGGGGCTGCAGCTGGTGCATGCAGACATCGGCCCCATTGCCGCGGACAACAGATTCCCCCGAGTTTGTGACGTTCCTTCTTTCTTAATCTCTTTGTAGCTCCCGTCGGTCATTGATATATCGCGAATCAGAGGTGCAGTCGTGTTGCGTGCAAAAGGCTGTCTCAGGACCACGCGCAGCCGCCCTCCTGTTGTATCGGCAGCGCTCCTCTTTTTAAAGCGTAAAAAAATCCAACAGCAGCAAAAAGCCACATTTAGTTGTAAATTTATTTGTCCGCTCTCAAGTGCTCTCCGTTTTCTTAGTGCTTTGACCTAAATTTTGCTACGGAAGCTTTAGATAGAAGCGGCAATCCAGCAGCAGCCAAACGGTTCCAGCAAGGAGGGGAGGGAAAACCCCTCGGGAAGGGCCCCGGGAGGCCACGAGAAGAGCCAGGTGAGTTGGGGCCAGCCCTTAGAGCGATGCCCACCCTTCCCAGGGAGCTGATCCCACAGCCCAGCACCGGGGGGGCTGAGGACCCCTAAAAAAAGACGTCAGCGGGGAGCAGGCAGCCCCGGCTGTACCATGAAACTGCGGTGCAGAGTGGAACAACCTGAGGTTCCCCTTGAACAGCAGAATATCGAATTGAATATGAAATTTCACTCCAATCCCAGTGTACTTCCTTTGTAACCGGGTCGGGATTTCTTCTCACCTGAGGCGGGATGTTTTACACGTTTTTTGCCTGTCACGAATGGCTGTCGGGTCCGTGCTGGGGAACTCGGTGCATGTAAGGGCGCTGCCACCTCTTCCAGCGCTTTCCCTTGACGCGCTCGTGTTCGTTTTGTCATTTCATCCATTTCTGAATGAGAGAGGAAGAAGCTTTCGTGTTCGTGAGACCTGTACGTAGAGGGTGCACGTGGCTGTCGGCATGGGGGGGTGCCTGACCGTGGCTGACTTGACTTGCACTCGGCTCTTGGTAGACTTGTTTACAGTAGTCCAGTGTCGGTTTTGTAACGTTTAATTTTTAGCACTTTAACTGTGAGTGTACAAACTGATTATATTGTAGTAGGTGTACATTTTCATTTTAGAACCTTTAGAAGTTTTTAATAAAACGATGGAAAAATCCTAGTCTCTTCGTCAACAGGCTTTCAAACCCTCTCCCGTGTGCGTAACTACACCCCCCCCTTTAAAAACCCAGTTCAGAGGCAGCTGAGATTTAACTATTAAATTTTACTCTGGCTAGCGGCGCTCTGAATTTGAAGAAAAACTTTCTAGACTTCATCTTTCCCTACCATCTGTACTCGTGGACACCGGGCACCCTTCCAGCAAACACAAAGCTCTCCGCAGGCTTCGGGCTCTGGTTTGTTCCACCCTTTTATGAGCAACAGACCCTTCAAACCACCGGCATTTTGTGGGCGAAGAGACAAGCGAGCAACGAACGGCGGCTGGGTTTGGGAGCGGGAATACTGGGGGTGTTTGGGGGTTTAGGCTGGGTTTTTTATTGCCGAGTCAAACCCGAGAACAGGATGACTTACGGTTTTTTTAAGTTGCTGCCTGGCATTTGGGCAGATACATGGTTATTTCACTTTGGGAAGCTGTATGCTCCGCGTCTTGCATGGCTGATGGTAAAATACCTCATTTTAATAATCACAGTTGGTGCTGTTTTAGCACACGGTGCTGTTTTGGGTCTCATTAAGATAAATAACTCTGCTCAGGGATGAAACTTTAGGAGCTACTGGGTAAGATACAGGTCCCGCAGGGCCACATGGAGATGCGAAATCAGCCCGTGCGTGCACGCACCCCTGCACAGCATCCTCGGCAGAGCCGCTCTGACCTAAAACATTGGCCCCTCAGGGGTGCTGCAACTGCAGCGCCCGCAGAGCCCCTTGGAGCGGTGGCAGCCGGCTACGGAAAACTCTAGGAAAAAAAACAAAGGTAGGGCTGTGGCTACCAAGTGCTGGGGACTCATGGAGTTGGTTGGGGACACTTAAAAGGTCTGTAAGGACCTGCAGCACAGCAGGGACGGCAGAAGGGACAATATCCCTTCTCCTTTGTCTTCCCTGTATTTATAAACTCTTGCTGTTCTGGTTTGTGAGTGTGCCGACTCTGAAGTCGAGCAGCCAGGGGGATTTCTCACTGCAGCTAAAACCATCCGGGTGAGGAATCGGCGCTCACATCATTTACCTTCCTGCTTTTGAGCTCCGCTAGCAGGTCCCAAAGGCGTTAATGTAGGGGACGAGGGGTTTGGGAGGAGATCGGAGTCATCTGGAGCGCACTTAGTCCCCTGGATGTGCGGAAAGCAAAGTTTAAAGATGGTTTTAATGACCTGCAGGGGAGGAAGATGGGATGAGCATGAAATAAGAATGAGCAGCTGGGAGAGGGGCTATGGCCAGAGCCGGAGGCAGGGGGCAGCCCAGACCCCCCCTTCCTTCCCGGGCAGAGATTAAGGGCAGCGAATTTTAGTTGCTGTCGTGTTCCTGATGCACCTTAACACGATGTTTTCAGTGTTGGGTCCAGCTTTGCCCCTCAGCCCTGCCGACTCCTGCCCTCCTTGCAATTTCTTCACCAGTTTGAAGGTAGAGGAGCATCCGGCCATGCACAAATCCTAAAGAAATTAAAACTCCAGGAAATCCTTGATAACAAAAGACTGAAACAGAATGGGTGAAACCTGAAGGATCTTTTTTAAAAAGTCATTTTCTTTAGGAGTTATCGCCAGCTCAATGCTGCTCCCGTGCAGCGGGGCAAAGCCACAGACCCTTTGGCGTGACCGTGTGCTGGGATCCACGTTTCAAACGTGCTTTGCTACCGGTCCGACTGGTTTTTATGATAATACTCAGAACGCTTGATTGATAATCAGTCTCCGGTTTCGGTGCCTGCGCGCGTTTGCCGCCTGTTCCCAACACGCACATCTCGCTCCCGTGGTCCCGCCGGCATCTCCTGCTCCCCCTCTGTCCCACCGGGACATCTCCGAGGGCTTCAGCTCCGCGTGGGGAAAGCTGCTTTCTCCTCGCTCCTCTCTTTGCTTCTGTGTTTTATTAAATCCCACCTTCCACCGAGACTTTTTGCTTCGCGCCCCCGTTTATCACATCACCTCCGCAACTGCCCCCGCGGCGCTTTGACGCATTTCAAACCGACTGCCTCCGCATCGCTGCTGGCTTTAAAAAGTTTCCTGGGTGGCCGGAATGTCTCCGGAGGGAGGGCTGCATGGATGCTCGGCAAGTTGGAGGTATCACGACACCTTAAGTGGTGGGAAAGCTGAAGAAGGATGGATCTGCAGTGCCAAATGGTTGCCAGCCTCGTCCCAAGCTGCTGTAATATAACATTTATAACATTTTTATACAACTTATACAATTTATAACAATTACAACATTTATAATAATATAAGACATTGTAACAAAATATACTACAATACGTAAATATACAATATTAAAAATATATGTCAAAATATATAAAATGTAATAAATATGGCTGAAAAATAATCCCGTCACACAGCCCTATATGCCAATATATCCATACATGCAACATATACCATTATCACCCAGAGACCAAAGCCAACATCCAGCAGGGACTCGCATCCTCGGAGCTAAGCCTCCACACCTGCCCTCTGCAAGGCACAGAGGTTACGCTCGGGTGCTTTAATTCCGCATTTCCAGCTCCCAGGATTAGGCTGATGCCTTCTTTATTTGCCCCTGATCACCTTTCTCCCCGATTTCTGAATTTTTTAGGGTTTGAGGTTTGGATACTATATTGTCCTTTGAGGGTTATGGTTTATTGGGTTATGTCGGTTTAATCAGAGAAATGACGATGGTTTCACCCTCCTCAGCTGCCAGCTCCCGGGGCAGGGGCTGCAGGCGCAGCTGAGAAGAGCAGCCGATGTATTTTTGTTATTTCACATGGATCTGCACAAGCAGCATGAGGGCGAGGAGGGTGCGGGGTCCTGTCCAGCACCCGTCGGTCTGCTCGCAGCTTTACAGCCCTGCCGAAAACAAGGATACACTTTTGGCTCTCAGAGCTTCAGATATTGACTTTATTTCTTACTGATTTGTCTTGGGATCTACAAAACATCCTTTGTTTTCTTTCTTTTGAATCCATCTTGTTTGGCGTAGACGTATCCTCCGCTGCTTCTCAGGTTGGTTGGCCAAGCACTGGGGCGGAGGGTTCCTGCTTTTGGGAGAACGTGCTGAAAAAATCCCTTAAGGCCCTGAATTGCAACATAATCCAGCTACAAATCCCACCTGGAATCTGCCAGAAGCAACGAGCCCCGACATACCTCCACTGAGCTCCCGCGACGCCTTCAAAGCCCTCTGATCTCCTCCGTGGAAACGCTGCCATCAGATAAGGCTCGGCCCCTGCCAAAAGACGCGAAACATCTGCTTGGCTGCAGAAAGTGGGATTAGACAAAAGTTAACCTTGCTCTTAATTTTTAAGTTTTGGGGGGGAACCAGCTCCTTGTGTCGGGGGGAGGTTGGGCTTTCATGGTGGTCCCTGAACCCTGCTGCCAAGCCCTTGGGGACGGTGACACTGATGCATGGAGGGAGCGGGACGAGCGATGTGCCAGCTCATGGAAGAGCAATAAAATCTGGGACTAACCAAGTATTTGGACCCCATCGAAAACAAGAAGCCATCTTTATATTTCAAATCTTTTTTTCCACTTGGGAAGTTTCTCCCTAAATGCAATTCTGAAGCACCTGAGTGGCCAGAAAAGCTCCTGGAGCTCCCTTGGGGGACCCGAACATGGTGGCAGCCCAACGAAACGTGAGCCCCCAGCGCTGCTTGGTTCGGCAGAGGAAGGGTTAACACTGGTCTTTGGGTGCCTTTAACTGTGAACAAAATCCCCAAATCCTGCCAAACCTCGTTAGCCCATGAGCAGGGTGAAGGGCAACGACGCTAATTGGAGTGACGGCCTCGCCGCAGTGGCCTCCGGAGCTGCGATAAATTAGCAGCGGTACAAGGAGGAGGTGCTGAGCTCTGCTGCTGTTAACAGGTGCTGGGTCACCCCCAGCCTCCCCCCCCAAAAAAAACCCCCGAACTCCCCCATCACTCAGTGTGAGCGACCCTCCCCACCTGTCCGGGGGGGGCATTTTCTCCATTTAATCCATCTTTGTGCATTGTCGGCAGTGGGAAGCGCAACGGCAACCTGTGTCCCCAGGGCTGTGATGGGGTTCGCGGTCCCCCCATCCCACACCCCGGCATCCCGGGGACACTCCACAGGGATGGGAGGTGCTGCAGACTGCGGGATTAGGGGCGTGGGGATAAGGGGGTGAAAATGTGGAGCAGCTGCTGCTGGAAAAGCTGTGACCGGCTGGACTGAAAGTTTTGTATTTTTGCTGAAAGCCCAGGAGAGAGGAGCCCTGCGGCCCCGGCAGCACCGGTGGCTGTTGCGGGGCCCGTCTCTGTTTTCCCCCTCCAGCAGCAATAAATCAAACTCCCAATGCTGCCCCCGCCCCAGACCCTCTGGGGCTTTTTGCGTTAATCAAATTAGTTGGATCAGGGATGGTACAGGAGCAGGCAAAGAGCTGCACCATCCCACAAGCTCGTGTGACCGACCCTGGCGCTGAGGCCCGGCTCGACCCAGCTCCCGGCACCAGGTGAGCCCCTGTCCTCATCCTCCTCTGCTCCCACCATAAGCAGAGCTCGTTGTAAAACGTTTGCTCCGCTCTATGCTCCGTTTCCCCAAGCGCAAACCATCCGTAAAGGCCTTTCCTCCCTCTGGGGATAGCAGGGAAATGGGGGACCTCATAAAAGAGCTCTTGGAGCAACCAGGGTGCAGGCGGGATGCTTTGGGGTGGAGGGATGCTCATGGGGAGGGAGGGAGGGATCCTCAGCGGGATGGAGGGATGCTCATGGGGATGGAGGGATGCTCATGAGGAGGGAGGGATGCGCACGGGGAGGGAGGTCCTGGGAATGGCTACTCATGGCAAGGTGAGTGGGACCTTGAGACAGCTTGAGAGCTTGCCTGCCTGGAGCGAAGACAATGAGCCTGGGCTCGTAGAGCTGTTGAGTGGTGTAAATACCCTGTAGGACCAAACTGGGCGGGTTACAGGAGGATGTTATGGGAGAAGCTGGGATGTTAATCCTGTGCAAGGTCCTGAGCGTGGGTGACGTCCCACACCATCCCTCAGGTGGCTGCGGCTCAGGGCAGTTTGACAGGACCCACTGAGGGTTTCCCACCCAAACCCCAGGGCAGAAACCCCTCCATCACTCCCGAAAAGGAAAAGCCCCGGGGAAATGCGAGGTTTCATCCCGGTGGGGCTGAGCACCAGGTTGGGCAGTGTCTGCCCTGGTGAAGCCACTGGGTTTGGGGAGCCCACAGGGAAACCCTTGAGGGCCAGGAGGGCTACAGGGAATCATCCCAAAAAAGCAGCATCCCCAGAGGCCAGCTGGGATTTTTAATGCAATAGTGCCACCCTGTGCACCGTGCGAGCCCTGGGCTGCGGTGACAAGTGGCATCGGCGGCCCAAATGGCCTTGGCTGGGACTTAGATGGGTGACAGGCAGGATGGGGTCCTCCACCATAGGTGGCACTGGGGATCAAAACACCCAGGGGTGGGAGATGTGGGCATCGGCACGGCAGCAGCGATCACCTGCCACGGGGAAGGGGTGACGGCTGTGTCCCCACGGGAATCATCCGGTCCTGCTGCAGTTGGGGTCCTGCAGATGCCAAAAGTGCCTGTGGTTTGTAGGGATGCCATGAAAGCTGGAATAACACCAAATATGCAGAAATCACATCAAACCTGGCACTTTCTCAAGCTGCAAAAGGGAGTTTTATGCTGTTTTATGTTCTTCTCTATCTTTGCTGGTGGCCCATACTGGCGAGTGGCTCCTGGACCATGTGGTCCCCTCCTCTGCTCCGTGTCCTACCTTGGAGGGAGTTGGCCGGGGGACACGGGAATATCCCATCTCTGGCCCTGTGAGGGGAGTCCCGTGTCCCCAGCCCTTCCCTGAGCCCCGGGAAGGGCCAGCATCACCCAGGACAAACCTCCCGCAGGACGTTTGGGACTATTTAGTTGTCACACTATATTTGCACGGCCTATAGGAGGGTTGGGGGGGAGGCAGTTATTTTGTGGACATACAGAGCGATGTTTAAGGCAGCGGCAACGCATCCCGCCATCCCGCTGCCAGACAAGCTACAGCAGCAAGGACAGCTGGATGACGGGTGTCTCCCCAACACCCCAGGGACCAAAGACACCCCAACGAGTGTCTCCCTGACACCCCAGGGACCAAAGACACCCCAACGGGTGTCTTCCTGACACCCCAGGGACCAAAGACAGCCCAGGCACCTCAGGGTGCCTCTGAGTGCAGCTCAGCTCATGCGAGATGGGCACCCAGGAGAAGGGAGTGGAGCGATGCTCCCAGTTTCAGCTCCCCAAAATTTCTTGCGGCAGAGGATTTCAACCCACCATCGTGACCCAACTCCCTCCATGCCCATGTATCCCAGAGACCATTTCAGGGTGTCAAACAGGGACGAGAAGTTTTTGGGACAGGACCCCTCTGCCCTGAGTGTTTTTAGGGTCAGGCTCTGCTATTTTGGCATGTCCCAAAGGTGCACATGCATAAGGGTACATGTGCTGAAGTGAGCATGGCCACGCACCCCCTACGGTCCCATTGAGGCTGTTGAGAGGGTCAGGACAGCCCCTCTGGGCACTCTCCCACCCTATAGAGTCCAGATGGGATCACCGTGCCCCTAAGGCTGGTGGAGGGATTTGTTGGACGTACAGCTGGAAGGAAGGAGAAAGCTCTCCAGGCTGTGCAAATAAATACAGAGCAGCGTTTGCATGCTGCCGAATAACGGGGAGGGAGGCGGTTTTGCGGCCAATCGCTGGTACGACGCACGCCCCCAGCGAGGCTTGAGATGCAGCCGCCTCCCTCTGCTCGGATCAGAAAAGCTAATCCTCCGGGAATAATAGACGTAAGCCTCTTAGCGGGCCGTGCTGTCAATGCCCATCGCTGATGAGCTGATTAAAATCAAATGGAAAAGATTAAACTCACCCCCTCCGGGTACCCCGGGAGCTGCCCCAGCGGCAGGCGATGGAGACAAGATGGTCCTTGGTGGGCTTGATGGCTTCGCTCTGCCCTGTCTGTCTGTCTGTCATGGGTGTGTCCAGACCTGGGCGCTCCGTAGCCAGGAGGGACATTTCGAGCCTTCGTAATCTCCACAAATCCCCTCCCTGTGACACATCGGGAGGTCCCAGCAGCAACCGGACCCTTTGAAGACGGCCGATTATCTGTGTCCAAACCACCACCTGGCACTAGAGGAAACGGTGCCAGAAAAATTGGTTATGGGCAAAATTTCCCAAAAGGGACCCCCTGTCCCGGTCCTTGTCAGCCCTGGGGAATATCCCCAATGCTTTACTTTATTTAAGCAGTTCTACGAAACAGCCATCGCCGCTCCGGACACGAGACTTGAAAAACACGAGATTGCCTTGGGTTTGAGAAATTTCTGCAGCTCTCCAAAAATTTGGCCAAATATTGGTTGGAAAAGGGACCCCGATCTCACCAGAGTCAAATCCCTGCTCCTGGGAAGCAATGGGAGCATGTGGAAAGGCATCATACGAACAGAGCCGATGGGATGGGGAATTAGATTTAAAAAAGAGGGGGTTTTTGAGTCAGAGCAAGCTACCAGAAGGATTTGAAATGTCACTTCACACCTGCAGCAGACACAGGGTGGCATCAGAAAGCCCGGTCCTACTGTTGAGGCTGCCCACGGTCACTTGGCTGCGCTTGCCCCGGTAAAGAAGAGAGACAAAGCTGGAGCTCAAGCTGTGCGCATGCCCACTTGCTTGTGTCTCTGGTTTTTCACTGATTCCTTCAGTAATTCTCCTCTTTCATTGCTGGTGGTTCTTTTCCAGGTCTTGTCCATGACCTGCAGTTGCTTCTGCTGTTGGGTTGTTCAGCCTGGAGAAGAGAAGGCTCCGGGGAGACCTTACTGCAGCCTTTCAGTACCTAAAGGGGACCTACAGGAAAGGTGGGGACAGACTTTTTAGCAGTGCCTGTTGCGACAGGACGAGGGGTGACGGCTTTAAACTAACAGAGGGGAGATTTAGACTAGATATAAAGAAATGTTTTATGCTGAGGGTGGTGAGACCCTGGCCCAGGTTGCCCAGAGAAGCTGTGGCTGCCCCGTCCCTGGAGGTGTTCCAGGCCAGGTTGGACGGGGCTTGGAGCAACCTGGTCTAGTGGGAGGTGTCCCTGCCCATGGCAGGGGGTTGGAACTAGATGGTCTTTAAGGTCCCTTCCAACCTAAACCATTCTGTGATTCTATGATTCTGTGAAAAAAACAGTAATTATATTAGAAGAGCCCACTGCAAACTGGAAATGCAGATCAAAGCATGTGGGGTCTCCTGTTGACCCCCTTGCAGAGTGGTATTTGGGATTTAACCCCATTTTTGGGGCGATCCCACCCTGGCTGGTCCTGCTCTCTCGTGGTCATTGCCCCTTTGGGATCTCTTTTCTTCAGGGTTTTACTGAATTATTGGTTGGTCTTTGAGTAGGGTCCCACCGCTGGGCTCAGCAGAGCAAAGCTCCTCCAGCGGTGACCCTGGGAGGTGACATGTCCTGCAAGCCACAAAGTCTTGTTGCCATTTAGTTGATCCTTCCACAGAGCTGCATTAATTACCCACCTGAGCTCTATTAATTACCCAGCCGAGCAGCCTAGGCAGACGGGAGAGGAGATGCCTGCAGGGAAAAGCGGGGCAGGAAGATTCGGGGCTGGGACTGGGGCTGCGACCCCGAAGCCCCAGCTCCACCCTGGCCCCACATCCCTCCTGAGACACCCATGGGGGATATAATATATATATATATATATACACACACATTTCTATAGCTTTATATTTGTCTGTCTGTCTACTACATAAGCTCTCGCAACAAGGGGAACGCTCTGAATCTTGCCCCCCCCCAGCCACGAGCCGCACCCCAAAACCCGATGTGCCCCGACATCTGCCCCTTCCTCTCCAGACCGCTGCGTCCCACCTCACTTGTTTTCTCGGAGGTGTTCGAAGGCCCCTCTTTGGGGGTGCTTTTGGGGCGCTGCCTGGGAACAGGCAGAGATTTGGGGCGCTGGGTGGGAACGGGCAGAGATTTGGGGCGCTGCATTGGCACGGCGGAGAGAAGCAGCAGCTTCGTGTGAGACCCCGCTGCTCCCCGGCACCCCACTCTTGAGAAGCCCCCCCAAATTCCTTGTAGGGGGTCAGAGCCCATTTGGGGTGTCGGACCCAGATGGGAATTATTGGGGGGAGTCATGTAGATTAATGTACATACCTACCTATATATATATATATATATGCCCTTAGGACCCCAAATGACCCCCCAGGTCCCAGGGACCCCCCCCGTCCCTTCCCACCCGAGGGGACCTCCACGGAGGACCTGCCACCAGAGGGCACCGCGCCCCCATTTTTGGGTGCCGCTTCCCACAATGCAGCGAGCCGGGCCGGGGGCTCCGCGCCGCTCCGCACGCCGGGCTGCGGCCGCAGGGCGAGCGCGGAGCTCCGCGCAGCCCCGCGCAGCCCCCGCCGCCAGGTAAGCGCTGCCCCCCGGCCCCCAGGGCGAGCTCGGCTACTTTGGGTGGCTTATTTTATTTTAGCTTATTTTATTTTAGCTTATTTTATTTTAGCTTATTTTATTTTAGCTTATTTTATTTTAGCTTATTTTATTTTAGCTTATTTTATTTTATTTTATCGTATTTTATTTTTTTTAGTTTTATCTTTTAATGATTTTACTTATTTTATTTTTTCTAATTATTTTAAATTTTATTTTATTTTATTTTATTTTATTTTATTTTATTTTATTTTATCTTAATATTTTATTTATTTATATTCTTTTACTTTCTAATCCCTCCCCCCGGCACAGGAGTAGGGGGGGGCCGGGCTCTGCCGGGAAGCAGCACCATCCCCTCCCGGGATGGCTCCCGGCTGGAAGGGACCCATCACCCCCCCCACCCCTTTCCCCTCCCCATCCCGGGCTGGGGGTGTCCCCGGGGCTGGGGGATTTTTCGGTGCTTGCAGGGAGGCAGCGTCGGGAGTGGGGTGAGCCCTGGCTGGGCTGGTGGCTGCCTCCTTGGAGGGGAGGGGGGGGGATTGGATTTTCACCCAGATCCCCAAAGTTAGGGGAAACTTGTGCCTGTGGCTCTGGGGTGGCACTGGCTCGTCGCCGGGATGGTGCAACATAAATTAGGCTTAACGCGAAAGCAGCTGTTTAAATAGCTGGAGAAGGATCCTCTGCCCCTGGTGAAAGTTGCTTTAGAGTTTGGCAATTTGGGCCATGGGGGATGCCAGGAAAATTGGCAGCTTTGAAAGGGCTTTTGAGGCGCAAGGAGAAATCCCAGCCGGGAGGGAGAGCCCGGGATGGCTGAAGAGGAGGTGAGTGGCCCCTGAAAGTGGAGGAATGGCTTTGGCTTCCCCTTGGAGAGGGATCTCGGGAGCCCTGGCGTGCCCATTGCTGCCGGTTTAGTGGTACCTCTCGTTTGGCTGTGGCAGCGTTAACTCCTTGTCCCGGGATGTGAGCCAGGAGAGCGAAGGGAGAGCAGGAGGGCTTGGAGGAGTCAGGATGCCCCAGTCTCTCTTCCTTGCCCGGTTCCCCCTTCGTGTGATGGATCTGGAGGTGCTTGGGACTCACCAGCTCCCTCAAACTGCGTTCTGGGTCGATTGGTTGGTTAAAAGCCTCAGTTTTGCACAAAAGCCCCCGGCCAGAGCAGCATTAAAGAAATTTTTCTGTGCCAGGGAGGGAAGTTGGACATAGGCTAAAGCAAATAAACTTGTATTTCATCATGCTGGGGTTGGGTTTCTTTGTTTTCCGTCCTGCTCTGGGCAGTCTGGGCTCCCTACGGCCACAAATGTTTCCATGTCCAACCTTCACCTTCAAACTCGGCGGCTGAGCAAAAAAAAACTTTCTGCTCCTTTCTGCAAACGTCGCTCCCTACGGAGGCTGCTCCGTCCTCTGCCTCCCGCGTGCTCTTCCTTTGGGTGTTTTTCCTCTCGGTCGACGTGGGGAGGGGTTTTGCGGGGTTTCTCCTCCAGCCCCGTCCCCACGAAGCAGCTCAGGACCAGGCTGAGAGATGCTGCAGATGTGGAAAGCGCGAGCACAGCTGGCCTGACGGCGGCTGTGCGTCAGTCGGGGCTGTGTGCTCTGCCCAGAGACGCGTGTCGGCTTCGTGGCTCACGCTGCTGTGCTCGGGAGGTAAAGGATGCTGTAAATGAGGGAAGCTGGTGTTATTTGTGTCCCTGGAAGGGGTGTTAGAAAAAAAAAAAAAAAGCCCTGACATATTTCTCTGCCCATCCCCACTGCTGCAGACCTGACTGGGTCCGGGAGCTGGAGCCCGGATGCATCCCAGTGAGTGTGGGAATGTGCCTCCCCAACGGAGGAGCTGAGGGGCGAGGGGGCTTCAGGGCTGGGGGTGCCGGTACATATCATTTGTATGGGGCTGTAAATGATCCCGATTGCTTGCGTAGAAACCTCGAGCAAGAGCTTTCTCTTTGCTGGAAGAGCCTGTGCTGTCCCAGCCACGCAGGATGGGCGCTGTGTATGTGCGGGAGCGGCTGGATCAAGGTGCGGGATGTGTGAGGAGATGCGGTGCCGTGCCATCCAGGCGGATGGCAAAGACCAGGGATGAAAAGCAGGGTATTAGTAGGGGGGAAAAAATATCAAAATTAAATGATGGGTCATGCCCTGATGTGCTCTTCCAAAATGAATGAGGGGGAACATGAGCCCACTGACCCCATGAGCCCACTGACCCCATAGCAATGGGCTGGGGGGAGTCTGTGGCTTCTTCGCCACAATGATGCCAGCACGGAATCTGCAGCTGATACTTAAAATCAGTGTAATTCGTTAAATGTATTCCATCGTCTTACAAGAAAGCAGATGAAACGTAGGTGCCAACATCTAAAGTGCATGCAAAATGCTGTTACATCGGGAAAGAGGGAAGATTTTTACACACCGCGCAGGTTCCCATCCATTAGTCATAATATTTCCAGAACGCAGGTTCTTTTTAACCGGGCGTGCACATGCATTTCCATATAAACGAATGCATGGGAAGCAAAATTGGAGGTGACGTGAGGTAACAGAGAAACCCAGGTGGGTTTTTCCCCAGCAGGACCCCTCGCTCTCCAAGAGGGGCCTCCAGCTGATTAGTCCTGATTTCCCAGCATTTGTGGCCGGCATAGGTGATACTTTCTTTTCTCCAACATGTTTTTGACTTCTTTATACCTGTCTTCACGCTTTGGGGGTAGGGAGGATGGAAATGTAATCATCCCTGTAGAAATGTTTGACATTTTGTAGTAGATAAAGCCAAATGTAGACAGTTGCTTTGATTTGGCTCCTTTTCCCTGAGTTTAAGGGGAGGCAGGAGGGGATTTAGGCTGGAAATGCAGAAAGGAGGTAGCACGTGTACCCGTTGTGTCATGGTGACATCCAGCTCTGGCTTTTTTTAGCAGAAACACGTGTCTGGGAACAGGCTCCTTCCAACTTCACTCCTTCCCACAAACTTGCATCAAACGTATACAGCAAAAATCTGAAGGTGAGGGAACCTCTGCTCCCGTGTCACCAACAGCAATTTTTGTGGCAGCTGTGATTTGATCACTAGGGATCCCAAAAAGGATTTTGTGGTTGTTGGGTGAGTTGGAGTCAAAGATTCATGGTTGCTGCCTTCATCTCTTCTATTTCCCTGGTCTTCCTTGGAAAGGAGAAAAGGGTTTCCAGTCCCATGTCTTAATTGTCTTTATTACATCGATAGTCATTGTCCAGTGGGCCCCAGGAGCAGCTGGCTGTAAATGATCAAACAGAAGGTTTTATGAAGTGTGCTACCTCATAGCAGGACAGGGTCTTGGTGGCCTTTTGGATGGTAGAGGGGTGGTGGGCACTGGTGGCTGTCACACGGGGTGGACGCAGCTGCTGACTGCTCCCTACCCAGGGATGGCTCTTTCTGGATGTGCCATTTCTTTTATTTCTTTCCCAAATATCTGCTGGCTTTTCCCAGAGAGGAGGTGCTGGGATGTCCAGTTATGACTGGGGCAGAAGGAGATGGTGGCATCTTGCCCGGCTTTTCTCTGGGCTGCGAGCCACCTCCCTGCCCTTTCTGTGGAAAAGCCACAGGGTTTGCCATGGAACATGGCCTGGGGATACTTCTTCTTCCAAAATGGGTCTGATCCTGTCGGGTTCTGCTACAAAATCTTTAGCTGCTTGCCTGGGCCATTCTTTAAAAATAAAGGCACTTAAAAAACTACTTTTTCCCTCCCAAAATAGTGGGGTGTTGGTATCTGGACTCTTGCTAGGTGGTGTTCCTGAGGCTTAGGGGATGGCTGTGTTCTTACTAGTTAATAAGGCAATGTTTATAATAGGAAATGAATAGGAAATGCTTAAATTAATTAAATTAATAGGAAATGCTAAGGAGCATTTGCCCTTCCCTGTAGCTGCTGAGGGATAATCTCTGCACGAGCCTTGGCTGGAGGTCGGAGCCTGCGGCAGCCCAGATGTAGAAGCAGAGGGGCTCGCCGGGGAGCTGGGAGCCCCAATTTGGGCATCCCGGTTTGACATGGGGATCATTCGCTCACCAGCCAAACGGCCAGCGTGGTGAGGTGCGCATCCAGCTCTCGGCAGGAGCTGGCAGCAAAGCGATGCTCACTTTCGGTCTGATCTGGCTGGGAGGTGGAAGCATGTCCTGATGCCAAAAAGGGACAAACTCCTTATTTGTGCAAGTCCAACAGAAGGAGGGATTGCTTCCAGTGATGTAAATGGACCGAAAGGAGGCAAAAGAAGTGATGAAAAAGCACGAGATGGTGCAGGTTGTTCAGGGCCCCCATCAACCCTGACCTCACCTCCAGTGTGGCCTTAGGAACAAACCAATCCCCCTTCAGAGTGTGGTACAGATAGCGTTGGGCTTGTCCTCCTGCCTCTTGGTGGGAATTCCTTCAGTGAGACTCCCCTGGATCAACTTTAAGCCATCTGCCAGCGCTGAACCCGGTAAAGTCACCGCAGAGAGCAGAGAAACCACCTGGGAATCGCTTTGCTTCTTGGACTGGCTTTGCTGGCTTGGAACCAAATCTGTCCCCACGAGCTGGGGCAGGAGAGGTCACGCACTGGGTTGCAGGGCAGACATAAACACTGGTATTCAGCAATGGGTGAGGATAAAGGAATGAAATAATCAGAAAACTATTAAAAAGCATCCTAAAGCAAAGGCAGCGGACGCTAAATGCTGCTGTGCCTTTGCAGCGCTCTCTGCCCGGCTGCAGACTGCGGGTTTGTGTAAGCTTGCAGGGATCGTGTTTTGCTACAGTCCCGTCAAAGCTTTTGAAGATGCTGTATAAAAATGGTAAAAAAAAGAGATGTTCCTGGATGCCTTGAGTGCAGCTGGCCTCGTGCTCTGCCATCCTGTCCCGGGCTTGCGCTAAGTCCTGGCTCTGGCATCGGTTTGAAAATCTAAGTGCGTGGTTTCGTGGCACAGAAACACCATTCGCCAAGACTGGGGATTTGTTAGAAAATTACTAACATTGGTAAAAGGGTGAGGAAATGTCAATACATTTGTACTTGAAAAGTGGTTTCGTGGAGGAATCCTGTGGGGACACGTGCTGGCCTCAATCGGAGGGTTTGGCCACGTATGTCAGCGGTGCCATCAGGGCCAATACTTAGCATTTCCATCACTTTCAGCATATTTTCTTTTACTTGGCTGGCATTGTAGAGATTTCTTATAGCCAAAAATGAGAAAACTCTGGGAAAATAAAAAAGCCCAAGCAATTCCTTCTCCCCCAGCTTTCATTTCACAGTTCACCTTTCTTTCTGGCTGTAATTTCTGCTGGGGCTTCTGGCTTCCTAGAGAAAGCGTAAAAAAAAAAAAAGAAAAAAAAAAAGAAAGCAGGCATTTAATAATAGATCAAAAATGAGATTAAGCAGTAAGTCAGCCCTCCCCTACATTCTCCTTTCCCAAAAAGCAACCATAGAAATTGCAAATCGCCTTGAAAAAGGGGAGTGAAAACAGTGAAGATCAAACCTGATGTTAAGTATAGATGAGGTGTTTATATTTTATTTAATGACTGTATACTGCCACCCTCCTGGAGAAGCTGCCCTCCCTGAGTTTCTGTGTGTGATTAATAAAACAGTAGAGACAAACTGGAATGGGGAAAATTCGGCAAGTACGGAGCTCCGAAGGTGAACGCAATGGGCATCATTAGCAGGCGTGGGCAGGGTTTGCTGCTCGGTGCACCTGGAGGTCTGTGCACACCAGGTGACATCAGTGGTGGCTGTAGTCGGAGGTAGCTCCCAAAAACCAGGAGGCTTAACAAGATGCTGTTTGTTGTCCATCCCCGATGACTCTTTGAATCAATTTTGACCACGTTTGGTAGAGCGGTGGAGTCTCAGAGGGAGGGGAACCCACTGGGCTCTGCGCACGATGCACGGGCAGAAATGCCGCCATGGAGGGAAGAGGTGAGCTCATGTGTTATTAGTCAGCAGCCAAGCTGCACCGGGAAGAGCCTTTCGGCATGCCTTGGCCTGGGAGAACGTTCAGTCAAGGCTTGTGCTTGATGAGACACGACTTCCCTGGAAAGGAGACTTAGCCCTGGCACCGGGCGCTGAGGCCGTCAACCCCAGACCTGTTCTTGTTTGCTGTAAATCCTCTGGCTCCTTCGGGTCTTGGTTTTGGTGGGGCCATTGCTGCAGGCCAGGCGGGAGGGCAGGAGTTGAGATAGCCTCGGCTTCTTTGCCAGATGCTTTGAAAATGTGGTTGGTACGGAGCTGCTCTCCTCCTGGCCCATCCCAAAGGTTTCCAGAGCCAGTGTGGCCATCATGTACATCAGCTGCGTGGGCTCAAGCAAGTCAGGTTGGGATGGTGTGCAGGGGGAAAGCTCTTGCTCCTGCACTGTTTCTCTGCCGCAGACGGGACAGCAGAGGAGAGGACCTTCACTCTGACCCAACCTGTGGCCCTGCTTGTACCCTTGATGAATATGAAAGACCAAGAGGGACAGGAGGCATAGCCAGTCCTCTCCAGTATCATCTTTGTCCAACATGAGATAACCCAACCTGGGTCATGCCATGGGGATGAAGACCCAGACATGCAGCTGCAGCTTTTTTTTTTTTTCCTTGATCAATCACCCGCTTTTAAGACCAGAAAGTGTCACAGCCCCTCTGCAGCCGCAGCAGGGAAGAGGCTGAGGAGCCACATCCGTCGCAGCTGTGGGTGGTGAAGGCACGGCAGGAGGAGAGTGTGAGCAGTAATCCCGTGCGTGGGTCCAGCATGTGGGGCTGTGAACGTTCACCAAGGGCTGCCAGAGCACGAGACAAGGCAAAAACTGCCTGCCCGCTGGAAAACACTGCTCCCGCGTGCAATTAGCATCCTCGGTTAATTTATCTTCCTTATCACCTCCTTGGTCTCAACTCTGTACTTTTAGAGTTGGAGGAGAATTTGTTTCATTACCTGCTGGACTGCTGCTCTTCTTGTTTATTCCCCAAAAGGAAGAAAATTAGACATGCCAGAGCTTAAACTTAAAAAAAAAAAAAAAAAGAAAAAAAAAAGAAAAAATAATCCAGACGTTGGAAACAACCACTTGGAGGTAGAATGAGCCTCAACAAGAAAATGTTTGTCTTTCACCTTTTTCTGAGGCTGGGTGGGAGCAAAGTGCAGGGAGAAAATGGGGCAAAGTTTACTTTAATTTCAAATATATTCCAAAAGCGGAGCAGTTGGGATTTCTTTTTTTTTTTTTTTAAGTTGCTTTGCCAAGTTTGGGTGGAGAAAACCAGCTGAAAACCTTGCCTTGGTGAATGTGGGCTGGAGGCAGGAATGCATTTATTTTATTTATTTACCTATTTTTACTGGTGAGGCCCTGGGGCAAAACAGCAAAGCAGTGGCCATGTTGCCTGCTGTGTGCAGGCAAGAGGAGCGCTCTACCCCCCAAATCCTTTTTCCTGGCACCAACAAGATCAGCACTGAAGATACACGATTGAGTCAGCAATGCAGATGCCATCAAACGTCTGCTTTATTCCAGTGTATGAATCAGAGCAGAGAAGTGTCAGAGCCTCATATCCTGCATCTCCTGATAAGAGTGCAGTTACCTCCGAGGAAACAAAACACGGTAAAATCCCATTATCCCGCCTGTCGTGAGCACCTATAACTCACCGGCACCAGCAGTGCTTATTTTATTGCAACTCTTGCAATAGCATGTGTAGATTATTGGGTTTTTTTAAATCCTACATCCTGGAACCAAAAGATGGGTGTTTTTTATGTTTGCAGGAAAAGTGGTCCAGCGTGTCTATATGCACACACGTATATATGAATATATAACTATGACTGTTTTCTGGAGCACAAGCCGTTTGTGTTAACCCCTGTTAGACCAGTAAGAGCAGGGCGTGCCACTAGTCTGGGTACTGGTTGCTTACTCTACAGGTTTTTCCAATGTATCATGTTCTTGGGGAGGAAGGAGGATGAGCTTCATTTGACTGTCCAACCATGCACTTCCCTCCAAAATCAGCTTAATTTCCAGACTTAAAATTGTTCCCCTTTTGGTTCACTTTGAAAATTATATGCAGAAGTGAAACCTTTTATGCCCAGAAGTTTTCTGCTTCTCCCTTGCAAGACTTTTCCATCCCCAACTACTGGTTTTGAAGGCACAGACAGTGGCCAGATCAGCGACAGCGTTTCCTTCTATTGTTTGGTGGGGGCAGCTTCTGGCTCTCTCCACAAGAGTTACATGCGGCCGCTGGCTTTTGCATCAGCTGCCTCCTTTCTCCTGATCCCAGGGGACCATCTGTGTCCTGTTCCTGCTGCAGTCCTACTTCTGGAGCCCCTCTGGGAGGCCTCAGTGGGAGGGAAGGAGACCTGCAATGGTGTGGTTAATTTCCCCTAAAAACAGATACAAGAGTGAAATTTTGCAAAGATCTGACTGTGTTGTCCCCAAGGGACAGTGTGGAGTTGTTTAAAAGACAGTTATGCTACTGTGGTAGTGGTGGAGGCAGAGAAGGACAATTTTCACCCAGATCCCCCTTTTGAGGGGCATGTTTGTTCCTTGGGGTTTTTCTGCACCAGAAGCTACAGAAGTTGAGGGGATAAAAAACATTTCTGTGGTTCCCCATCTGTAGATTTGAGGGAAAACTAGTTCAAATCCACCAGCCTAAGCTACATCATAAATCTTGCTGCAGAAATACGGAGACTAGACATTAATAATTAGGAGCTTGCACAATAAAGCGCTGGAATATTTCACACATGACACAACATCTTTCGATCCAGCTGATGCTGTGCAGAGATCTGTGTGAAAGTTCTGTGCAGCCAAGTTGGAGAAGGTTTTGCTCCCGTTTGAGCCTTTTGAAGGAGAAGAAAATGGGAAGGAAAAATTAGGTTGCATCCCAAAAGTATTTGCTAAGGCTCAAGCGTGGGGGTTTTAAGGTGCTCTCCTATTATAAAGGGTTTCTATGTGCTGAAAGAAAATGATGCAAATTAATAGTTATCCTTTCCCTGCTTCCCACGTTTTCAAATCACTCCCATTCAGCCAAGCTGTCTCCTATCAAACTTCTAACACAAAAAAAAGAAAATATCTTCTGGACTGTGACCAAACATGAGAATTGTTAATCCCCAAAGGTCCGTGTCCCTGAGGTTTGAGGGCTGCATGATAAAAGCTTTGGGCTGTGAGATGACAAATGTAACTTAACAGTTCCTCGTTCATGCTTCAGCAAAGGTGTGGTTTGGGTGTAAGTATTTCCCAGTAACAAAGCAGAGATCTTACCAGCTCTTACGTGAATATTCTTCATCTTTTTTTTTGATGCAATTAAAAGTAACTGGAGGGCTGGTGGTGTTTTGAACAACCATATCCACCTAGCAAATTATGACCTTGGATTTATTCAGTCAAATAATATCAAGATTAAGAGTGAAAATAGCCGAGCTTGTCAGTCACAAGGAATTGTGTTGCAGCCTGGGCTGAAATCTATCACCTGAAATCAGGAGACTCTGGCAGGGTATTCTTCATTCATCAGCAAGAGGCATCACAGAGAGATCATTTAACTGTAATTCATCAATTTACCAGGCTACTCAATTAAGTGGGGGCTGGAGAGAGGATGAAGGGAATGATTCTGCCTGTAGTAATGAATCTTTGGCTACCTGAGGACTTTTGCTCATTGTTCTGTTGTGTTTCACGTTGCCTTGAAGGCCCATCGGGAGGACAGGACGGACCGGCGATGCACTGCCATTAGCAACCCTGGTTTTTCATGTTGTATTTGCACCCTTTGTGCAAGGGAAGACTTGCACCACGCATTGAGCCATGCCGACTGCGGGAGAGGAGGGTGGGGACACTGCCCGGTAGCTGTGTACGGGCAACCGTCGCATGAGCAAATACAAGTTCTCACCCTGTGACTATTAATGAGTAAACTTGCATAATCATAATTTTTGAGTGCAAAGTAGGTTGTTACCTGAGTATAGGCTGTGTTTGCTGTTGAATTTACATAAATCTCTCAACTCCTTGCGTCTTGGCACTAGCTTTAAGTAGGAGTTCTAGTTTCTGTGCTCTTTCCTTGCTGTCCAGGTCAACCTTGTGACTCTTCAAACTGCACGGCAATCTCATGACTGCAGGGCTTCCTGCATCTTGATGCCAAAGTGAGCGTTCAAGTGGTACATCTCTCATCACTCTTCCAAGCCTTGTTAAAAGCAAAACATAATCATAATGGTGGTGAAAAGAGAGGGCTTAAAGAATTAAAGGAATTCATGAATTAGAGCTTTTCCTCTACATGGTTTGTCACTGACCTGAGCCAGACTTAACCATAGTCTGAAGAGATCCTGGAGAACCTTGGGTCGACATCTGCAAAAAGATGACTTAAGTAAAACTTCTTGCAGCCTGGAGTAAAGGGACAAGCTTTTTCAGGTCCATCTCAGCTCTGTTCTTCTCATGTTTTTGTGGTCCAACCCCAGACTCATTGGTGAAGTGGTTTGGGAGGTTGGTGCAACCTCTCATTCTGCTATGAGTGGTCCTGTCTGGCATCAGCTGCCCTGAGACCTTGGCAGTGTCATTCCAGTACTGGCTGATGCAGCCCTTCATCAGTCTTGAAGAAAGAAGCTGGGCTAGAGGTTTCTTTATGAACGTGGCATTTTAGACATTTGCCTATTCCTGAGTACATCCAAATACTGATTTTTTTCCAGGGAGCTACACCTAAATCTTTAGGTTGCTTCACTGCAGATAGCTCACTGCTTGGGATCTCTACTTGGATCCATGATGACGCTCCCTTGTTTTGCCCTTATGATCAACATCCATGTTGTTTTCTTACAAAATGAGACTCAATATCATCCAGTTTTCTTATCACCCCATATGTATGTATGTTTGCGCCACCTCAATAACTTCTGAACCTGTCGGCCTGTTTCAGTCAAGCCTGACAAAGAGATACAGGTCTGCAAGGGTAATTAAGGTTGCATAAGTTCATGAAAAACAGGCAGTCAGGCACGAGGGATAACCCAGGTACTTACTGAGCCTCAGGGAGAGGTGCAGCTCCAGCTTGCGTGAGTGGATACCAGACAGTCCCCATGAGGGAGAGATCTTCCAACTGTTTTGGTCATGAGATCTATCAACTGGAGCAAGAGCGTGGCCCCTCTGTTGCTCTGGTAGACCCCAGGCCCATGGATGGCAGTCTCTATTTGCAGTAAAATGTCTTCTCAGTTTAAATGCGGTGGTGGTTCGGGCAAAACCAGCCATAGTAGAAACTGGCTGGTGCCAGGAAAACCAGTGGCTCAGTGGGAGGTGTAGCTGCTAGCCCGCTTTCTGCGCGCAAAAGACTTCAAGCAGGTCCAAGGACTCCACATCATGAACATTTCCTCCTAGCTGGGTTTCTCACAAGTCCTATTGTTTTCTTTCAACAAAAGCAAGAGAAAAGGAGAATTCATTTGACTTTAACAATAAAATACCTCCAAGGAGATGAAACAAAAGGAACTGTTAGCAAGAGGAATAGGTGGAGATTAAAAACACATTCTTTCTCTTGCTGTCCCTTATACATGCACACACATACATATATGTAGTCAGACCGCTTCTCCTTGTGTAACAGGGGAAAACTAAATTGAAAAGGAGACAATACAAATCAGGATGAAAGGGAAAAAAAAGGATGAGTCAGCTCTACTCCTGCCTATCTGAACCAAGGGGAAGCCTGCCTGGTGCTCATGACAGATTTTTTGCAAAAAAAGATAATGCATCAGATTGATGACAGGCTATAAGATATACTGAGAGCGGTATGAAATTTGCTGGTAGGTACTTGAATGTCACTGACTGCACAGAATGAATTGTAGGTTGAGTTGCAACAATTTCCCTAAAGCTGTGTATATTAACATACAAATACCAAGGAAGTCCAATCTTTGAATTTTTATTTGCTTCAGCTCAAGAGTCAAATAGACGCATTACCGAAGTGTCATCCATTTGAGTCAATTGTTGCTGCTGCATTTGTGGAAAGGATGCATCTGGGTTTATTGATAACATTATTGAGGTGCTTAGAAACACAAGTGTGTTGCGTTTATTCTCCCTTTAGTAACTTATTCTTGTTTCTGGCATTTTGTTAAAATATTTTTTCAGTTCTAGTCTCCTCTGGAGATCTCTGCTCTGCAGGGCATTAGTAACGGAGATGCTCTGTACATCTGTATCATCTTTCCTCCATGAGTTTGTTATAAACCTGACTTTTTTTCATAGCTTTTTTGTAAATTTTAAGGTAATTTTATTTGCTGGAGGAAAAACTGAGATGGAGAAGAGAATCTAGAAACTGTGATTTACCGACCTTCTAGTGAGTAGGCTCAGCTGATTTTTTTTTCCTGGTTACACCACATCAGCTGAAATGCAAGTTAGTGTCCAAAACTTCTTGTTGATCTCCATCATACCATCACTTCACCTGTCTTACTTCCTCTGCTGCTTTGCTGATCCCTGCCTGTGCAAAGAAGATACAAAATCAGTCTCACACCCACTTGAGAAGTAACCTCACATATGAGGTTTTAGGTTTGGGGGCAAGTATTTTCGGTTGTAGGTGTCTCCTGCTGCCAAAGACACACAAGGGAAGTTCTGCCTACTAAAGGGGCTATGTGACTGGGAGCCCCAAATTTCTGCCTTGTGCTTGGCTGGTTTTCAAAATTGCCTTTTAGGAGCTGTTGCCAACGACTTCACCATTTTGCCTTTGTTCCCATCTTTAAACAGTTCCTGCACCTAAGGAGGTGGTTGTGAGGATTAGTCATTGGTTTTAAAGCTCTTTGAAGATGGCAAGTGGTGTATAACAGCTCGATGTTTATTAATGCCATGGCTTAATATGATGAGAATTTTTTACAGCTGAGTTTAGATATGCCAGGACGGAGCCTCAGCAAGTTGAAATTGGCATTGCTTCATTGATCTCATCCCAGCTGCACCAGTTGATGACACCTGATTATCTGGCCCATCATACCTGATCTGTGGGCTGCAGCAGGGAGCCCTCCCTCTCGTTACTCCTCTAACAAGTTCTTCTTCCACTGGCCTCCTGCCACAGCATACGCCAAGTTTAAATCTGGTTCTGTGTTTTTGGCTTCGTTCCTTCTAAATGATTTCAATTTTGTTGGCTTTAACTGATCCCAGTGGCATCTTTTTATGATGCACTTTATTCAGCTTCTTCTACTGCTTCAAGTGCAGGAGAAGGAGTGTAATAACACTCCTAAAGTTCAACCTATTTTTTAATTACAAAAAAAAAAAAAAAGACGACTGTAATATTGTTCTGTCACTGGTGGGAGAAAGGGAGGATTTTTCTTAATCTTTAAACTTGACTGAATTTAAAACTTGACATACATAGTGGTTTTAGTGGAACATTGCTGTAATCGGAAGGGCAAATTATTGTTTGTTCTTGCTCTCCTGGGAGCCAGTACTAGTATTGAGTAAACACAAGTATTGCCATCTGTTGGATGATCTCAAAGCACTTCAGGACTGGTGAATAAAGAAGACTTGGAGAATGTCATTACATCCTCTGCCGATAAGGAAGCTGAAGCAACTTTCCAGGGCTCAGGCTGAGGCAATAACTACTGGGGACAACTCCTGATCCATAGCAGCATATTTGTTGCAGTAGATCAAGTCCCTCCCCACAACAGCTGGAGTGATTTCCATGTTAATTCTCCGGTTTGCCCCTCTCATTGACCTCAGCTTTTCTACACTTAAACTGGAGAAAGCTTCATTCCCTGGTTCTGTAACTGATGAGATTTCAAACTGATGTGGTGGTGTCAGCCTGTGTGTTTCTGCAGAGTTCCTGCAAGTAGACATGAATTTATAGAGAGGAAGAGAAGGGATGGGAGGAAGACAGTGGTGTGTGCTTGGGGCTGTGTGAGTGCGCAGTCCTCTCTTCCACTAGGTCCAAGCAGCTTGCATCCATCTCTGCTGAGAACCACAGTCTTACTGACTAGGTTGTTGTCAATATGCTGCTAAGGAGATTTATGAGTAATAACCAAATTAAAGAAGCCAGCCTTTGCACACCCATCACCCAGCACTGAATGCATGGGTTTGCATTCAGGAAAAAACAGAAAAGAAATCACTTTCCTTGGCAGACTTAGTTTTTTATTAGCTCTGCAATCTTGCCATCACCAGTGCCAACACTGCAACACTGCAAATGCAACTGCCCATTGAAGTTCACAGGACTGCAATGAGTACAGTCTACATCAGCTCAATCTGCCCCAAAACTACACCCATGAATATACTTTCACAAACATTTTAGGCAGGACTACAATTAGTAGAAGCAGTCCTGCTCCCCCCTGTCCACCTTTGCTCGCTGATGTTGCTCTTCCTTTGTCATAGAATCATAGAACAGTTTGGGTTGGAAGGGACCTTAAAGATTGCCTGCTTCCAACCCCCCTGCCATGGGCAGGGACACCTCCCACTAGACCAGGTTGCTCCAAGCCCCATCCAACCTGGCCTCGAACACCTCCAGGGATGGGGCAGCCACAGCTTCTCTGGGCAACCTGGGCCAGGGTCTCACCACCCTCACAGTCAAGAATTTCTTCCTAATAGCTAACCTAAATTTCCCCTCTTTCAGTTTAAAACCGTTCCCCCTCATGCTGTTGCTCCAATAGGATGGGCATGGGCCCACATCTCAAGCCTGTCCAGGTCCCTCTGGATGGTATCCCTTCGCTCCAGCATGTCAACTGCTCCACGCAGCTTGGTGTCATCGTCAAACCTGCTGAGGATGCACTCCATCCCACTGTCAATGTCCTGCTAACAAAAGCATTGCTAACAACAAAGGCATGGCTGCGTGGGCAGCTGAATTGCAGAAGTCTTCTAGGTTAAAAGAAAATGTTTAATGAAGTAGTTTTTGCCACATTCATTTTACTTGAGCATCAGCTCTTCCTTTGCATGAGAATAGAAATTAATTTTATTTCAAGATCTGAAAACCTGAAGACATGCTGAATAGATAGAAATTGGTTCTATTTATAGGCTGCAGAATTCCTTTGTACAATAAACCAGTTTGTTTTAATTTAAACTATGTATTCAGCACATTTAGCTTAATTTTATTTAACTACAAGTTTTACATGCCTTTTTCCTGTGTTCTAATTGTTTTTTAAATTTGTGACATAAATCCTAAGTACAATTAAAAAGTCAGACGAATCATTAAGAAACTTCATTTACCATTTTTAACATAAAATGTGTTGACTTGCATAGTTTATTAATTTTTACAAATGCCCAACCGTGAAAATAGGACAGCTTTCCAGTTTAGCCAAAGGCCTGATTTACAGAGAAATATGCCTTTGTTGTTCTCCACCAGCAAAAGTCAGCTTTGCATTAAGAATAAAGACACAAAAAATAGAAAGGAAGACGGTTTCAATCAATCACTTAGAACTGAAGTATTTTGCTCTGTGCTTTGCATCAATAAATCCGGTAGTCACAGGAGAAAAGGTAGGATGGTTGAAGAAGGATTGGCGGGCAAGTTAGCAATAGTGTTCCTCAAGGACTGGTCTCAAGACCAGTGTTAGTCAATGTATTAACTAATGATATAGCAGAAATTAATGGGATTTGGAGATGTCATCAAAAGAGGGAAAACAGGACACCCCATGAGAAGAATTAAGGACTTTAGGACTATTTGCCTGTAAGCAAATGCAAGCTCATGTAATGCAAGCTCTGATAGAAAGCTGAGGTTTCTGTATTGGAACTGGAATGTATTAATCAATCATAGGATAATTCTCATGTCCCAGTGACAAAGATACATACTGGGATCCCATTTGTCAACCAAGTTATTTCCACTAGCGACAAGGAAATGTGAACGCCACTGCAATTGGTTTTAGGGAGGCATTGTTTAAAATGTACTATGCGTTCCTTGTCCATGTAGGGGAAAGATTGATTTCAACTGTAAAAGGTGCAGGGGAGGGTGTCTGCTAGAAATGATACGGAGAACAGAGAAGCCAGTTCACAAAACGATTCAAGGAGCCTGGACGGTAAGCCAGTGACAAAAAAAGGCAGAGAAAAATTATATTCCTTCTCTATAAATACACTGGCGTAAATACCAGAGAGGGAGGAGAGTTATTTTAAGTTAAATGACAATGCTGGCACAAGAACAAATGGCTCTGAATAAGTTTAGGCTGGAAATGAGCAGAATGGCTTCAAACCAAGTGAGGTTCTTGAATAGCCTTCTAATGGGAATTGTGTAACAGGGGCTAAAAACCTGATTACTGTGAAGATGGAGCCTGATAAATGTATTAATGGGATTACGCAATGTGGTTGACTTCAGTATTAAGGGATCAGACTCATGATTTCCGGTCCTGTGCTTTTGCAAATAGACTTAAGAATCCTGCAGGTATGAGAAAAAACATAGAAGGGTTTTATTTTAAGAAATATTTTCATAATGATTCAGCCTGGAGTTGGTTCCTCTGTTTCTAATGCACTAATAACTGAATTGAGTGAACTTCGGGAAGAAGGAAGTATCCTTTCTGCACTGGGAAAAAGCAGCAGCTGGCAACTCTTTCCCTCTTTAGTGGTTGATTTTGGCAGCAGGCCTGTACTGCTTAGATAGATATATTTTTTTAATTTAAATCATTTTAGTACATTATAGTAAAGTTAGGCCTTGAAATAGATTGTGCTCAAAACGATGACATTTATTATTATTTAACTTTGTAATGATGCTTTTTATAAAGCCTGCAGCACTTAATGCACACTAGCGTTTATTATCGATCTCACTGTTCTCCGTATGGATCCTCATTTTCCCCCTTTACTAATAGTACCCCAGTTTTCTTGTCACTTTGCTAAAATCCCAGTAAATAAGACCGCCTGCCTTTTTGTCAAAAGAAACCAGTTATTTTCTCAAAGACGGGTGCCAAGTTATTTTAGCACAATGTAACTTTGATCTCACGGTGCACTTTACACTCTGTATTTCCATGCCTTTTATGTTTTGATTCAGGCTCTGTTCTCAAGCCTTGTCTGCAGTTGATAGCTGTGGCTTCCCCGAGCGCTGCCGCCTCTAGCTCTCCTTCCTTAAGCAGAGATACTCTGCGTAGAGGTCTCCGCGATTTCAGAGAGCTGCTGGTTGAACAAGGCTGGTATGGATGGGATGCTGTGTTGTTACATGAGAACATCGGACACGCACATCGGCACTTTCAAACACGGGCTGTGGGGACCAGGAGGTTCATTCCAGCACTTCTGAGCTTTTATTATAAAGATTTCTGGATTTTAGTTGGGGGATTGCATAGGCCTGCTAGAAATCCTTGCTAGCAGAGGTGACATTTCGGTGGCCTGGAACAGAGTGCACCAAGCACTGCAGTTGACTTTCCCCTGGCTGGGGAAATTGCAGGCAGACTTTCTCGTAGCCCACCTCTCCTCGTTACTAAACGGTGAGGCAGCATCTGTATTCAGTCTGGGGGGTTGACCGTGACTATCTCCAATCTCCAGCATGTTCTCACTGCTTCCCTACGTGTGCTTTTTATTCACCTCCTCTATTCAGGATGCAAACAGCAAGTGGTTTTTCTTCCTTGGTTTCAAGGTCTTCTCATTGGAGCCTTTCAGCCATTCAACCTGGTCAGCTTCACAAACTAGTCCCCTTAATTACCTCAACTTGTCTTTTTGAAATTGAAAACCTTGCAGACCTGCTTTTATTTTGCTTAAACTGAACCAATTTGCAGAAAATAGGCTCGAATTGAGTGATCACAAGCAGCTTTTATTACAACATCCTCACTATTTGCTGAAAGTCTACCACAGAATCACCTCTCGTTTGCTCAGCGCCTATATTGTAAAGAAGTCTGTCGGCTATTACATCCCAAACTTACAGGGCCCTGCTGTTAGTATTTGTTCTTCCTTCTGTATCTGGAATTTAAGACTCCGTTATCAGCCAATTCCTAGGAGTATTTCTTTCTCTCTCTAGCCATGTTTAAAAGCTCTCTGCACACATCCAATTCCGATGGTGGGGTCTCCAGCGGACCTCTAACACAATCCCAGCAGACAGCCTTTTACAGTTTTTTCCCAAAGTGACTTTAATCCAGAACGATCGTTTTATGCATGCTATCGCTTTGGATTTCTAGCAAACACAGATGATTCACTCAGTTCACAGAAAGAACTGCAGAGCAGTGTCCCAAAGAATCATTTAAATAGAGTTTTGGAAGTGGATTTGGGGTTACTGTGGGCAGTGTGCATGCTCAGGTCTGACTTTAGTTTGGGGCTTTGAGGGTGGGTTTTTTTCTTAACCACCTGTGTACGTGTTTACCGGCCTTCTTTACTATATGATGACTATAATTTATAACAGATTATTTTTCTGACAGTCATGTAGGAAGAATTATCCCTAGTTTACATTGTGGTAACTGAACCCGGGGACAAATGAAACAGATGGCTTAAGCACATCGGCCTCTCTGAGTGGAGTCTGCGTTCCCCGAGTCTTCTGTCTTTTCAAGCACTCTCGGCAATCTGGCAGGTTGTCAAGGCCCCTCAAATCGCGTGGACTCAAGGGTGAGCTGAAGTGCTGGAAGCTCACAGCCTTGAGTCTGGTAGTCTGGTGCAACAAAGCACATGCTTAAAATGATGCTTTTGTACTGAACTGCTTGCTTTGCAGTCACTTTTAATTTAAGTTTAGACAGTGCTGAATGGTTAATTAAAGAAAGTGCTTCTGGTAGACAAGAGCGTAATGCCCAGGCTACGCTGCAGTTACAATATGTAGGTGTTTGGGGATTATGTCATATACAAATGAAACGATTGTTTCTTTTTAACTCCTGTTTAAATATAGTTCAAATTATGGAATATTTAGTAGAACAGAATAAGCTGTTGCTTGCCAGCTTTTTCATACTAGTGGTTACCAGATGCTTCTGTATTTATAACCTCGCCATCTGTTCCAGGGTGGAGTTTGGGGGTAGTCTAGGTATTTGGATGTGTCTTCTTTCTTGGGTATCTCTGGAAAACTTCAAAGCATCTGTTTTGAGATGAAGGGGAAGCATGGTTAGCTGTAATACTCAAGGAATTCAAGGGAATTTTACAGAAATGTGGCTGATTCCTTAGTGTAGCAGGGCGCAGAAGGGGAAGGAGCCTTAAGCAAAGAGCAGTGCTGGTATTTTGTGCCGTTACTCAGTCATCGCCAAGATCCACTTGGAGTTTTGCTTGGCTGTCACCAGGCTGGGTTGCTGCTTCCTGCTTTGGAGCACGTCTTTCTTAACAGTCACTGAAATTTCCAGGAGTATTGCAATATGGAAGTCTCTTAATAGGAGGAGGTTTTATTATTTCTGTAGATAAATTTTATTTAGATATGTTTTAGATCATTTTTTGATGCTGGGTGACTCATCTTTTTTTTTTTTTTTAAGAGTGACAGAGCTAAGTCTAGCTAAAAAGAGAAACAAAAATAGCACGTACAGACACATTCACTCTCTACTGTACCTCCTGCAAGGGCCCAGGTGAGGACGGGAGAGCAATGACACTCTGTAGGATTGAGAAAGTAGCTTGGTTGGTAATTTGGCTTCTTTGCCATGAAGCCACCCATGTAGTGGCTTGTATGCAGCATCTCTGTTCTCGGGGTACCACTGTCGTGAAGGCTGCTGGTGGTAACGGCTTGCTGTCAATGTACCTGGGTGGGCTTGATTCACGCACACAAAATGACTCTGCATGACTCAAGCATTTCATTTTTTAGGTAACTATATAAAATGCAGAGGAAGTGAGGGCTAGGTTCACAGAATTGCTGTAGAACTGCTGTGAGCAGTTATAGACCCAAGGGGAAGAAAACCCATTCTACCTTCAATCGCTCACGCTGCCTCTAGCTCCACCAAAGCCAGGAGTGACTTGTCATACTGAAATTGGTTTGCTGGTAGTTTTGTGGATGGAGAAAACCACATTTTGGTCAAAAAACTACTTGTGAAAAATACTCACCCAGTGCTACGAACAGCCTTTAGCTGGGAGATACTGGGGGAGGAGGGAAAGCTACATGTCCCTCTACACATCCTCTGAGCCATCTGGTCTCTCATGGTTTATTTGTAACCACTGTCCTAATCTCTCTGAAGTTACTTTGTTGTTGCTGAAATATGAAAACTACCCTTTTAGACATTGTGGTTCTTCTGAAGAAAATAACATAGTATGGTTATGTATGGTTTTATAAACAAAGCATAATACAGTCAATTAATTTATCTAGAATGTTTATATTTAATAAAATGCGTGACAGTGCAACTGGACATACTCTGAGTGTGATCCATAATATTCCACCTTAAACAAAGCCTTCTACCCCATTTCTTGCCTTGTGATTTTTCTTTCAAATAGCTAGGTAAACCAAGAAACTCTTAACTGTGCCTTCATTAACATGGGAACGGGCATTTCTTTTCCTCACTCCGTTTTACTACAAGGCAGTATCCTCCTGCATCCCAGCATCTTGCCAAAAGCTTTCCCTGCTATAAACTTACTTTCTTCTGCCATCAGGATCTGGTTCCACTGTGCAGGATGCTGATAGTTCATTGTACTTGCTCTTTGGATCCCAGCTTGGGCTGCACTGGGTCCAAACTAGACTTAGCATTTGGGAGGGAAAAGTCTTTATGTCCATGTGTCCATTCTTATGCTAACTTTTCCTTTCCCAACGTAGATATTGCTGCTGAGTGTTTCATTTCATGCTGTAGCCCTTGCTATGCTTTATGGCCAGCAGTAGGGTGTATTGTTACAATACTTCTTGTGCCCATGGGGTCTTCAAAGTGCTTTATTTAAACGTACCGAGATGCCTTCACCTACCACTGAAATGCAGCTACTTATGCTGCAAAGCCTGGCAGCTGCTCTAACAGCAGGAGCAGGACCAGGCCACTGCTTTTATGACATAAAGTAAGGAGAAAAAAAAAAAAAATCCATATCCATTAAAAACTGCAGGGAGAATGTAAATTGTCAGAATGTAATTATCCCTAACTGGAATTTGGCCAGCATTCCAGATTAACATTTCCTCTCTTGTGAAGCATGCCGTGGGATACCTGATGGCCAAAAGCCGTCAGAGTCTCAGCAGGATTAAAAATTGAGCTTTGCTGTGTAGTCGTTCCATAGTGGCTGAGAGATGTATATTAGCTATTTAGCACCTACAGCACCCTGGGGCTAAAAAGTGACTGAATCCTATGAAATCTGATAGGAGTGTCTGAGGTTAAGAGTGCGGTCTAAAAACATTCCATTAAACTTGTAAAATCCACAGATGGTCCGGCCTTGGTACTGTCTCCTGTGGAAGGGAGGAGAAAGAGGTTAAAAAAGATTTACCAAAAGGACTGTAGCAGGGAAAAGATGAAAGTTCAGGGTCCTCCCCTTAGATCGTTGTTCCCTTGAGGAGCAATGGATGTTTTTCTGAGGTTTATTTCAGGCCATGGAAACATGCCATGGAAATGTGCATTAGCTGGCTCCGAAACTCCTTAATACCTGCTTGAAATGCCTCGATGTAATTTATAGCAGAGAGGAGACACCAGTATGTTGGATGCGAGAAATGCTTCCGAGTAAGTGGGATGAGGAAGTGGGAATTTGGTGCGGGTAAGTAAAAGAGGTAGAGTGGGGACCATTTCAAGTAGAGAAAAGGAGGACAGAAAGCAGTGACGGCATTCACTGTATTAAATTGCAGCTGCAAACCATAGAGATACTTACAAGGTAATATAAGGGAGGTTCCCAGCATGAAATCTTACAGAGGTGTCTAAATAAGTTGTTCTGTAAGCAGTGGGACTCATACAGCCACTTTTTCTTAGATTTTGTCTTTTCCCTATAGCCTCTGAGTACCACCATTTCTTCTGCCTAGGGTGTGTGCCATCACCCCATTTCCCTTTCTTACCACCCCCAAACCTCCTTCCTTCTTGTCCTTACTGTAACCCTCCAGATCCTTCTTTATCGCTACCTCCCTAGTAGCGCCAGGCACCCCCCGAATTCCAAACCTCCTATCGCTAATTAGGCTGCTGGCTGGAAATACTCCACTTGGCTAGCTGGCTGGGAGCCACGCACAAGTTGGCTGCTTGGTTGGTGAGCAGGTCGAACAAAAGGGGCAAGATCTGAATTGCTCCTGCTTTTTGGGTGTCTTTGCATTGCACCTGCACGCTTTTATATAGCAGGGTCTAGTATTTTTAGATCTCTGCCCCTCTGTCAGATTCAACTAAAAGTCACTAAGGACTTTGAAGGGCTTTAGGGGCTGGCATTGTGCAGCTGGCGCTGTGCATTAAGGCTTGTTCCTTTGGGAAACCAGGCTGAGAAGCTGGTAGGAGTAAAAGGCTTTTCCTCACTAGGAAAGGAGTTGGGCAACTTTCTATGCAACTTATTTTATTGTTTAAATTATTATTCATCACAGGTTATAGACTCTGCCCATTAAGATCCACTTCTGACATGAAAATTTTACATGTGTTCTTGGATATATGAGAAGACAAAAGCCCACATAGCAGAAAGGGTGGAAGATGAAGATATTTGAACATGGTGATTTTTCTGTTGGGACATACAGAAGGCAGTTGAGCAGTGGATTTTTGGCTTGGTGGAAGGGAAACTGAAAACTCCCCTGTTACATTAGAATAAGAAGGGTAAGTACACAGAGAAGGCGATTAAATCTGAAGCTATCTTCGTTAATATAATGTGTAACAGCCTTGATAGCACTTTCTGAAATGAAGACTTGCCAGGCTGGCTGCTGATCCTGAAAGCTTGTTTTCTTTCGGGAGTTGGGAGAATTGTTCTCTTGAGTTGTGTCCTGAAGTGCACATTCTGCATTTGTATTTCTTCCTCAGCAAGTTCCTGAAGGGGATTTATTGTCCCCCCATTTCCTCGTGCAGAGCTCCAGGTAGAACGGGGTGGAATAGCAAAACCTCAAGCTGTGGCAGAGTGGGAACAGATGTGTGTGCTAGGACAATGTGGGTGTGTTCAATGATTCGGATGTTAATTTTGTCTTTATACTGTGCAATGCAGTCATAGTCTGTCTTTTTTTTCCCTGAAAATAAAAAGTATTGTTTCTTAGAGCCTTTGAACCTGCAGTACCTATTCCTGCCCTTCAGTACAGCACGTTCCCTGCTTGTGAAATTGGATTTTGTATTGTTTATCAAAGGGTAGACCTGCACCCCCTGCCTTACCCCCCACCGTTTTTTCATCTCAGTATAAAAGTTACTTTCTCCTTGCATTCTTTACACATGTGTAAATGACTGTTAAAAAGTGCAGAGCGGTGGAAAAGTGTTTTCTTGCAGTTTTGAAGTGCTCATGTTTTATTAAAGCTGAGATTCCTGGAGTTTTGTGGCCAGAGACACTACAGTTGCCACCCTCTCCACTCCTACAGAGATAAAACTCCGTTTCTTCCTGTGAAAATTCTCTTATCCCCCAAAAGTTGTCAGTTTGCGTGCTTTGGGGTGGGATTTGATTCCCAGAGATATGAATGCCTTTCATGGGGCCCCTAAAATATAAAATTATAGTTAAAGTGCATAAAGCAAGGAAGCAGAGTACTGAACCTGTTTGACTTGGCTTTGTTGTGGGAAGATGCTGGCACCATTACTTGCCTCTTTTTCCCCCCCCTTTATTTCACCATTGCTTCCCCCCCCCCCATTTGCTTCAATCACCGTCTGTTGCATGGTATGTTCAGTACTTGTTCCCCTAAATTTTACATAGCTGCTGTGACTTAACAACACTTAACCACTAATGACATTTAACACCACTTGGTATTTAAAAGTACTTTGTCCAGAATGAGCGATAATTGTGTGCTGTTAATGCAAACCCTCCAGGTTGAATCTTGGTGTAGTTTTGTAACAAACTCAAATCTGTAGTGCTGTTTTAGTACCTGTAAGCAGGCTCTGCAGTCAGTGTCTTCATGTACTCATATCAGCTTACCACAACATAGCTGTTTTCATAACCCCTTTTGCCAGGAGTCACCTGGACGTCTCTCGGGGGGGATCAGTGGTAGCCTTCGCAGTCACTGAGGTGGTTTGACAAATGCGGCTGAGGCACGACTGAGCTCCGTGGGTGCACCCCCAGCCTCGCAGGGGTGCTGGGGGACGGCAGGGGAAAGACAGGGCTGCCGCGGCTAAAAGGCTGGGACGCCGCTGCCCGTGTGAGGCGGCTTGAGGCACTGAGGGGACAGCGGCTCCTCATGGCGGCTCCTCAGTGACGGGGGTGGGAGGGTGTGGAGCACGTGCCTACCTTTAGGCGGGAAAAGCGCCTCGGCGCAGCGCGCATGCGCGGCGGCAGGTGGGCGGGCTCTCGGCGGGGCGGGAGCAGCTGCTCCGCCTCCTCCGCCATTTAAAGGGACAGAGCTCCCCTTCCATCTGCCGCCCTGCTCCCCCTCCTCAGGGCCGGGAGAGGGCGGGTGGTAACCGTGCGAGCCCTTGGCAGCTTCGGGCCCTTTCTCTCGGCGCTGGAAACGGAGCAGAGCTGGGAAGCTTCGGCTATTCTCGGCAGGTTCCGGAGCCAAAAGTCTCCTCCTCCGCGTTTCTGCTCCCCCGCCCCTTCAGCCCTTCGGCTATCTCCGCCACCGGTTCGGCCATCTCCGCCCACCTTTCGGATAAGGCCGTTAAGTTCCGCCACCACTTCGGCAACTTCCGCCGGTTCGGTCGGAAATGGCCGAAGACGTGAGAGATCCAGCGGTTTAGGGGGAGAAGACCGGCCGGCTTCTCGGAACAAACCAACTGTGTCCGGACCGGGGGCGGGGCGGGGGGGGGAGCGGGGGAGGACGGACGGCGGGGGAAGACGAGGCAGCGGCTATGGCTCCCCCCCCAGCCACTCACGGAGAGCGGTGCAGCGAGCGCCGGCACCGCGGCTCGGCCAGGAGGGTGAAGTGAGGGCGCCAAGAGGTAGGGTGGACCGTACGGGGCGGGGGGGGGAGCGACTCGAGGTGGTAGCACACCCCCCTGCCACCACCCCCGGGGCAGCCCGCGAGTGGTACAGTCCGGAGGAAGCCCCCCTGAGGGGGGCGGGGGGCGTCCCTGAGGGGCAGGCCGGGGGGACAGGGTCCCTCAGGGCTGGGGTCGCGGTGTGAGGGGGATCCCTCGGGGCAGGGGAGACTCTGAGGGGCGTCCTTCAGGGCAGGGGAAGACTGTGAGAGGGGTCCCCACACTGGGTGCCTCACATCGTGGGGGTCTCGCAGGGCGAAGGACTCTGTGGCGGGGGGGATCCCCACAAGGCTGGGGACCCTCATGGCGGGAGGGTCGCGATGGGACCTGGCACCCAGGCGCTGCTGACAGACTCCAGCCTTCCCGCCGAACCCCCTGCCCTCCCTCCCGCCTCTTTCAGCTAACTCTGCGAGGGGCCGGGGCGCAAGCGGCCCTGAGACCCGCCTTGTCCCGTCTCTCCTGGCTGCCGGCGGCATCTGCGCTTCGAGGGGACATCACTTCCCCCATGGCGGGCGCAGTCCCGTTCCTCCCGCTCCGAGGAAGGTTTCGGCATGGGGGCTTGAGGCCTAGCGCCCAGTCCGGCTTCGACGGTCACCGAAAGTGCTGACCCCAACGCGCTTGTCGCCGTCTCGCAGGGTCGTCCTGTGTCTTGGAAACTTGACAAAGCCCTCCCGCGCGCCGCTGCCTGGGGCAGCCAGTTCCCCCGCATCGGTGCGTGCTCCCTGTTGCTCTTGCTGGGGTTTTGCCTTGCGAGCTGGTGAGGACAGAAATGACAAGGATGTTGTTTCTGGGCTTCTCAGTGTTGCTGGTATGCTTGTGTTAGGCTCCTGTGAATTGTTTGATGAAGTTGAGGTTCGTGTTGTTTTTTTTTCCCCCCCAGCTGTTTTCCCCACATGAGGTCTCTTCTTGCTTAAAAACATAGGGCTCTTTCCTCAATCAAAAATTTCACCAGTGCGGGGCTAATACATCGCTGCTGACTGTCTAACACCCCGTTATACTGGTCCAAAACCAAACAATTTGGAGCCTGGAGGAGCTGGAAATGGTTAAAATGGTATTAAGGATTCACAAAGATGCTGAGAGGCACTCTAGATACACTATTATGTTACTATGTGTGTTAGAATCCAAACATTGAGAGTCTCAGTGACTAGCTTCTGATCTCTTGTTGCTTATGCATGTGCGTGATAAATTGCATGTATTGGTACCCTGATATGATAGCTTGGCTTTAAACTTCCTGGGTTTCTGTGCTGCAAGTCTAACATCTGTATGAAGAAGATTAAGTAACTTTGTTTCCTGAAAGGGGTGTCACATGCAGGTGATTATCTTACAGTTATTTCTCTTTTCATGGAGAAATCCAATATATGTGAGATGTCAAAGTCTAAAATAGATTTTACAAATACATTTTGATCAGTATTTCTATTATATTTAAGATAGTAAGGTTCTTGGAACATGGGGTGTGTTTCGTATGTTTTTGGGTTTTATCAATTAAGTAGTAATCTTAATCTAGTTTCTGTGCAGACGCAGTACCAGAAATGAATGACAGTCTGATTAGGTGGTGATGGGGAGAGAGAGGAGTTATCCCACTGACAAATCCCTTGACTTCATGTCCCATCTGAGAGTCCAGTTGTTACATGCAGCTTTATCTGCATTCACTCATGGCTTTGGGGTGCCTCCTCTTTTTGAGGTTTTCATTCCAGAAACAGGAGTTTGCATCAGTTCAGCTCAGTGTTAAGAGATTCTGGAGCAGGGGTAATTGACTCTTCATCTGAGCACCATACAGCCAAATTCTTCTGGCAGCTCCGCTGTGGTACAGATGGTTCTTGAACTTCTTGATGTCTTGTTGCAGAAGGGAAGTCCAAAATAGTTTTCTGAAATTCTCTAATTTTTCAAGTGTTAGCTCTCATGTTTGTTTGCATGTGAGGATGGATTTTGGCAGTTGTCAAGTCAGAGCAACAGCAGCAAATACACAAAACAAGGAAAACATGATTGTTGAATTGCCTTCACTTAGACTCTTTCCCAACAATATATGGTAAAATCAGATGGCTGTTTGTGTGCTGTTAAGATGGGATAGGAAAGATCATAATCATCAACATCTTCTCTTGAATATTTGCAGCGTTGATCTCTGGGACTGTTCTGCTGAGGAACTGAATGTTGTTGATGCATTCCCAGGCCTTGCTTGCCTATGTGGAGCCAGAGCCCATCCTGAATCTGCTTTCCATGACTGTTATGTCTTAAAATGCCATGATATCATCATCTTAAGTTTTTAGAGTTTGTCACTCTTCTTCTGGCTGTGTGTATTTGTTCTTTTTTCCTTTCAGTCTCTGCTGCCTGATTTTTCTCCATGCTGTTTGACTTCTGTCACCTCTCCCAGTTGCCTTGACTGTTTTCCCAGAGCATTCCTCCTGCTGCCCGCAATAGTGATTTCTCCAGGGTGGGAAATGCAGCTAACCACATATGCTAGCTGTTTGAAGCCAAGATCACAGGAGTTGAATGTGAATTGGTTCCTAGTCCAGAGGCAATTTTTCTGCTTTGGAAACCCCACAAAAACACAGAACTGGAAGGGACCTAATCATTGAATCTCATCTCCTTGTCAGCAGATGCGTTTTCCAAGTGATTGTTGTCTCATTCTCTACCTGTGATCTCTACTAAACACCCCTTTTTGGAGGCAGGAACAGACTCTGAGCATTCTGAAGTTCCTAACTCTGGGGTTTTAACCCAGCATGGAATTTTTGCTATTAGTGTAACAAACGAATCCTAACCCAGATTGAGATTCCTATGTCTTAACCACCTGGCAGGCAAACTGTCTGGGGATTTTGTTTGCTTCCTTGTGAAAAAGGCAGGTGATACTCTTAGGCATATTTAGATATGTGCCATTTCAGTAGAGACAGCCGTATCTCTGCTAGTATCTGGCTAGGCAGTAGGGGAAGCATTCACATGGGATTTGGGGGACACAGCTGGGACTTCCAGTTGTCTCATAACCCGTGTTGACACAGACTGTGCTTGCTGGGCTAAAGCTAGCATGAGTATGCTTGCAGTTCTGTGGTTGCAATTTAGACATATCCTCAAAAGCAAAGAGCCCGTATTTTTCTTCTCGGAGAATACTTGAAAGTACTGTTTACTGGGGATTGTCGTGGTTGAGTTTCGCTCCTGCAGCTTAGACTGCTGTTTGTCAGATGCAAATGATGTTGGTGGATGTTGCCTGAGAAGAGGTGCAAAGCCAATTTGAGGTTTTGGGGTTTGTTAGGAAGGATAAAGACAGAAGCATGTACAGCTCCGTGGCTTACAGCTAATCGATCCCTGGATTGCCTGGGCATAGGACGCCTTGAGCACTGGCCGACCAGGTAAATTGATGTTATTACGCAGCAGTTGCAGGGCCAGTTTTCAAGTGCAAATTGAAATCCCATTTTTGTGAAATCATTGCTATTAGTTAATTGATGTCTGTTACCAGCAAGAAAGAGCAGTTTAGAGGACTGACTAATCTATCGCAAATGGATTTGAAAGGACATTTTGTAGCTTCTGCCTTGACTTGCTGGACATTCTAAGCAAGTTCCAATATCTTTATTTTTTTTAATTTAGCGTTTGCTGAGGGAGTTTACAATACCCAGTCTTTCATACAAGAAGTGCGTAGGTATGCTGTGCTCCCTCTGCTGGCATCTGCCCCTGCTAACTCGTGGTGAGTGGACATTGGTTTCTCAGGGCTATGTTGATGTAACCAATAACACTACAAAGTGACCTGTCCCTCATTGATGAAAGCAAATGAAATTCAGAAAATCAAGACTTATAAATCAAGCAAATTAATCATTTATGTTTGTTGGGGGGGGGGGGGGGAGGAGGGACCCTAAAACTCCAAACCAACAGATTCTCTAGCCACTAATGGATGTAAAAGGTTTTTTTTAAGGCATGTGGTTTAATGAGTCTCAGAATTTCTGTCCTTGTAGTCAGTTTCTTAAATAGTTGGGATCTCGTTGCCTGGAGCTGGGGGGGGTGTGTTTTCTCTGCCTAGCCCCGGCCCTACCCCTTGTCCATGAGTTTTGGTACATTAAGAAAGTGTGTCACTTTTCTAATGCAAATGGCTGCCTGAGAGTAGTATCAGAACATGGGATTAACACATGAACGTTAAGAAACCCTCTCAAGTTTCTCCTAATACAAAATGCTAATAACATTTCCCACTGCACAAGTAACATTTTTATTTATGTACTGTTTCCAGCTGGTTAGCCTTTTATCTGTCTTGTTTCATAAAATGCTTTCTTTTATGATTCAAAATACTTGCAGGTATCTTCTTATCTGACTTTCTTCTTAGGGATAGTGGCAATACGGGTAGCCTGAGGTTTGTTTCCATTCCTGTTGCGTTTTTGTATGAGTGCTGCTGTGCTAAAGTGTATGTTCTGACACCTGACTGTAGGATGAGCTTTCTTACTGTTTTGTGCTAGCCCTTCTGTGTCACATGAAGGGACTGTGGAGCTATGTAGTCATCTCAGATCTATACCAGTATATTGGTAATCTATGAATTCATTTGAAAGTGAATTATATTTATTTGGAAGCCAAAATGTCATAGAGGAGAAAATAAATTGTTCTAGACATGTGTTGTCTTTTTTAGGGGACACTTCTCAAAAGGTTTAGTACTTTCTAACTCCAGTCAAATAGATGATGTCAAGTTTGGCAACTTAATGTGAAAATTGGGTCCTCTGCGTATATAAAGGCAGTACAATTAAAAACCATCAACACCCTCCGTTACGTTGTCCCATCAACACATCTCAATTTTCAATGTGAAGATAATATTTTCTTTTCCCCATCCCTTATGTACCTCCTCACCTTATGGGTCCAGATCCGAATGTGATCGAATTAAGCACGTCACTGAATGTGGGAAAGACTTTTTTCTTGTCCTCCCTTGATTAAATGCCTCCGCATCATATGTAATGCAGGAGTGCATCGGGATGAAATTTGTACATGTCTTTTAGTGTTTCTATTACAGGCACGAGGAAGTAATTATACTGCAGGTCTGCTCTGTGTAGGCACTTAGTGGGAAGCGATGTGTTCTGGATTGTGTTGGTGTTGAGTGGAGTATATGCTGTGGAGTACTGCTGACATGCAGATGACGCCTGGAAAAGGTTGGCATGAAAGCATTGGAGCTTGTGACAAGAAGAGCTGCCAAACAAGTGGGGAGCCTCGGAGTTGAGAGCAGAGCCTAAATATATAGAGCAATGGTGTGAGCCTCTTTCTAAGGGGTCTGTAAAGTCTAAGCAAAGCAGTCCTGAATTCGCTATTGGGAGCCTTTCTGTCTGCAGGGAAACTTATAGGGTCTGCAAATAGAATAGGCCAGAAACCTTTGATAGAAGTGGAGTAGTAACATCAAAACCGTGATGTGTAACCAGCAGGTGGGCAGAAGACAGGACAGTATGATCCTGGCTTCCTCATTTAGAGGTAATTTGCTGGCCAGGGACAACATGTGATACAGGAGCCCATTGACTCCCAGAAATGCATTGTACATGTAACAATATATGTCAGTGAATAGGTTAACATCATTCTCAGATTATTAATAAAGATAGCAGTCCCATAGCAAATGGGAAGAAAAAAACCAACCCATGCATTGTTTAGGCAAGATATTTCTTTCCTTAGGCATCTCTCCTGGGAGGACCTTGGTACTTGTAAATGAATCTGCCGCCTACCTTATGTACCTTCATTTTAATGTGGGGATTGAGGAGGAGCCAGCTATCGGAAAACCAGCCAGAGATGGATGTGTTGGAGAGTTGCCACTAATTACTGTGGCGTCTGACAATTAGCTGTTGTTAAGCCTTTCCTTGCAAGTTCTCAACTGTGCACTGGGAAACAAAAACAAGGACCTGGAGAAAGGCAAGAGTTGTCCTTGTAATGATCTTGTAAAAAAAAAAAAAAAGGTCTTGTGTGGTTGTTATTTTGTTGATCTTCCTAAAAGCAGAACATAGAGTTGATTTCTGACGTGGTTCCTTTCTAGCGAAGCAGGCAGGATCTCATGCACCCAGAAGCTCTTTGTTTTTTTGCTGTTTGGCTCTGTCTTAGTCTGCAAACTTCTTATGCCTCTTGCCTATAAAACAGGTTTGAGGCTACCTTACTTCACAGGAATGCAGTGAATCAGTAACATCTGCAACGTGTTATTGTTCTAAGATTAATCTCAGAATTCTTGATAAAAAGTAATATTTAATGAAGGTAATAATAAAAAGATTCAGAGAAATCTTGCAGTTGTTTTCTCACATTTGCCTCCAGGGTCTTCTGACTTTGTTTTCACTTTGTGGCACTGATGAATAGCACCAAGCTTTTTGCAAGCGTCTCAAGGGTGTAGTTAGTGAGGAGTAACGATTGAGCTGGAGCTGGCAGGTATCTCAAGGCTTTTGTACAGAAGCTAATTTGCCCCCACCCCCCAGGAATCAGACCCGCTCTTTCTCTGGAAATGACTTTTACGTGTCCAGGACAATGATGATTTTGATTAGAAAGGCTAAGCAACACAATTATTTCTTTCTTGTCAAAGGAGTGTTGGGGAACAAGATGTTTTTGCATCAGTTGAATGTCTATCTTGCTGAGCTTGTGTTTCAGACGACGTTGCTCAGGCAGCAAGGCCCAGAGCATCTTCTGGAGTAGTTTATACGAGTACGACCCAGGCTTTGCACCAACTTGTGTCTCTGTATAATTCCACTGACTTGGAAGGAGTGACATGTAATCTCTAGACAGATCTCGAGTCTGTTTTAATATGCATCTCTGATCTACAATACATGCGCAGACATGGCGATCCTTTTGGTTACCACTGAAAGCAGCTATATCTGGGACAGAAAGTGGCAGCTGTTTGACAAATGTAATAGAGTAGGTATTATAAAAAGAACCAAAATGAATTTCCTCTTCCTAAAACTGATTAAAGCAAAAGCAGCATTGCTGGTGTTTCTTGTGAGCTTAGTGCTGCTTTGCAGGGCTGTCTTGCTTGGACACTTTGCTGTCCCTGTACCTATTCTTAGCCTGTTTACCAAAAGCTGTTGCGTGCGTATTGAGGGAGCGCTGTGTTAACTCCTACTGTGTACCGACTATTTGTGTGTTTATGTGGAGGGGATTATACCTGAGCTCTTCTGTCATCTCCCCCTGCTTCTATGCTTTATAAATCTTTAGGAAATAGAGGTTAACGTTTCCATAGTATCTGAGTGTATTGCAGTGCTTCTGTGATGTAGAGAAGTACTGCCCAGTAACTGTTGATGCCAACTGTTGGATTCAGGATCCGAGACGTGGCTGAACTGATTCCATAGCCTGTTGCTGGGAGGGATGGCCTTGGTCTCTTCCCCTCTCTCAGCCCCTGTCATTTATATGATGCCTCAGAGAGGTGATTGTTTGATAATCCAACAGCAAACTGCTTGTGGGTTTTTTGGTGGGAGGTGAGGGATTCCCTTTGTGGTAGGATTGGGGGTGTGGGGGGGTTGCTAAGCACACCTTCTCCCCTTTTCGTACTGCTAGTTTACTGTCTTAATGATCCTCCATTAGGTTATTCCTGTCTTGAGTCCAGCCTGGTTCTCCCAAGATGTGGGTTATGAGCATTGGCAGTGCCCAAGGAGGAGACCCGCTCACTTGGCAGGGAGAATATCTGAATTTTGATATTTTTACCCAGCTCTGGTACTCTGAATTTTGCTGTCCCAAGGCTGTGAGGGACAGATGCCTGCTAGGAGCTGGCCCCTTTCTGTTGCTCAAAAGGCAAAGCGAGAGGCAGAGCAGCGAGAAGCTGGGCTTGCTGCTTCTTTGCTGCTGGAGGGGACGGTTGGGATGGGAACCTGCTGCTTATGGAGGGCAGTGCCTGTATGTGGTTGGCCTCTATGACACAGCTGCTGTGCTATATCAGAGGTCTACTCCGGCGCTCTTTTATCTTTGTTGCAAATCTGGAGTCTGCTCAGGACCAACGAGAGTAATTTAATGAAGCTGGGGGACTTGTTATAAATGAACACGCTGAATGGACAAGAATGGTTCACTGTTGTATATGACTATGAAGGTCACTAGAATAGGATGCTCATTTTTCAGTTCTTGTATGCTGCTGGGTGAAACCGAGGTTTGTGCTGACACACGCAGTTCCTGTTAATGGGGACTGGAGTTGCATTGAAAGAAGAAAATGCCCCGTTTTGAAGGCTGCTTGGCAGTGAGACAACTGGAAAGACGCGGTATTGGTACAAATCTTTCCAGACTTTGGCACTTCTTTTTATTGTGAGGCCTTCTTACTCTGACTTCTGCTCTTCTGTTATGAGAAGTGAAATTAATAATCTCCCTTATTTCCCATACATGGGAAGGAATGTCTTCATTCTGGCCCAAGTTTAACTGCAGATGAGATCTGGTTTGGGAGCTGCATTATGCAAATGCAGAGGGAAAGGAAGAGGAAACACAGTTGTGTAGCTTACTCGCTTTGAAATGCGGTTTTAATGGTTCCTTGGTGTTCATATAATTATTTAACTGGCTATGTGATCCTTGGGATTATTACTCTTTCCAAGTAATAACTAGAGACGTAAAGATACCTTGTTAAATTGGAAAAAAGAATAGGCATGTGTTGTTTTCAGTATTGCACTTCAGTAATTGTTTGCAATGACCTTTTGGAATCTCAGAGAGAAAATTTGTTTGCTTGACTTTCTCCCAGATGAGCTCCTGGCTATCTCGATATAGAGCAGAATTGAGTTGTTTTGTTTTTTTAATTACATTCTGACAGCAAAACCTATTCTTCCGTGTGCAGTACAGTTCTGGCTTTCTTAAATGTTAAGCTGTCTTTAACAGGACTTCTACAGATGTATTTTTCTGAAAGTTTAGAGGGGTTTTGTGTTTGGGGTTTTTTTGATCAAGAATTGCTTGTCCTTGGTCTTATTTGAAAATAATGCTTATTTTATTTTTTTTAAGCTAAGGATAAAATTCTTACTGTATTTTTGAATGTCTAGAGGCGTGATGATGAAAGGGCTGTGGTTTGTTGTTGGATTTTGTTTGGGTTTTTGGTTTTGTTTTTGGTTGGCTGGCGTTTATTTTTTTTAGCTTAACAGGCTGTAATGTGATTATGTCATAGAACCCTACCAGGTTTAGGGGGGAAAAAAAAAAATTTTTTTTTTCAAAGTTTCAGCAAAAGTCTTGTGAAATCTTGTTCCTTGATGTCACTGGGTTGTGGTCATAGCCCACTGTGGGTTTGGTATGTAGAAAAATGTTGAACATCTGAGAGGGCCTCACCCCACACAAACTGTGTCTCTGCACAAAACCTGCTCTTGGGATGAGACCAGTGGTTCCTCCTTTTACCCTTTCGAAATGTGTCTTCTGGCATTCTTCCTCTTTCTTATCTAAAATCTGACAGCTCTTGAGATCCAAGGGTCGGAAAAAGAGATTGTGTGACATCTCTCAGATCAACTTGGTGTTGGAGTTTTCACGTGAGAGCCCATTGCACCGTGTGTTTTCTGATGCTGTACTTGGAGAGGCTGTGAGAGCCTGGTAGTTCAAATACACCAAAGAAAACTCTGTGAAACAAGCATCAAAGAGTAGGTGCTGCAAAATTAGTGTTCTGCCAAGTTTCTCAAAACAAAATTGCACTGACGGAGATCTGTGTCTCAAGGGAAAGTAAGTCTCCAAAATGAGCGTCCAAGCTGGAACAGGAGAACAGGCACTGAAAATATCTCCCGTAGCTCAGCTTGCAGCTGGTCCTTCCCTGCCTCTCAGTCTGGTCCATTAAGGCAGCGTGGTATCTGGAAGGACTGAAATGCTCGCGTTACTTGCATAGATGACGGAAATGAGTGGAAGAATCAAATGGACCCAACCACATGTCTCCTTAGATCCACATTGAATTGGAGCGAGGTGAGCAGAAGCATGTATGGTTTCAGCTCCCTAATCAGGCTGGGCTTTGCACATCGTAACTTGAAAAAGTGGGCTTTTCATCCTTGAATCTGAATAGGGGTAGTCTGTATTTCCTGCTAAATTCCAGATAAGATCTTCTACTGTTTGAACTTGCAAAGCAGTTTAGGTGTGCGCTTCCCTGCTTGCAGGGCTCCTGCAAAGAGTTTGATCCACCCCTTCATTTTGTTGAGTCTGTTAGGAATGATGTACCTCAAGCTGTGAACACAAGAATGGTTTAGCTTTAAAAAAAAAAATCTTAAAAATCCCCTGCAAACAGATGATGTAATGCCCAGGCTCCATGTTTAAACAGCAGCTAATTTGCCAGGGGATAAACCAGAGTTAAATCTGTCAGGCTTTCTAATTCCCAGATTCAGCAGAGCTTTGTTCTTTGTGCTTTCAAATGCAGGATACTTACGTGTGTCCACTGCTGTCGGTGTGATTTCCTTCAGCTTCTGTAGCTAAAGAGTTTGTCCAGGGGGAGAGAAAATGTTGCTATAAACCTTTTGTTGCCATAAACCTTGATATGTGTCTTTTTGTTTTTAAGTTTTACTTGGTGACTGAATTAAAGCAAAACAAAACAATCTCATTGGTGAGCTGCGGCACTGCAAAACAGAGTTTCTTCTGAATTTGGATCTCGTGTCTTTGCAGGCACTTTCCTTTCACCGAGCATGGTTAGCTCCCTGCAGGGTCCCAGGGACGCTGCTGGGTGTGAAGCTCCACGCTCTGCAGCTGGTTTGGGCTGCATATGGACTGTTTACTTGGTGTTTGGACTGTCCTCTCCCAGGCAGCTATGTACAAAACAAGGAACACTTAGTTTTCATGCATGTAGCTTTGTTTTTTATGAGCAGCTTTCTCTGCTGGTGGCAGCTCTGACCCATGTAATACTTCCTATCTGCTGACAGGAGGGGACTTACTGTGGTTGGCTGTGTAAGAGTGAGGTTTGTATCAACTGTATCAACACTTTTTTTTTTTCTTTTTCCCCTGAGATGCTCTGTTTATTAGGATTTTCACTGACCTATTCCTTTAATCTTCAATTTTGGCACCATCTCCCAGGGCTCATGTGAGCAAAGAGCTTTGCCAACTAACAGGATGAACCAGCACATGTAACGGGGTTAGAGATCCAGAAGCTTTAGTGTCTGCCTGTGATGATGGAGGAAGGAAGAAGATGCTATTGTAAGAAATTGAAATGGCGGTTAAAGGAATCGCTTCTATCTTCTCTAGCTTTTTATATTGAAAAGAGAAAAACATCAGTCTTCTAACTTGGAGCAGCTTCGTGTGAAAGTTGACACAATCTGGGGCCAACCTGTTTCTTTGCGATGTCATTAACCAACTTGGCATGCTGGGTGGTTTCAGCAGTTTTTCCTTCCTTTGAACAGTGCTGGCAGAAAACGCAGAGCGAGTTGTGCTGACGCTGCACTTGGTCTGGAGATGTTGCTCTGGAAAACAGTCACTTTGGGAGAGATGACATCTGTGAAGAGACATTGCTGACTCACAGCATCGATATCTGCTGGGATGTGCTTGTTTTAAACAACTGGATTTCAGAAGCTTATAAAAATTGCAGAAGGGGGTGGGAAGCTGAGCGACTGTCCTGAAATTGATGGTTTCTTAGTTCTTCTATGGCTTCTGCTGAAAACCAAAAGTTAAGAGTAGTGGGCCAGTTGCAATTTATGGTGAAGTTGTGCTTGATCTGTTCTTGTTATTTTATTCCTCACACTCTGCTTGCTGACTTGACTTCCTCATCTTTGGCATTATTTTCACATAAATCCCTTTCCTCAGAATTTCGTTGTTCTTTGCTGGCTGCGGTGCAGCTGTGAAGATACCAGAAAACATTAACCGCTCTTAAGAATTGCTCAGAGATGCATGGTTTTGCAATGGAGACTGGATTTAACTGGAGCTCCTTGTATGGGCTGAATTGCCCTATAGCTAGCAGTGATGGGGATGTGTTGAGAAATTGTGGACTGGTTCAGACAACAGGCCTTTTGTTTGATTGCCTTAGCAACCCTGCCTCTCTGAAAGACGAGATGTTCTCACTCACGCATAGTGTTGTTTGCAGGAAGGCTGGTTGTTTCTCATGAAGCAGGCCTGATCTCAGGAAGCACTGGTCCTTCTATTCCTTCAACCCCTTTTTTGGACAATAGGAGGTCTCCAGCCAAAAGCTGTCTGTGGTTATCTAGTGTTTGTCCCCCAAATCCCAAGCAGCATGTCCTGCTGTCTCTCATCCTTTGCTATATTTGCTCCTGTGGGCACAATGCACTGCATTTAAATAAATTGTAGTCCTTGCTAAATATCTGTCAAATATTGACTTAGTCTGTGGTGTGAGCTGACTAAGCTGAAATTAATGGTATAACTCTAGCTTGTTTGGCACATGTGTATAGGCAGTTTCATTGCAGATGGGAGAGGAAATTAAGATCTTACCTTGACTCCATCTCAAGGGGACGAAAGAGAAGCCTCGGGCTTATAATGGCAGTAAGGAAAGACTTGGCAGAGACGTGGGGGGGAGTGTTTGTAAAGATGTTATTTGAGGGTGATAAAAACTCTTCCTAATGAGTGAGGTCATAAGACAAAATTTAGGAGTTGTTGTTAATTGTGTGCAATTACAGATGTCTTGAAACGATCTCCTGCGTTCTGGTCCATTGCCATACCCCTGGGATAATTTTTCTTAATTGGTTGAAAATGAGATCCAAAAAAATGAGACAATCTGGCTGGCTGAGGTTTCGGCATAGATCAGCAGACACAGTGCCGGTATCTGCTGGCTTCATGTGTTCTGTGGAAGCTAAGGGTATCTAGAAAGAGACCGTGGCATCTCCTTTCCTTGGGTTGAGGAGATTTGGACAACTCCACGTGTTTTTGAGATGCTACTGCAAAATGACAAAGCACCGATGCCTCCAAGCAGTCAAAGAAATGGAGATGCAAAGAGGTATTGAAGAGATCTGAAGTCATACCGAGTCATCTGAATGAGCTGATGGCAGAACTGGAGCTAAAACATGCAACTTCTCTCATGTTTCAGAACTACTGTGGAGCCTGTCCCTCAAACTCCTGGGAAGCTTGTGGTTTTTTTGAGGTTATATTCGAGGGGTTTGTTGGTGGCATAAATGAGTCTTGGGATTCAAAACAATAAAGATGCAGCTTCAGGACCAGTCCTGCTTGACTGACTGCAGGAATCTCGCTGCTGGTACTGTGAATCTGGTGAAAGCTTGTGTAAATGGTGAGCTCATGAGTTGTTTGTTGTTGTTTGTTTTTTTTCTTAAAGACACCTGTTTTCACCCCTCTAGTTTCTTGCTGCAGTTTTGATTCAGGCAGTAAGATCTCCATTGTAGCTTTCAGCTTCATGGGAGCTCTGTGCCTACGATTGATCAGTTCCTAGCTGATCTTCAGTAGCCCGGAGAGCAAATGTAGTGCAGTAAATTCATTATATGCTAAAATATTTATCGTATTACTGTAAAGGTCATTGATGGTAATGAAGGCTCAGTACAATACAGTCCTGCATCTTTCCAAAGATGGTATCTGTCACCACTCTTTCTTGAGAGCAGTGTCCCTTAAAGTACCTGGAGTAACTTATCCTTGGCACGTGCGTTTGACGTACATGCTTGGATCTTCCATAGCGCAATAAATAGCTGTTATACTACATCTGGAAGTTAACAGCTGTATTTAGTTTTGTTGTGCGTACGCTTGCAGGCAGGCATGAAGGCTAGAGCAGGAAAGGAGTCTTGTACTTTTTTGCTTGATTTAAGTAATTTGCAGAGTCGTATAATAAAATCTCCATGATCTTATTTCTATTAACATTATAGTAATCTAGAACTGTTATTAATGCTGAAGGGCATTTTTGCTCCTACCCGTGTAGGAGTGAATTACTTGTTGCGTAACATGATGTGGAAAGATAGCAATGAAGAGGCTTCTCAGCAATGAGGTGGGCTGTGTTTTGCCTTCCCCTAAACCACAAAATGAAGTATCATTTGGCAAATGGATTTGGGAACTGCAAGGAACCTCTCAAACCATTTTCACAGGTGCATGAGTGGTGGTGCGTGACTGTTCCCTGTTGGAGGGCCCTGAATGGTGTAGGATGTATGACTGACCTATTTGCTGATACTTTCAGCACCTGCCTAGGATTAGTTGTTCAGCCAGCTGATTCCCAATTCCTTCTTATAATGGTATGTCTTTAAGCAACAGTTAGATGATTGGATGCTGAGGAGCACTTAGGAGTCTGGCCTTGCAAATACAGCTTGTTAATTGAAGCTACGCTCGCTGTCAAGGCTGCCTTTTTAAGTTCTGCTGTCTGTCCTCTTAACGATATTCCAGTCTCTCTGGCTTCTCATTGACTGCAGATGAGGCTCTGACTGCAGTCTGCCTCTGATCCTCACTTTGTTAGACAGAGACTGCGGTTCGTCTGCCAAGCAGCGGCTGCTGGCATGCACATTTGTCACCTGTGGCCACTCCTCTTGCTGTGATGGGCTCTTTCCTTGTCGCACCGAGAGTTTTGCTAATTGGAAGTGAGCATTGAAGGGGCCGCGTTCATTGTTCGGTGTCACGAGTAAGCTCTTTGCCTGAGTGTGCGTTTCAGGCAGCTGCATGAGGTTCAACAGCTTTGTCTGTCTTGATCAGACAGATCTCTAGATAATCTAGCAAATCTCTTGATTATGAGGGTGGAAAATAATATGCTTTGATTTACAGATGTTGCTGCACAAAAAGTGCTTCTGTAAATTCTCTGGCAATATCTGGGTGTGTTTGGCATCCTCAATTTCTGAGTACATCCATTTTCTGAACATAACCTGAATTTCTGCATGCTTTTCTGGACAGAGTATGCAGTTGCTTGCACATGTGACATGGACAGCCGTTTTACAAAGAAGCAGTTTATTAATAATTTTTTAGTAGCATTTTAAGCGAAGTTGAGGGATTACATTGTGTCAAGAGTCCTTGAAGTTTATGATTAAAAAAAAGACAAAGGATGATAGAGGATATTGCCTTATGTCTCATTTTACAGGCAGGGTTGGAAAAGGGAAGGCGATGAAGCATATTTTGAATTAAATCCTCTAAACACCTTTTCCTTCTCTCCCTCAGGAAGTTGTAGACAAGCTTGAAACCATTTTCTGGTGTCTGTACCTCTGAGCGGTGGAAGGGGGAAAGAGATGCAGCAGGCATGCATATCTCACATCTGTAGCTCATGGTGACTGTTCTGGTGAGGGCGCACCAGCAGCAAGGGTGATGCAGGTATTTGTGAAAGGGTGTTGAAGTATCTTCTCCTTTTGGGCACGTAAGCTTTCCTGGTTATAGACTGACTGACAGATATGCAGAAGATTAGGGAATGTTTTCACAACCCCTTGAAGTTGTGGTAGGCTAGAAAAAAGAGGTCCTGTGGTCTGTCTCTCCCAGCTATGTGGTAGACCAGACTGGGAAGTGATCGGATTGAATCTAAGCTTTCCTCTTGTTTGTGAGGTTAGTTGTAACCTTGGTTTGCTGTGCAGCCACACTGTGCTTTTGCTGGGACGAAGAAGAGGAGAGATGATGGGAGGGTAGAAATATTCCAGTTTTACTTTGAAGAACTAATGAATTTATGGTGTTAGCTTCTTTGCTGTTTAAGGTGAGGGCAGCGTCTGAGTAGTAGACGTGAGGTTGGGAGTCTTGTACAGATGTAGTTGTCTAAAAAGTTGTGGGCTTTCTGTTTTGTTTTCTTTCTCTGAGATCCACTTTATAGTCAGCAGAGAAAAACAACCATTTCTGTAGTACAGTTCATCATGTCCTAAGTAGACATCTTGAACCAATCAAGTTTTATGTGCCCCAGAAGTGCCTGCTTTAGCTAGCTGTAGAAAGAGCCAGACCAGCGAGTTTAAGTGTAATGGTAATCAGTTGTGGCCAACTGCGACACCTTATCGAATGAGAGCTGGTTTACTCAAGGCCAAACCTTGGGTGCTGGGTAGTTCTGGAGACTGTACAAGCTCCTCGTAGTTGCAACTTCCTTCTTCTCAGAAGAAGGATGAGCTGATGTGGTTGCTGGCTCTGATTATACCACGTGGTAGCAGATCTGAGGTTTGAAGCGTGTTCCTGGCCATTTCAGTGAGACTCGTTGTGTGATGGTTCAAATATCAGTGAAGAAAGTTGAAGGGCTTTGTTATGCTCTCCTGACCCTGGAAAGATCAGCCTGGTTTGTCAGCTGTGATGCATCTGGAAGGAAAAGGTCCAGCTAGATGGAGTGCTGTCCTGGTAGCAAGCTTGGAGGGGTCTTACGGCACTGGCAAAGAAGGGAGCAAGATAGTGCAAAGGGTCTTTTCCCAGTGGTTTTTGTATCTCTGATCAGTTGTGCATTGGTGGAAGAAATCACACTGAAAACGACCACGGAGCTTTTTGTTTTAACTCTCTAACTTGAGCCTAGATCATACAAAGCAAACCCTCTGAGCCCGTGAAGGGGGTTTTGTGGAGGAATAAAGCTTATTGTCAGCTGCGGTGTTCAGACCCTTGGGAAATTGTGACCATTGTCTGGGCTATTATTGCTTAATAAAAGCTTTGCATTTCCTCATTCAGGGTCTTGAAAATCTGGTTCTGTGCTTTTAAAAATAACTCAGCGTGAGCCACGATTGGGAGCATTCACAGAGGAAATTCTTCAGCCATTTAAAACAAAGTGAAGGGAGGGGAAAAAAGCCCTCCTTAAAGCGCTTTTACTTGTCTGGCAAGACTGAGTGTGTCCAAGCTGTGCTTCCGCTATCTGGAGGAAGCACATTGGGGTGAGAGCCTGATTTTGCTCCTGCTGAAGGTTTGTTTGCCTGCAGCCTTAAAGGATTTGGAGTCCACTGCTATCCCAGCTGGGGAACCTGGGCTGGTACTGGGCCGGATGCACTGAATGCATCCTCTTGGGATGGAGGGGATGGTGCACCTCTTGTGGATGAGTATCTCTGGGCAGGTGGGTGGACTGTTATTCACTGATGGGGTTGATGCATTTCGTGCTTGATGCAAAAGGCAGGAAAATGTTTTTCTTTCTGCTTGTAACAGAGGCTACTCCAGAAAGGGTAACTTCTAGCAAATTGAAACTCAGGCACGCACTGAAGGATGTGGAGTATTTGGGGCACCCGCCGCTGCAGGCTCTGCACTGGCTTTGGGGCACTGCCTCTGTGCAGATGAGTGACTACTGGAGGGATGGCAGAAATGGAGCCAGCATGTATCGCAGCTAGCCTCAGCACTGTTGAGATGCTGGGCAGGGCAATTTTGGGGTTTTTCTTGAACCAGCCAGCGCTGGGGTGGGGAAAGGGGCAGAGGAGGGAGTGCTATGGGCTCTGCAGTGTGCATCAGCCCTGAAGTTGGCTTATCTGTAGTTTTTGCTCTTGCGGACTTCTGCTGTGAGGTTGTAGCCCTGCACAGAAGCCCCTGAGCTATTTTGCAAATCCAGTTTTGGAGGCCTGTTTCTTTCCATATGTGTGTTCTTGGGTTTATTTTCTTTCTTGTGTGGAAATAATTGTATTGCTTGTTTCTTATGTTCTGGCTTTGACTATGAGGAGGAATGTATTCAGGTTTTTTGTGTTTTGGTGTTTTGAGCTTTTTATCCTTCTACAGCAAGCAGTGCAGTTTCTGCTGTTAAAATATTCTGGACAGCAGTTGCTGCCCACGTACAGCACAGAAATGTGTGTTTAGTGGTTGTGAGGCATGCTTGCTCTGGGTGTGCCGCCTTGTTTTCTTCAGTGCAAGTGTCCATGTATATGATTGGCCATAATTTATCATTGCCATTAAGCTAGAGAGGTATCATTTTCATTAGTAATTTGTGCTTTGTGCAGGCCAGAATTATATACATTGACTCTTGATTTTGAAATAAGTTTTCTCTTGGAGTTGCGTGTTTCTTGCAGGACAGAGGCCACAGCGTGAGGAGGGAGCTGCCTGGATTGACACTGGGCTACGGCAGTGCCATAGAAGATGCTTAGTAGTGAAGAAGCTGATGGCTGGGATATCAGCTCAGTTTTACCACAGAGATAGGAAATTAATTTAGGCAGAATATGCCTCTTCTGTGCCTCAGTTTCTCCACTGGAAAATGAATACAGCATGACTTGCCTTTTCGCTGCATTGGACATCTTGCAAACTCTTTAAACTCTGTGTAATGAAGTCAGAAAACATACAAATACGAGCATTGGAGAAACACCTTAACTGCAAGGTGTGGTGAGATCCTAGCGCCAGAGTGGTGAAAAGCTTAGTGATGGTGTGTTTCCAAGCTGTGCTGAAGCAAGCACTGAGATGCCTTAGATACGGTATGCTGCGAAGTTCAGCATTAGTTGGACCTTTGCCTGCAGGCAGTGCTGAGAGCAGTTTCTTTTCCTTAGAAAGAAGGATAGAAGGGGTTTGTGAGTATGTCTGCGTGTTCATTAGGAGCAAGCAAGAGTTACCTCCTTCCTCTTAATGTCTTCTGTTGTATCTGTGATATGCACAGGTGTGTATGAGGCAAGAGAATGGGGGCAAGACACAGCCCTGCAGTAGCTAAATCCTGTCACACCTTTGTGTGGATTGGTATTACTTGCAATTTTCTAGGTCGTGTGCACCATTAAAATGATTTCCATGCCTGTGTTTGGAGAATCTACTGTGCCTATTTTCGTTTATACCCATGTGACTGATCCAGGGCCATATGTTAAGAATATAACTGCTTTTTTTTAAAAAAAAAAAACATTGATGTCTAAATATATCTAATAAAAATGCAGACTGGAGCTCTTCAATGAGGCAATAAGTCATTCCTGCCTCTCTTCTTTTTAAGACAAAACCACCTCACACACTGGCTTCTTTTTTGTATGGACTTCTGCTTTGCATTTCTACACATTCATCATAGCATGAAGCCTCTCACAAAAGGCAGTAAGAAAAGACTGCTGAACAGACCGTTTTGGCGTGCATAAACCTGGACTCTTGCAAAGGGAAAACCCTGAGCTTTAGCGGGGGAAGCCACAGGCTGTGTGTGTGTGTGTGTGTGATGATAGAAAGTGTTGTGGGGAAAAATAAAAAATGTAGTGCTGAATAAGTTTAGCATGGTCTTGAACTGTACAGCTAAGAACAGGAGCCATTAGGAAGCAGTTTGCAAGGGCAAGTATTTCCAGTTTTGTTCCTTCCCTTTGCCAAATTTAAGTGATTGTTGGAAGTTTCTGCCACCTGATGAAAAATCTTTTTTTTTGTTATTGCTGGCACCAAACTTCTTGGTTAAGTCAGTGGTCAAGGTTGTGTGCAGCAGCATGCGAGTGGTGGCTGGGGTGCATGTGGCACTGCTGGACACTGATGTACGGATCTCTATATGGTTCTGATTTTGAACCTTTGGTTCTGGGAGGAAATAGCTCTGCTACAGGAACAGCTCTGGTTTGCAAGTACATTGCTGCGCATGCTGCTCCAGCAAATGTACCGTGGTTGTGGTTTGACAGCTGAAGTCAAACTACGACTGCTAAATCAGATTACGCTTGCACATGGTGGCTGGGTGTGAAATCCCGGGTGGCTGAGTGGCACCGTCACCGACGCACCGCTGTGCGGTTGCACAACATGTTTTCTGGAGCGGCAGAGTTGTCTCCCCGAGTTGCCGTGCCTGAATGCTCATTTGCGTCCCAGCGCTGCCGCTCGCTGCTTCTGCCAGGACATCTGTTCGTGGGTTTGTCCTGTAAACTGTGCAGCTGAAATGTCCGAATCGGGGAAAAGAAAAGCTGCACTTGTTTTGGAAGGGCTGCTTCTTTTTTTTCACTGCCCACAGGTTGATCCTGCATGTGGTCAGTGTGGTCACAAGCTCTAAGTTGGGGCCCCACTCTCCTTTTGCTAGAGAAGCCCCACCACGTGGCTACACACCAAGATGTGCTTCACCAGGCTTACAGAGGAAGAGAAGGAGAGAGAGCCTTAGCAATTCCAAGTTGTGATTGTGGATTGAAAGACAGCATTTTGGCATATAAAACAATAGATGAGTGAGTCATTGTTTAACCGTGACGTATGTCAGAACAGCTGATAAAAGTCGATGAGTTCTCCAAAATGCTGGCCCACATGAAAAGTTTGAGAGAAGGTAGTCTGGGTTGTGTTTTTTAATTTAATGATCTCTTCAGGTGGGCAGTCAAACCCTACTAATCAGATTTAGCAGGGCCTTGCATAATAAGAGGTGCTTTATTTATAGGCTGCACATTCACTCGTAGACATTGAGGCACAATGATAAATTATTTCACTATAGATATCCAAAGAAGTGAGCCAGGTGCTTGCTGGGCTACGTTGTCTCTCTGCTTCCCAGCTTTGCATGTCCTCTCAGTGACTAACTCACAAAATCCATCCGTTTGTAGAAGTGGTCTCTCAGTTATTAATGTTAATTAGTGAGGTTCTACTCTGTGACTATTCCTGTAGTATGCTCTGTCGTGGAATCATAGAATCATTTAGGTTGGAAAAGACCTTTAAGATCATCTAGTCCAACCATTGACCCTACTCTACCAGGTCTGCCACTAAACCATGTCTCTAAGCACCACATCTACACAACTTTTAAACACATCTAGGGATGGTGACTCCACCACCTCCCTGGGCAGCCTGTTCCAATGGTTGATAACTCTTTCAGGGAAAAATTAGTTCCTAATGTCCAGCCTAAACCTCCCCTGGTGCAACTTGAACCCGTTTCCTCTTGTCCTATCGCTGGTTACTTGGGAGAAGAGACCAGCTCCCACCTCACTACAACCTCCTTTCAGGGAGTTGTAGAGAGCAAGAAGGTCTCCCCTCCGCCTTCTCTTCTCCAGACTAAACAATCCTAATTCCTTCAGCCTCTCCTCATAAGACATGTTCTCCAGACCCCTCCCCAGCTTTGTTGCCCTTCTCTGGACACGCTCCAGCACCTCAATGTCCCTCCTATACTATGGCGCCCAAGACTGAACACAGGACTCGAGCTGCGGCCACACCAGCACTGAGTACAGGGCCACGATCGCTTCCCTACTCCTGCTGGCCACACTATTCTTGATACAGACCAAGATGCCATTGGCCTTCTTGGCTGCCTGGGCACACTGCTGGCTCATGTTGAGCCGGCTGTCCACCAGGACCCCCAGATCCTTTTCTGCTGGGCAGCTTTCCAGCCACTCCTCCCCAAGCCTGGAGCATTGCCGGGGGTTGTTGTGACCCAAGTGCAGGCCCCGGCACTTGGCCTTGTTAAACCTCATGGATTTGGCTTCAGCCCATCGATCCAGTCTGTCCAGATCTCTCTGCAGAGCCTTCCTACCCTCAAGCACATCAACAACTGCCGCTTAATTTAGTGTCAAAACATACAAAGTGCTAAGCTCTTCACCCATGTAATGAGCATGTATATAGCTGTATTGTTAATTAGCTGCATCCCTCCAAGGACATGTGCCCCTCTTGGGAATGGTAGTTTTGGTGTTTAGCTGCTTGTGGTAGTTAGAGCAAGGCCCCTCTGAGACTCGCTTGCAGATTTGTGCCGGAGTAAAGTTGTCAGATTTTTGGACTTTGTTTTAATCATTAGTTTCTCCTCTGTGCATTCTACTTACTGAACAGTGCAGTTTCTAATATTAGTTATTTTCAGATTTGTCATTAGTACCTTGTTTTAATCAGTGCCGACAAAGCACCTGACTTGATACATGCGCCAGGTAGGGGTCAGGATTTAAGTGTTCTTCAAAAAAGCTTTTATGCTACAAGAATGGTCCTTCTTGTACTGACAAGTTTTATATCTCTGCCTTCTAATAACCATCCTGTGGTACCACCTTCTTCCGACTTACACAAACAACTCTGTTCCAAGGAGAAATTTGCCCCTGAAAATGTAGAAGTACCATTTGTTCTGCAAAGTTCAACTAGGGCTTTATTATTGCTCTGATTTAATATCCTTGCTGATGGGATGCTCCCGTTGTGGGTGTAACATCTTTGAGAGAGATCTTCTCTCTACAACTTGGTAGAAAAATCCTCACACACACACACACGCCTTGTTTTAATACTGAGGGAAATAGAATGGAAGAAAATTATAATCCTTGCTGTACAGGTAAATAATTTGGCTGTAAATGAGAACCCAAGTTATACTTTAATTTTTATGTACGTTCAGGATGAAAAAGCAACATGAGATCAGCAGGTCTTTCCAGAAGAGGAGGGTTGTTCTCAAATATGTATGCTTTGTCCCTAGTTTTACGTTTTCAGTATCATCCAGAAAAGCCTTAGTTTTGCCATTTGATTGTAATTTGCATTTAGATTGGCTGCCTGAAGGGGAGTCGCTTGCAAGGGGAGATGGGGCTATATGGCTCGAGTCTCTTGCAGATCTGGCTGAAAGTAATGGCATTTACATAAAAACCATTAGCTCTGTTATTGATAAACATGAAAGGCATCCATTTCATTTAATTTTCTGATGAGGAGTCTTTAATACAAGCATACAATAGCACTGCAGTAGTAACATTCCTGCCCCCCATCCCTCCTTACTGACCTCTTGTTGTTTTAAGGGCAAGTTTTGATTGGGATTTTGTTGGTAGAGAGCTGTGGAGTTATTTCTATTCCAATTCACTGAAGTAGCCAGTTGTCTTACTACATCGTAGGGAATTATTTAATGCACGTCTTAAGAGGTGTCTCTATTAATTGAACGGGGATTTAATGTCTCCTTGAAGCATAATTGGTCTGTGTGTGATGTATACTAACATGTATGTCTAGCAACGGGTTTTCCTTTTGTCTGCATCCCAGCGCCATTCGGTGGGTAATCTTTTGCTTAGTCAAAATGGGTTATGCAGAAGTTCAGTGGCTCCTTATTAAGGGGATAAAGTGCGTTGAAACAACAAGTCTATTAAAAGAACTTTTTGGTGCACGCTAAATCACATCCCATCTAATCCTTCAGGACTGTGTCTTGATAAAGTAGTTTTTGTGGCCAGCGAGGAAGAACTTGTTTTCCTGTGTAATGCTCCTGACCACGTGTATAACGGCGCATTGGTGATCAGCATGTCAAAAAGAGCTGTGATTCACTGTCTCTGTAGTAACTGGTTTTGTGTAACTATTGCTGCTACTATCTTACATCTTGCTTTACTCTTACATTGGATCAGGTCTGACCTTCTTGAGAGCCTCCAGAGGCAGCTGGTGCCATGGTTGTTTTCAAACATCACAGCATTTGCTTAAGAGACTTTGCTGTGAGCTTTGCGAACTCTTTCAGTTCTTGACTTCAGTGTTATGGGTGTGTGTGTGTCTGTGTCTGTTTTGCATTGCTCAGCTGGCCTACTTCTTGATTTTTTTAATTTTTTTTAATTTTTAAATTTTTTTTGGTCACTTTGTCTATATTTACAGCTTTTTTTCCTCTCTAATAGGCTCCAGACAAACGAGTAGAGAGTTTGGTACAGAAGAGCGACAGATTCCAGTTTTCCAGTTGATCACCTTGTACAGTGAGTACCTTAACATTTCAAGAATAAGATTTTTCTATAGTGCCTAATGTTGGCTTAAAATTGACTTCACTGGGAGCAGCATTAAGTCTGCATGCTTGGACAATGTCGTCCTAGAAATACAAGCTCCCTTGGCTTAACTCTTGTTTTGGGAGAAGTAGATGTTGACGGCTCCAGCTCCTTTTATCTGAAGTGATAAATTTTATTTGTATCCCACTTCTAGTAGTGTGCACGTTTCAGCAGAGCGGAGAACTGATGCAGTTATGTCTTCTACCTGCTCAAGGCTGTGGGGAATCAACACTGAAGGTGTTGCCACATAATTTAGCAATGTGTCATGTGCGGCTTCCTGCGCTGCAGAAGAGAGGAGGCTATAGGGTCAGGAGAGCAAAGGTTCACCTTCTCTATTCCAGCCTTGTTGGAGGTGAGCTCGTTGAGGAGGGTGGGTGAGGGACCTGCCACGGCACGTGTAGGGGTTACTCATAAAGGCATGCTGTGAAATCAGGCAAACGAGGCTTGACTTGTGGGCTGGAAAGGGTAAGAAAAAAGAACTGGAAAGTGTTGCCTAGTTCATGGTAAGGATGGCAGATTTTTTCTGAAAGTAGAGGAGAAAATCATTATGTCATGGGGAATTTTTACACATTAAAATACCTTGCATGCATGCTAATGGGCTGTAATAACCAGCCCATGCTTTATGAGGTGTCTACAAATATTTTTAAGCTGGCTACTGTGAGGGACTTTAGCTAGTAAGGACTGGTTCCTTGGAACATCTTGGCCCATCTGGTGCAGTGGCACAGGCAGACTGAACTAGTTAACTGCCTGCTGTAGGTGTCAGGAAGCCAGGAGGACACTCAGCTTCTGGGTGGGAAATGCAGGCGCAGACCCAGCAGGGGAGTGTGGGAGCTGCACTGGTTGACTGAGACCACTGCACAGTTAGGTTTATTGTAACAGTCCTAGCAGGTGACTCCCTTAAGGATAACATGGGATGATGAATTTTAAAACTGAGGGTGTTTGTTAACAAAAGACATGGATGGAATAATACACTTTGAGACTGGATTGTGTCATCAGGCTGGTTTAAATACATCCTGGGAGCAGGGCAGAGAATTCCTGTGCTTCTGTGCAAGAAGGAGAAAGAGGCTTGCTTGTTTGTGGCTTCTTAACTTCTCCTATATCTGACCAGTGTAGTGTGACATGCAGGATGTCCTTGGTCCAGGTGTTCTATTCCTACTTACTAGAACGTTGATTTAGCTTGTTATGCTTCTGGATTCAGAGCAGTCTTTTTACCCTACTTCTGTTACGTGCCAAGTGCTGGTGGGACTCTCCTTTCAGCTGGTACATAGCTACTGTAACTAACGCAATGGTGAATAATAAAACTGGAAGTAGCAGAGAGGTCATGTGAAGAACAAATGACACTGTTATTGACCAACGGTGCCATCATGCCATGGTCTTAATCGACAGATCTAATCCCAATGTGTGTTTAGAGTCAGATCTGCTGACTTCAGTAGCTAAAATAAGTCGATAACATTGAATTCTCTTTCTCCTTGCATATCTTAAGTAGAACATAGTAAGTTGCAGCCTGACAGCTGTGCGATCCGCAGAAGGCCACAGGGCTGCATAGGCTTCCCCGAGGGCATAATTTGGCCTGCAGAACACTTATTATGGCTGGTGTCATGTGCAGCAGGCTCAGCATTGACCTTCAGAAACTGTTATGTATTTGAGGGGCCTGATGGCTGGAAGAATGAACGTAGGAGACAAGGACTTCAGGTTTGGAGTCCTTTTGTAGGGCAGAAGACTGATTAAAGCAAGAAGACTGCGTGTATGAATTGAGGTCAGTAGGAGATAGCTGAGCAAAGTGCTGTTCTCGGCAGTGAGCTGGAATGGAAGAGATGCCAGAAACACTGTCTATGATTTTCATGGACCAGAACGGGAAAATAACCTGTTTCAAGGGAGTCCTTAACAAGTCATTCTTATGCAAGACTGTCTCTATGGCACTAAATATCTAAATAACTGAGCTGCAACTGGAATATAAAAATATTTTCAAGAGACTCATCTTCAAGCATCACCTGAGGCTTCCTGGCTTGGCAGCACAGCTAAGTATTGCGGGAGGATGTATTGCAGGTCCCTTCCTATGAGGATGTGGCATCATCCGTATGAACGTGAGCGTAGGTCTGATGCTTCCTGTGCAACCACCGGGCTTAGCTGTGTATGTCCTTGTGTGGTCTTTGTCTGCTCACAACTGCATTTAAGAAGGCTATGCAGGAGCGGTTAGTTTGGTATTGGAAGGAGGATTTGTGCTGCCTGTACCTCCTGCCTGGAGTCCTCCCTGCTTCTTGCTGCTGCTGCTCTCAGAAGATGCTATAGACTCTTGCCTTCTTCATTAAAAACTCAGAACATTGCAAACAAACACCTGAGCTGTGGGAGGCCAGAGGACTGCCCTGTCTCCAGCAGTGGCTGGTAGAAACAGCCTTCATCTCACATCAATTTATTTAGCTCTTATTTGAACCCACATGTGCTTTTGGCCTCTGTGCTGTTACCAGGCATTTCGAAGTTTAACTATAACTTTGTGTGATCAGCCACCTCCTTTTGGTAACCGAACCTGCTGCCAACTAGTTTACTGTAATAAGCTCCTGTTTTAGGGAATTGTTGTTTGCATGTTTGCCAAGTCCACGCTGGTTTAGGTTCTGTAGATCCCTACTGTGTCCCCTGTCAGAGGTCTTTTTCCCACACAGAAACGTCCTAATTAATTCAACTGTCCTTACAGAAGATGCTGCATGTCCTTGACCATCTTCATTACTCTTCTGTCCTCTTTTCTTTTGACGGTAACTTTTAGTCATAGTGCATGTCTTTTTTTTTTTTTTTTTTTTAATCTCCTCTCAAATGTTCTTACAGTCCTACTTATTAGAAGCTTGAAAGAACCATTATGTTTCTGAGGGCCTGTCCTTTTGCTTCAGTTCTCTGTATTTATAACCCCGGAAAAGAAACTAAGAATTTTGTATGCTCCACATAATAATAAGCCATAGACTTTTTTTTTTTTTTCTAAAAAACGGAAGTTTATGTGTCTAATCTAAAGACTCTATCAGAAAAGCTATGAATAAACCTGATACGTTTTAGTGCACTGAGTCACTAGAACAATATAGTATTTAACAAGGAGCCCTGGCAGACAAGGTATGGCTTTGTGCTAAAGCTGTCAGCCAGGGTATGAGATGTATCTCTGCATCCTGCAGCAATTTCATGAAACTAAATGGCTGCTGGTGTGTACAGCATCTTCTAAATGGGGACAAGAAACACTCTGGATGTTAAACCTTCTCCCCTTCTCCATTGGTAAGAGGGGAAGTGATATGAAAAGAGAGAATTAGTCTTATTTGGGTAAACAGAATTCAGTGTCATAAAACTGGTCCTGCAAGGGAAAGGCATGTCCCCCCATCCCCTGTGCTTTGCATAAGTGATATTTATTTTATTAAAGCTGTGACTTCCAAAAAGTAGAACTGGAATACAACGTGATTAAAGTCTTAACATCCAGGGTTGCAGTCACAGGTCTGCTGTGATGGTCTGCAGACTGGTGTGCCTGGGGCTGTGACAAGTCTGTGGTTTTGTGTATCTGCCCTGACTCATATCTGTGGCTTTTGTGCTGCCCTAAGGTGAATCACGGCTCCCACAAGGGTGGTTAAAGTCCTGCCCTGTGGGCAGCCTGGGAAACCTGGGCCTCAGTTCAGCTAAGGAACGCTTGGGCGTCTTCCTCTTCCTCAGCACTGAGTCGGAGCTCCGTGGATCACCCATAGCAGTCTTTCCCTGTGTGGGGCTTATCTTCCGAGTCCCAGGGCATGCTCCCCCACACCTCCCAGCTCCACACCTATTCCTGCCACTGGGCTTTTCTCCCTCTTTCCTCTCTGGCACCTTCCCTAGTGCTTTCTTCCTGCTTTTAAAACCAAAGAACTCACACCGTCATTTGGGCCTGTCTGTGCTCTGCTGGTGACTTTTGTTCTGTTTGGAGAAGCCAAAGGACACGACTTCTGTCTGCCTCAGCCAGCCCTTTGTTTCAAGGGGCCCTTGTTGATCACCATTAGGGTATGGGTATGGTTAGGGTATGGTGACCACATCTGCCATGCCAGTACCATGCCAAAAGCCCTGCAACTCTTCTGTACTGGTCCATGGTATCACAGTACTGTAAATTAGACCTACAGGTGTGTGCCAACCAAGTCCTCATAGCACTTTTCTCCTGAAGCAGCTGGTGTTGCTACTGTGTCCAGGAAAGTATGTCAACAAATGTACAATCATTTCATTGCACAGATTTGTCTAGACACTGGTAATAAAACACCAGCTCCCTAAAGCCTCACCTGGTCTGCCAAGACGTGTCACCCTGGGCACACTGAACTGCCTTTCACAGCCGCACAGTCCTGAATCCAGGGAGGACACATATGGCATGAGGAGGAGAGAGGGAGAGAAACCATAGGTTGATCTGGAGTCTGTCACTACCCAGGGTGTCCCAGCCCCTGCTTGTTCGAAGTGAAGGACTGTTGGCAGGAGGTTTTTTCATTCTTTCTTTGCTTTCTTCATATATATTTATGGTTCTTTCTCATTCTTCTTTTTATGCATGCTTATGTGAAGTTGCAAGCAGCTAGCTTGCCAGCCCACAGACAGCCTACTGTAACAATTTCAGATGTAGCTTAGTGAGATAGTAAATTGAGAGTAATTTTTAATCTGGTTGGGATAAAAACAGCCAAATTGGCTGTTTCTCTTGTTGGTTTCAGCGTTATTTTTGGCTGGGCAGTCCTTAGAGGGTGTCAATACGCCAGACATCGATCTCTCTGAAAGAGGGATCAGCTCTTCCTGGGCAGCACTGGAAAACTATGTCTATTTATTTATGTTTTATTTCTTCTTAGTACATTGACTGAATAATATAGCCAGTATCGAAAGGGCTTGTAAAATGCTGAGTTACGTGTTGGACTCTTGCTCTGCTCAGGAAAATCTCTTGTGATGGAGAGACTCCATGTAGGGGAAACCTCATGTTTTAGCTTGGAGCAAGGGAAGGTTTGGAGACCTTGCTGGGATCCCTGCTGTGATCCAGCGATGCTTGGAAAGCAGTATGCTATAAATGGGGACCTCCGAGAAGCCAACTAGCGCCATCACCCAGGGGACTCTTTCATTTAATACAACCATTGAAGTTGAGACTTGAGGCTGCGTGGGACAATGCTGTAATGGTAGAGCTGTAACAGGCTGCCTTTGTCGCAGAATTACAAAGCCAGCAGTATGTGCTGAAGTGCTCCTGCTTGCTAAGCCTGTAATATCAGTTCGGGTTCTGTTCTCCTCCCGTCCCCTCCAGGAACTGGTTCATATTTAGGTAGAATAAGTCACTGTTTGTGTGTTTATTTCTTTTCTGCTTACAGTTCTTCATGAATCACATGGTGGGTTAGAGAAAGAGTGCTCAAGTGAGGCTAAAACCATCACGTTGCAAGCAAGATGCTCCATAATGCGTTAATGCAGGTCTGCAACTCTCCATTGCTCTTATTCTCTTGGTGTTGCTATTTTTTTCAGTATTAAATAACAAAGCTCAGCTATCCCCTGTTGGGCTGTGGCTCCAGCTCCCTTGCTGCTCTTTTCCAGGCTGTTTCTTGGGTTCATACCTGAACTGCTTCTGGGAGGGTATCTGAGCAGATTCCCCAGCTGTATTTTTCATGCTGTCTCTGCTACAGGGATAAGGTTTTAGACCGGTTTCTTTCTGCTCCCCTGTTTTGTGCCCCTATCCAAAAAGGAGGGGGGAGAATCTGATCATTCCTGTGTAGAAATACCATCCAGGACTTCCTTTTGAAGCAGGGATAAACATTTACTGACACTTTTGAAGCAGCAGAGATAAATAGGCAGAGAGTTACTGAACTTGTAGCTGCAATTTTTATGTTGAGGTAGAGGATCATCAGGCTTTTCACGTTTGCTGTGAGGGATCATTTTCTGCCAGCCTTTTCTTCATACTTATCTACAAGCATGGTTTGTGGGGGCCTCTCACTGAACATGTGCTCTCCACTCTAGAGATAACAATGGCTGATCAGAAACCATGTCCCCTAGAGGCCAGGTAGCCTGCTGGGGCGGTTTCTTAGAGCTATTTACAGAATGAGTTGGAAGTAGAGCTGGATTATGCCAGCCTGGAGATCTGTGGGACGACACAGGATCTTCTCTGCAAAATAAAAGATACCTTGGCTCTAACCTGTGTCCTGGACAGGCAAATAAGTCCAAATTCAAATTATGTCCAGATTTGCCAAAAGGGTGTTGCATGTGGATGATAGATCGTCTTGGAAGCTGGATGGAGACCAAGGATTTGAGCGTGCAGTGGATGCCACCTTCTAGTCAGACAAACCTCATTGGATCCAGCCTGATGGTTCCTTTGCTTTGCTCTGCTCCGTTTTCTTCCATCAAGCACCCCAGGTACTGTAGCAGTGATGTGTTCAGGAGGTGCTTTGGCTCCTGGGGAGCTTGTCTGTGCCAGCCAAGGGTAAGAGGGCTCCATGTCACGGGGAGCATCAGCTTCTGGGTAATTTGTAAAGCAGAGGCCTTGACTCTTTGTGCTCGTTAAAAGAGTCTATTGTAAGAATGGGGTTAGTAGCCCTGGGGACTGGCCAGATTTCGGTTTGATTTAAGAATTTCTGGCTTCCCTCAGTTTCTCGTGAGTGCAGTATCATTTGTTTATCCAAAACCAGGTACTGAGAGCCTGGTCTGTTGGAAGTAATTTAAGTATATTTGGACTTTGGCACTTAGGAAGGGAATGGTGTTCAAGACAAGAATACTCCAAGGCACAAAGCCTGAGAACAGCTTAAAACTTGCTTGTGATACGAAAATATTGCAGTATTTATTTACTATAATAAAGCTATTTCAATGTGGTTAAATAAGTATTAAAGGGACTCTCCAGGAGGTCTCCAGGAGGTTTGCATTACTACAGTAATGATTAGGAAGTAGGGAACAATGTTTGCCAGTAGCTGTAATTTGCTTCTGTGAGTCAAATCTATAGACGGCTGAACCTAAACACTTTCTAGATAGCCTCAGACTTGATAAAAGATTGATTAGTAAAATTTCAGTTTGGGTAAAAGTGCATTAGCTCACGTTGTCGGATGAAGCTTTTTGTACACCAAAGGTTCACGTGGTAGTCTGGAGAGGGGCCCCTGGGAACAATTGTGGGAAGCACAAGTGAAATCCTCCTTGCTTTTGTGCGAGCAAGGAAGCTTCCAGTGCAACTTGATCACAGAAGGCCCTGATATGAAAAGGATTTACTTTGTGGAATTGTTCTGTCATCACTCAGCAGGATAATTGACTTCTGATTAGGAAGAAAATATAGCTGAACGTTCGTGTTTGAGGTTATAAAGTCCTCTTCAAAAGGCAGAGCTCTTACTTAAGCAGCGACTGCTCTGACAAGAACAGGGTGCTTGCGACTCCATTATGCCGGTATTGATGTAACAGCTGTTGTTGTTTAAACAACTTGTTTCTCCCTCCTTCACACTCCTTCCTCCTCCTGTTGCAAATCAAAGGAAGAGTGGGAATCGGTGTTGTTATTATTCCAAAAATAATAACAAGGTTATTAAATTTTTCACTTCTGGAAATGTTTTTGTCATGTGCTTCCTGTACTCGGTGGGTCTCAGACCTGCTGCTGTCTGGGTGTTTAGCTGCTGATGCTGATGACTGGAGAATACTTATTTTTTTATAGACCTTTTGTTGTGGTTTGGGCCGGATTGGCCACCAAGGCGGACAACAGATGCTCCCCCCCACCTCTCTTCAAAGAGCGGCAGGAAAGAGAGAGACTTACAAGTTTAGAAGGAACTAAACTGCCTTAATGAAATATTATTGATAAAATAAAAAGGCAGTAATGAAATACATACAAAACCATATCAAGCTCCCAGGATGACAGTCACATCATCAGCAGGCACTGGGGAAGTCCCAGACTGGACTCAGTGATGGACAGGAATTGGATTCCAGATCTAGGTTCAGGATCGGGGTCAAAGACGGACAGAGTTCTCCTCGGACACCGGCTATTGAAGAAAGAGGCCTGACCCTTTGATCCCTCAGCTTTTATCCTGAGCAGGAGGCAGATGGGATGGAATACCCTGTTGGTCAGGTTTGGGTCACCTGTCCTGTCCGCTCCTCCCCGCAGGGGTGACCCCTCTATGCTTTTCTGCTTCCCACCCTCCAACGGGGCAAGTAATGAAGTTGGCTGCCCTTGGTTGTTAGAGCAATAAGGATAAATAAGAGCCTCTCTGCATCCCATTCCTTGGCATCAACTATAAACATGGGTCTTACCACTCTGAGAGTGAACAGTTTCTGCACAATACGCTGTTAATTTCAGCAGTTAGAAGAAGCCTAGCTAAAAAATAAAGTTACTGAACAAAATTGGTCCTGTTTTACCTCAAACCAGGACACCTTTCTTCTGTTACCACCTCGAAAGTGACACATGAGCTAAAAGCAAGCCAAGATTTGTACCTCCCGCAGGCAGCGGAAAGGCTGATGTGAAAGTCATGGGCATATCACTGCGGAGATGATGCTCAGAATTTTAGAAGAGGAGATCTTGGTCCAGAGTGGTGAGGAAGGGGTACAGCTTACCTCCCTGGGAAGACTCCTCAGCAGAACAGCTTTGCCTTCGGCCTCTGTGAGCAGGCTTCAGCCTGGACCTGCACTAAACAGTGCTGCAGAAAAACTTACCCAAAGACTTGAGTCTTTGTTAGTAATCATATGAAGAGTCAGATTATTGTTTTGCATATTAGTATTTACACTGTTGATAAGAGAGGGGGAAGATATTGAAAGCTGGTGCTAAGTCCATCTGGGTGTGGAATGAGTTCAGAGGCATTGCCCAATGCCTCAACCCTCCGTACAAGTGTCCAGTGGTGGCTGCAGCTCTGGACAGTATAGATCTTACAGGCTATAGTTCAGGTCTTACAAGGCAGTTCCTACGAAAGCATTTTCAGATTTATGTTGGGAGGGGTGGAAGGTGAATACATTGCTGAACTGAAACTGCCCCTAAGGAAAGGAGGATGCACATCTTCCCTTTCCCCTCCCGTCTCCTACATGAGGCCACCTGGATCCTCTGCTTCATCCTGCTGATCCAGCTGCTGCCTTTCCCTGTGGACAGATTTAGTGTCCTTTTAATTCTGTCTAGAGTGCTCACCATGAGGCATCACAGAGCTGATGCCTTTGAGGAGGAAAGGAAGCCTTCGTTAGGTCTCCAGGGAGCTAATTTATACTGGTACTCTTGGGTTCGCCAGTCAAGTGTGTCTTTGTTTCTACATGCTTTTGCCTCTGAGATCTTATTGTAAGAGTGAGATGAAGTGTCAGTCTGTGGGACTGTAACCACACAGTTCATAGTTTCGGATCTTTAGCAGGGAGGAGAGGGAGAATTGACAAAATGTTTGAGCTGAAATTGGATGTTTTAGCCTTCCTGGTTGAAGTTGGGTTTTGTTGTTCTCTCTCAGCAAGTTGTGGATTCTTTCAACCTTGAACCTTTAGACTAAAGCACTTCTAAGTAATTATTACTAGTTTATTTTATCAGCGATACTAGCAGAAGATTAGAAAGTGTGTGGGAGAAGTGATCTCACCCTTGTCAGCCCTGATGGGAGATATCACTAGTATTTTACTGTCTGATGCTGGATTTTATTTCAATACAGTAAAAAAAGTCTTAAATATTTAAAGAAGTGTGTGTTTATAGCTGCATCTTTTCAAGCTGTGATTAGAAAAAAAAAAAAAATTGGGATAGAAATTGGCTACTTGCTGTTGAACACTGAGCTTTGTCTAACAGCCAAAATTAAAAGTTTTATATGTCTGCCTTGAACACCGTTCATGCTCTCCCGAATCTTCCTAAAATGGAGCGCAGCCTGAATGGGAAAGCTTTTAAAAAGTCTGTTGGGAATCCCAAATCAGCAGGGGGTAGATAGAAATATCAACAGGAGAAAACAACTGTGTCTTCTGCACGCACAGCCTGGAGTTTGTTTTCAGAGAGGTTTTCCTTTATCTGGAGAAGGTGGAAATGCAGAGTGACTTAGAGAAATAAGTGGTGAAACCCGATGCCATTGCTGGGTCTCTGGATTGTTCTTCCTGCTCAAAATGAGGGCAGCAGGTTTTTTTTTCTCATGTCCATTTTATTCAGAGTAAGTGTTCCCGTTAGATTGGGTGTGTGAAAAGGTCCTGGATGCTATCTTGAGATGGATAATAAGGGAGTAAGCTGAGAGAGCAGCATAATTTATAACATGTGAAGTGATTCTCTTCGTAGCATTAATGAGCGGTGACCCAAGCACAGGTAAATTGTAGGGTTTTTTTCCCCTTTCCTCCTAAACCTATGATCATTTCCCTCCCCGGGCAACCTGTCCTTCACCACCATTAGCTTTGTCTCGGTTTTTGTCTACATTCAAAAGTTGAACCACTTTATCCGCAATTGATGTGTGCTCCTGTAGGGTGGAGAGCGCTACGGTCATATAAAAGCATTTATAATAGAATGGCTCATTCTTGTGTTGGGAAAGGAATAATGGACGTGAGATACAGCTTTATAGTTCTAAAGCTATCTAAATTTAAAGCGTGGTTGTGCATTGTAGCTGAGCTGATATAACGTCAGGCTGGTGCTGCAAGGAAAGGTTTTGCTCCCAGCGTTGTGCTCCCACTGATCTTTTAGTGCTGATACGTATCTGATTCCTTCCTTCTCCGTATGGATAGCTTCCTTCCCTGAATCAGCTCACTGTGGATCCAGGCTCAGAAGCAGGGGAAGAGATCTCTTTTCAGCAGCAACAGGACGTTAGATCAGCTGAGTGACAGTGCGAAACCACATCCTAAATGAAGTCTGTCGTGCCATTCGCGCGTGTCAGTATTTGAAAGGTACTTGCAGTTGTCGCTTTCTCTCCTGTGATAAGTGATGTGTGGGGCAGCCACGGTAAAAGCACTGCTTTCATCTTACTTTGTTATCCTGAGTCAAGTTACTTCTCCTGGAAATAGCTGCATGTGCTTACAGGCACCAAAATAAGTGCAGAGAGTTGTGGGCAGATCACTTGTATGGCACATGCTCTGTGATGTTCTGCGTGTTACGGCCAACTTGAAAAAATAATTTAAAAAAAAAAAAAGTTCTGCTGTTTCTTGCTGAATGTTGTTGGATACTTAATGGGGCTCGTTGGCAGTAAAGTGCTCCCTCCCCAGGGATCTTGCCAGAGTCATTAGACTCAGTGAAGGATGATCTGGAAGAGTCTGCCACTTAAGAAACTGCTGCTTCTCTGAAGTGTGGAACACTTGCTGGACACAGGAGCTGCAAAAGAGGCCCTGCCAGCCATCCCTGAGCAGCTGCAGGGGGATAACAGAGGTGTGCTTAGGATGCTGAAGGGTGGGCAGAAGGGTTACTGTCTCTCTCTGTAAATATGTAGTACAGGTGATATCATATAGGTGGAAAAAATCCCTTAACTTAGACAGTGATCTCCAAAAGGAAAGTGATATTACGAGGCCACAAATAAACAGCAACTAAGAGAAGGCGGCTTTTAGACATGAGATGTGCAGCCTTAAAATAGCAGTTTGGGTGGAAAAAGAGGGTGAGTTCAACAGCCACTTGGGCTCTTTCTTAAACATTTTGATACTTTTCAGAGAGGGCTTTGAGTTGGTGACTGTAGCAGGTTGTACTTGATGCAGGAGGTCCCAAGCTGTCCCATGCTTGTTTATACTCGCTATGGAGATTCAAGGCCACTGAGTAGCGCTTGCTGTGTGTGATACGTGTGTGCATGGTGTTTGCCTCCCGTGAGGGCAGGAGAGGGTGAGCACAGGTGGGGATTATTGAGCTGTGGAAAGTCATAAGGAGAGCCTGCAAGGTGACCTCTGCAAAATGCTTCACCTGCAAAGGGACGTGGGGCAAAAGTTTGCTGCTCTTCTGCTCGGTTAGGGCTTTCTTCTGAAAAGCATGCTCTTTCAAGAAGGATTTTAATGCAATTTCCAGCTGTTAATGTGGTAGTATTTTTAATGCTGTATTTTGAGGGAGAAGCCTTTACTGAATGTAACCTTGGGCAAAGTTTAAAACAAACAAAAAAAGTGAAATGGGAAGCGATAAAGAGTTGGCAGTCATACAACTATGGATTCGTGTGGGAAGGCCAAAAATGTGCTCTGCCTCTTATCGTAAAGAGCAAAATAACAAGGCCTGGCCCCTGCCCCTTGCCTACACAGGCAGAGGGGTACCGCTTGCTAGCTCTGGTCCTCCTGCAGCTGTAAGTGCTGAGCCTCAAACCTCTCCTTGAAGTTCAGAAGAGGAGGGCTGCTAAGATGGCCAAGTGCCCTTCACGTTGACAGTTTGGGGTGTGTGGCTGTGAGTTCGGGGGGTCTCCCTGTTCTCGTGGAGGCTTTCAGCCTCTGCCATCCCTACAGGCTGAGCTGCCCCAGGCCTTGGTGGTCCCAGGCCTCCCATCCTCTCCCTGTGCTGGATACAGGCATCAAGTCAGCAGTTATGCCACCTCCCTGCTGGTACCGGTCAGCTGCTGCTGCACCATGCAGATGTGCACCGTGTTGCTCTGCACTGTGTCCTCAAAGGGCGGTAGAAATCCCAAACCGGTCTGAAAACCACGAACACTTGTTGGAAGGACCCTGGAACAGCAGACAGGAAAGGTCAGTGCAGCTGCTTTGCATCGCAGTGTGTGTTAAAACACAGCGACATTTCTCATCTGGAATTGCCTTGATTCAGAATTGTCATCAAGATGAAGTGTACTGCAAATACATACATTTTTGTGGGAATTGCTTGGAATGCAGTGGACACCTTTAATAATGTCTCAATGTCTACCTCACTGTGTGCAATCTTAATTTAACTAGAAGCCAAGGGCATAGATGAAATTTCGAGCCAAAAAACTTTGTCTCTATCTATCACTAAAAACTAATGCATGCAGTCGAGGTGCATTATTTTAACCCCTCTATTACCACCATCCTGAGTGAGCAGGTTGGAGAAGCAGATTTGAGCTGGATGGCAAAGGAAGCAAGTGGCTGCATGGGAAGAGCCTGGACTGGATCTGGCACATGAGGCTGGGTGGAGCGAGCAGTTGGGGTTCCCTGTGGGTCCTGCCTCCCTGCAAAGGGTCGGAGAGGGGGTAACTAAATGCAGCAGCAAACATCTGCTGGCTCTACCCCAAATATTCCTGATGTCTCTTGGCAGTGCCAGATTGCAACAACACATGTAATACTGGAATTGCACAACCAGCTACCCGGTTCCCTGGCTATGTTTCAGGTTTTCGTGGTCTTAGGAACTGCCTCTGCCTTGGATTAGCAAAGAGAAGATGGTGTGTGGCAGTGACAAAGCTGACTTCTCAATGGTGGCCCCAGTATGCTGCGGCATATAGCAGCTTGGTTTTACAATCTGTACCATGGAGCTTCTATGGAAAGTTGCTGTGACCGTGCAAGCTCCCAAGAAAGGCAGTTGAGGCACTGGATTAGTCTAAGGAAAGCTTTCCATCTTCTGCATTTGGTCTGAACGATGTTTGCAGCACTGGACAGTCTCCTGACTTGCTGGGCACAGTGGCCAGATGGTGGTGAAACCTGCGCTGTGCCCTGTGTTACACTATAAACATAAATGGAATGTAAATTATATATATAAAACCACGGTGTAACTATGTTTGTGTAACTAGTGTGTGCCCTTGGGTATCTGAGCTCTCTGGAAGCAACACTGTCTGACAGCATTTCTGGTGGGCGGCCATATGTGAATAAGTTGACCACACTAAGAGATGGGCTTTTAAGCTGGCAGGCTGGCCCAGATGGCGGGTGAAGTGGGGTCAGAGAGCAGCTGGAAGTGTGGTGGACAACCTGAAAATGTCCGCACCTCTGCTATTGTAGGAAAACACGACATTGAATTTGAGTAAAATAGAATGTAGAGCTTGAGACTCAATGATTTGTGTGGCGGCTTGTACTCCCAAACTCTGATTTCCTTGGTAGTTCATTTGGGTGGAAGAATGCTTTAACTCCATGTACGCACCACGTAGAAAACCATTGGACCTGCTGTAATTGCTGTTGAACTGGTGTGTCCAAGGGATCTGCAAGAGACTTGGCTGCACATGGGCATCTGGTTTTGCTGTCACAAGTGAGGGACCTGTGTTTGTCCAGCTTCAGGGCAATAGATATCACTCAACACCTTACAGTGTTGAGTAAGGTGAGACAACGCTCTTCGCTGCAGAGATGCTCCTTCCTGTGTTCAGCAGCGTAAGGCAGAAGGGGTCTTTGTCAAGTACGTATTAGAGGAGAAATTAGAATGGAAACAAGGTTTTAAACTATGTATTTTACACTATTATCTTCATATCCATGCTTCTCCTAGGTTATACATATGTTGGGATGGGATTTTTGAAAACTAGTGGATTTTATGCCTTTTAGTGTCAACTCTCTGAATGTGCCTCCACTTACTCTTGGGTTTCCTTTCCAACTGCATCATTAAATGTATTTCCAACTGAAACATACACTTAATCATCTGCCTCAGGGTTTGTTTGTTTGGGGGTTTTTTTTGTTTGTTTGGATTTTTTTTGGTTTTTTGTTTTGTTGCTTGTTTGTTTTTTTTTTTAACGGGGAAGAACTCCAAATACGCGTATTCTCATGGTAAGATCACAAGCATTGGCCACACTGTATTTTGGCTTTTTAGCTCATGTTTGTTTATGAATACTCTTCCTGTCTTTGCAGATGTTTTCAGCTACTCTTCGGGGATCCAACAAACTGACCCTTCTCTTACATACAAAATTTTCCATGTCTATTTAGCAAATAATTGACTGGTTTTCTTTTGAGGATGAGCTCTCATTTTACAGAAGACAGCAGTACTGCTGCCCTGCCAGTGCAGGTGTCTCAAGTACTTTATGCCTCTCTTGGTGTTTTGGTAAATATTTCACTGCTCCTTTTTATCTCCACTGGTTCTCCCTGCTTTAACTCAGCATATTGGATTAAATTTACACTAACACTATTTTACCATATTGAGGAGCGGTGGATGTATATCCATATATAGACTAGGAAGTTTGTTTGCAAGGGTAGCTGTTGATGGCTAGGCATAAAGCTACTTTGAAATACTTACGTGTACTGATACAATGTCTAATTAGAGGGAAGATGGATGAAACCTGATTGTTGTGGAGTCGCAGGCTCTTGCCTTGGGCTCAGAGAGGAGGAACTCAGCCAAAGCTGAGGACTTGAGTCCCTAATTGGAGCATCGCGTGGGGGAGATGCTAGAAGTATTTCTCCTCCTTCAGCAGGAGAGGTGGTGTTACGACAGCCAGGTTGCTGGGGGTAATGAGGACATGCTCTGCCTACCTGCAGTGGGGCTCTTGAACTGGCAGCGTGTGGTCTGAATGTGACCCAAGAGCCTGGGACATTTCCTTGGACAGTGGCTTGACAAAGGTGGGTGTCTATAAAACAGCAGTGTTTGGAAGCAGCAATCCTGCAGGGAACAGCTCTCAAATCACGGAATTTTCAGAGTTGGAAGGTACCTCTAGAGATCATCTAGTCCAACTGCAGTGGGGGAGACATTTCGCAGCGTAGAGCCCAGTCAGTCTGGAAAGGCTGAATCACCGTCCTTGAAGAGGAAAACCAAAGGAAGAGCAGTTTAATTGTTTTGGGGTTTTGTTTTGTTTTGTTTTGATTTTTTACAACTCATAATGCAATGGTGTTGCTTTAAGGCTTGTTTGTAGTGCTCCTATTCAACTCTGTTGACCTGCGCCGCCAGAGGTGGCTTGCTTTTTCTGCAGAGTCAAGACTTCTATTGGGGCAGTGGGCAGAGGGAAAGAAGAGGTATTAACTCTGTCCTGGCTGCGTGCTGCACAAGGCTGCTGGACCGGAAAGGTTAATTTGTGGTTTTAGTGGTGTATATATTTATGGGGCACTTCCTAAGTAGAAAGAACAGATACCTTATGTAAAAAAAGTGCCTGAGATATTCATTCCCCTCTCTGCAAAATAAGAATAAATACTTCTTGATCTGCCAAAAGGGGCTGTGTGGGTTTAATTAACGTTTGCAAAGTGCTTGTGGATAGCATCTTTCATCTGAGAATCTAAAGGCAAAATATATTCTAGGCATTCTAGCTCAGCTTTGCAATTATTCCTCCAGCTGTCGTGAGCTGTGCCAACAAAAACTACTCTTCTGTCATCAAGGGATTGTTGATGCCTTGTGACTTGTTTTGATTTTGATATTCTCTTTCCCCCACTCCTTCTCCCCCCACACACTTGCTACACAAAATATAGCATATTGTCCAAATCTGGGAGAGAGAATAAAACCTATTATTTTCCATCACAAACTACTTGTGTCTTATGTTATGCCCTTTGAGGGGTGTGTGTGTCTTCTTTTTTTTGTTATTATCATAATTTATTAAATCCCAGTCACTCCAGAGGGGCATGCTGGCCCATGCACTGTCACTTTTTATTTTCAGGTGGATGTGAAATACTAGATGAATTCCTCCATTCCCTGGGCTCAGGTTCCCCTGAGTTCATACTCTCAGCATTTGGGGACTTAAGACCTACAGTTCTCCCAAATGCTAATTTTATTGCTAGCAGTACTTTGTGAAAGCCTCTTTGTAAAAATCAATATTACTCAAATTTAGTTTTAAAGGAAGGCTTGTATGTGTATAGTCCCCAAGAGAATAATATTAAGCCTAGCAGTTTTTAGATTAAATAGTTACAGTTTCAACCCAGGTTGAGGTACAGCCTTTCTACAAGACCATAAGCATATCTATGTAAAAAGGGAAAAGCACCTCTGCTTTCCAAATATATTCAGTGTTGGTGATACTTGCTGTGAGACTGGGTCCTTGTACCCTGGGTCCTGCTGTCTTCATCCATCCCAGCGTGCCCTTGCAGCACATCAGGGGGTTGGTGTTTGGCAGCAGTGGTTGCCCGCTGCAGAGCTGGGTGGGTTTGTAGGCGGGCTGAGCACGGGCAGCCTACGAGGGAAGTACAGATGTGGGAAACGGGGATTTGGGAACACTGGGTACCCCGTAGCACCCCCCACAAGTCCATTGCTTGGGTAACTGGCTATTACTTTATTCTTGTGAGGATTCATTAATCTTGACTTAAAAAACATAAGATTTTAATTATAAATTTTTAATTAATTTATTTTTTTAATTATTTTTTTAATTTTTATTATTTAATTTAATATTAAAAAATAAATATTTTTTAAAGCTTGAAGGATGTGCAAAATATCATTTGAAGTCTTGGAATGTTTAAGCTCATAATTATCTGTGGGAATGAAGGCTACAAAGAAATTACTTCAAGAGTAGCTATGTACGGCTGCTTTCATCAGCCTGTGTGTTAAAGCTAGATCTGTTTGTTTTAGCGCTTAAACCCTTGCTCCTGTTTGCCCTTCAGATGAAGTAACGCTGTGGGAGAACGAGCTGGAGTCTGTCCCACCGCGTGCATCTCTATTGGAAAGTGAGCTGGTTCGTAGTGACAAATTCTTTTATTATTGGCAAGGGTTTAAGAGCCAGAAAAATAAAATGCAGTGCGCTAACTTGTTTTCCCCTCTTTGAATCCCAAGTCATACATCGCAGAGTACACAGCAAGATGTGGTTATTCTCTGCCTGGTGCTTCTGGCTTGAGCGATTTGATGCTCCAAATTGAAATGAATTTCCCTGGTTCCCACTTAAGGGTACGGGGAGTTGTGTGACTTCATGAAGATTTGTGTCCGTGTTTGTTGGTGTGAAGTTCATTATGGGAGTAGAGATGTCTGACTCCCACATAAAATGTAGCAAGTTTCTTCTCCCAAGAAGAGAATTCTGAATTCTGTCAAGTGTGTTGTTGATGATTTTCAAAATAATAAATCTTGGCACGGTGCGTGCACTTCACTCCGTACCAGAGTCTGTGGTATTTGTTGGGTGAGGATGGCAGTAGCCAGAGATGCAGTCCACCACTACAATCCACCCTGTGCTTTGGTGCCTTAAAAGGGAATGGAAGATCTTTGAGTGATGACTTAACCAATGAGTTTGATTAAAACAAGAGATGAGCTCATGTGAACATCCTAATAATCATTTGCTCTTTTATGCAACTGCTGAAGTTAGAGCTTATGGCAGTACATTTCCTGCTGCCCCTGGGCTGCCTGTCCTCTGTGCAAGTGGTGCACTGAGAGGGGTATTCCCAATGCTGCTCTCAGCTGGGAGAGGCTTTCTACTTACCTTTTTTGCCAAAGAGCTCTGATGTTTTCTTGAGAAATGTCAGGAAATGTTGCCTGGTATTTGGAAACAATTTTCCTTCGCTGTCCCTTTCGGAAGGGGTTGGGTTTTCCTTCCTACTAGCCCCCTTTCCCACCTGATGGCTCTGTGTCCCATGTGTCCCATTTGTGGCCATGAATGTGGCTCTTGCAGCAACTTGGTCATTCGTGACCTGCAGTCCTGTGTGGGGGAATAAAGCGTGAGTGGCTTCAGGGAGAGACTTGGAGGAGGAAATTACGGAAAATACAAAAACTCTATATGCAAATTTGTTTCTGTAACCCTGAGCTCTGATCATGGGCAGTTCTGCAGTGTAACTGTCTTCACAGCTATGGACAAGTTGAGTGAGATGAGCAACTAGGGAGCTGTTGAGCCGTACCCCTAGACTGGGAACCAAACTGCATCTCCACCGTGCATCATCTTGTGGTTTTATTGCTGAAAAATGGGGCTTCTACTCTTGCTCTTAGGAGACTTTTTGATGTTCCAGTAGAGCTACATTATCTGAAGAAAGCTCAAAATTACATCTCTGAAATTGTCATTCTGTCATTCTAAGCACAGCCTTGTGTGTCATTGCCAGATGATTCCTCTCTCTTCAAATATGGGGAGCCATGGACACGTGTTCCTCTCTCAGCTGCTTTTTAGCTGTTCTTAGCTCTGGGGCTCTTGTGTTCCTGGAGCAGAAGAGATCAACAAGCAAGTTTGTCATCATTTTGTTTTCTTACATATGCCTTAATTACAGCACTTGAGAGGAGTGATTTTTTCCCATCTCTTTATCTTGTTTAGTTTATCACCTTGTAGGCCTTTCCTTTTGGGCTGGATTTAATTGGGGAGCTGCGTCTCAGGAACTTCAGCTGGTATTTAGTCATCCCTCGCATTCAAAGTTGGGTGGAAATCCATTCCTCCTGTTTGACCTTTTTGCTCTCTGCCTGCCCCGGTGGCCTTTTTCCTTTTCCTAGCAGATTTGCATTCTGAAGCTGAGTGAGTTACTCCCCCCTCACTGCTGTGTTGTGTTTTCCCTAAACTGGTATGATTGATTCAATTCATACCCTCTAAGCAGTCTTTCTCACTTAACAGAGTCAATGCAGTAAAATGAACTTGGAAAACAAATTTGTTATTCCTTAATATTTTCAAACTCCCTAGTCTCCCGTATTTATTTTTGTTTTTAACAGAAACCTCCTATTGAGCTCTTTTGTGAGAACTTTGTATCTCGACTTTTCTCTTAACAACCGGCTTCTGGGCTACAACACTCAACGCACAAGTGTAATAGCCTTAAGCATCGTATAATGTTTTCCATTCCCAGGATCTCTAAACCCTAGACAGCTATACATGCACAGTTCTGTAGAAATACAGCCATCTGGGAGGTGGAAAGATGATTTTCGGCTAGAAGAGCAGTATCACACTTCAGTCTGGGAGCAGAAAGTTGGGCCGAGGCAACTACAGGGTGTTTGGAAGAATTGCTGGGAGGTTCATGGCTCATCTGCATACGGATATGCAAACTAATCTGAATGCAGCTTCTCAGGTTCAATTGTTTGAAGCTTATGAAATTTAGTTCTTACTCAAAGTGAAATTTGCCTGAAGGTTTGTCTTAATTTACTTCCAGAGTCAAATTAAGCTAATTCAAAAGAAGGTCACTTCTGCAAATAGACGTTTAGTATGGTTGAACTAATTGGCTTGGATTAATACCCTTTTAGTTAAAATAGAGTAATTTTTGTTGAGTAGCCCTGTAGCGAAGTCAGCGTTGGGTTAGGACCCAGGAATTCTTGCCGTTGTCAAAGGGTTTTGACTTGCTTTTATTCATGCCCCGTTTCTGTGCCTTTGATGTGGGCGTGCTGGCTGGGCAGCGGGTGTTTTGTATCACTTACCATGTGTTCATGTGTGTTGAGTTTTCTCTGCACGCAGCAAATCCGCCACATCATGAAGTGAAATCTCCCTTTCTGTGTAACAAGATGCCTTGAGTCTAGCAGAGCAGTATGCGTTTTAAATTTAGATTTAAAGCAAATGATGTTTTTTTCCAGAGCAGTAAAGCAATAAATTAGAAAAGCTTCCTCGATACTTTTAGGAAATTACAATTTTTTGTTTATACTTCTTCTGAAATCTACGATGAAAACATTAATGCTTCTGTGACGTGTAAAGGTTTTAAAGATGCTCCAAAAATGAAAAATGGTCTAAAATGAAAGCTTGGGGAGCTCATGGATCTGTTTTCCCATGGAAAATGCTTTTCCCTTGTGGACATAGTAAAGGCTGAATAATCTTGCTTAGAACTTGATTCTCAGATTTCAGAGCAAGTCTGCTTTAAACCTTTTGAATCTACGCACATAATTCCATCCTTCCTGGCAAATGCTCTGGTGCTGGTTTTCCTTGTAAAATCAATAAACGGTGATAAAGAAGAAAAACAAGCGTTAAGATCTTTGAGTGAAAGGGAGAGGTGGTGCTTTAGCAGGTGCTTGGAAGAAATGAAATTTAAGCAATTTTCCTCATCTCAAGCTGCTGTTCTTTTTGTACGTATTGACTTTTAAAGTCTTGTTCATTCTCCAGCTCCTGCGAGGAGGGGAACACTTGCACTCATCTGAACTCTAGCAGATGGCTGTTAGGTAAGTGTGTGAGCAGGAGAAAGGGACCTACAATTTCTTTCAAGCACCACAGATGAAATAAAATTTCTCTCTATAAAAGCACCTATACATGCTTTTAACGTTAGACCTTGTATATTTTATCTTGAGTAGTCATCCTTTCTACCTGAATTATGTTATGATCATGGGAGTCGCTTTGAGAAACCTGGTCTACTTGGGCCACCTGTCAGAAAAAGGGACGAACATCTTTGGTCAGGGGCTTGCCAAGCTTGTGAATAGGGGTTTAAACTAGAGTTGTGGGGGGAGGGGAACCATAATCCATCCCACTTCAACCAATATGATGCCAATACCAGTAATGGAGGCCCAAAACCTAGAGAACGGTTGCAGGTCAACAGGAGAGCACCTGGAGTGCAGCACAAAGGAAAACTAGTCACTCCAGCCGGGGAGCTAGAGTCATGGAGGGCCCAACTTAAATGCCTCTATACAAATGCACGTAGCACGAGAAACAAACGAGGAGTTAGAGACGTGCACACGCCTGCAAGAGTAGGATCTAATTGGCATCATGGAGACATGGTGGGATGGCTCCTACGACTGGAGCGTTGGAATGGAAGGATACAGACTCTTGAGGAAGGACAGGCAGGGGAGACGAGGAGGGGGTGTCGCCCTCTATGTCAAGGACCAGCTGGAGAGCATGGAGCTCCACCTGGGGATGGATGAGAAGCTGACCGAGAGCCTATGGATCAGGGCTAAAGGGAGGGCGGGGACAGGTGATGTTACACTGGGGTCTGTTACAGGCCACCCGACCAGGAAGACCGAGTGGATGAGGCCCTCTATAGACAGATAGGAGCAGACTCATGTTCACAAGCCCTCATCCTCATGGGGGACTTCAGCCACCCCAATATCTGTTGGAGGGACAACCCAGCAGGATATAAGCAATCCAGGAAGTTCCTGGAATGCGTCGACGATAACTTCCTTCTCCAAGCAGTAGAGGAGCCACTGACAAGAGGTGCCATGCTAGACCTTGTTCTCACCAACAAGGAGGCGCTGGTGGGGAAAGCGAAGCTTAAGGGCAGCCTTGGCTGCAGTGACCATGAGATGGTGGAGTTCAAGATCCTTAGGGCAGTGAGGAGTGCGCACAGTAAGCTTGCTACCCTGGACTTCAGGAGAGCAGACTGGCCTCTTCAGGGATCTGCTTGGTGGAATACCACAGGAATAAAGCCCTGGAAGGAGGAGGGGCCCAAGAAAGCAGTCTAATATTCAAGGACCACCTCCTCCAAGCTGAGGAGTGATGCATCCCAACAAAGAGGAAGTCAGGCAAAAATGCCAGTTGGCCTGCATGGATGAACAAGTTGCTCCTGGACAGCCTCAAAGAGAAAAAGAAAGCCTACAGAGGGTGGAAGCAAGGACAGGTAGCCTGGGAGGAATACAGAGAAATTGTCTGAGCAGCCAGGGGTCGGGTTAGGAAAGCTAAAGCCTAGATAGAGTTAAATCCAGCCAGGGATGACAAGGGCAACAAGAAAAGCTTCTATAGGTATGTCGGTGACAAAAGGAAGACTAGGGAAAATGTGGGCCCACTCAAGAAGGAAATGGGAGACTTGGTCACTGGGGACATGGAGAAGGCTGAGGTACTCGGCAACTTTTTTGCCTCAGTCTTCACGAGTAAGGGTTCTAGCCACACCACCCAAGTCGCAGAAGGCAAAGGCAGGGACTGAGACAATGAAGAACCACCCATGTAGAACAAGACCAGGTTTGAGACCACCTGAGGAACCTGAAAGTGCACAAGTCCACGGGACCCGATGAGATTCATTTGCGGGTCCTGAGAGAACTGGGGAATGAAGTTGCCATGCCACTATCCAGCCTATTTGAGAAGTTGTAGCAGTCTGGTGAAGATCCTGCTGATTGGAAAAGGGGAAACATAACCCCCATTTTTAAAAAAGGAGAAAAGGAAGACCTGGGGAACTGCAGGCTGGTCAGTCTCACCTCTGTGCCCAGCAAGGTCATGGAGCAGATCCTCCTGGAAACTCTGCTAAGGCACATGGAAAATAAGGAGGTGATCGGTGACAGCTAACATGGCTTCATTAAGCGCAAATCATGCCTGACAAATTTGGTGGCCTTCTATGATGGGGTTACAGTGTTGGTGGATAAGGGAAGAGCAACTGACATCATCTACCTGGACTTGTGCAAAGTATTTAATGCTGACCCGCACAACATCCTTGTCTCTAAATTGGAGAGACATGGATTTGACAAATGGATAAGGAATTGGCTGGATGGCTGCACTCAAAGAGTTGCTGTCAACAGATTGATGTCCACATGGTGAGCAGTGATGAGTGGTGTTCCTCAGGGGTCGGTACTGGGACCGGTACTATTTAACATATGTTTTGGCCACATGGATGTTGGGATTGACTGCATCCTCAGCAAATTTGCCAGTGACGCCAAGCTGTGTGGTGTGGTCGACACGCTGGAGGGAAGGGATGCCATCCAGAGGGACCTGGACAGGCTTCAGAAGTGGTGCTGTGCAAACCTTACGAAGTTCAACATAGCCAAGTGCAAGGTCCTGCATGTGGGTTGAGGCAATCCCAAGCACAAATCCAGGCTGGGTGGAGAATGGGTGGAGAGCAGCCCTGAGGAGAGGGACTTGGGGGTGCTGGTTGATGAGAAGCTCAACATGAGCCAGCAATGTGTGCTGGCAGCCTAGAAGGCCAGCCGTATCCTGGGCTGCATCAAAAGAAGCGTGGCCAGCAGGATGAGGGAGGGGATTCTGCCCCTCTGCTCTGCTCTTCTGAACCCCACCTGGAATACTGTGTCCAGCTCTGGAGTCCCCAACATAAGAAGGACACAGACCTGGTGGAGCGGGTCCAGAGGAGGGCCACGAAGATGATCAGAGGATCAGAGCACCTCTGCTGTGAGGACAGGCTGAGAGAGTTGGGGTTGTTCAGCCTGGAGAAGAGAAGGCTCTGGGGAGACTTTAGAGCCCCTTCCAGTATCTGAAAGGGGCCTACAAGAAAGCTGGAGAGGGACTTTTTACAAGGGCGCATAGTGATAGGATGAGGGGTGATGGCTTCGAACTTGAAGAGGGGAGTTTTAGATGAGATATTAGGAAGAAATTGTTGACTGTGAGGATGGTGAGACCCTGGCTGGGGTTGCCCAGAGAAGCTGTGGCTGCCCCATCCCTGGAGGTGTTCAAGGCCAGGCTGGACGGGGCTTTGGGCAACCTGGTCTAGTGGAAGGTGTCCCTGCCCATGGCAGGGGGTTGGAACTAGATGATCTTTAAGGTCCCTTCCAACCTAAACCGTTCTATGATTGTGATGACTGTTTCATAAGCTGGGATCTTATGTACTATAATTTGTATGGACAGATCTGATTGCATCAGGAATTATTGTCTCAGCATTGATTTCAGCTTGTGGTTAAATACATGACACTTGTATGAGTTGCATGGCTGTTGTATGCAGCTATCAGTTGTCACTGACACCGTGATAATGCTCTTTTGTCATGAAGATTAAAATTGTACTGCTCCCTTCCCAAATTAATGAAATAATTATTTAGTTATTAGAGAAAGGATAAATTGGCTTAGTAGATGGGGTTTAATTGGCCTGATAATTTAATTTGATGTTAACCTGCTTTTTAAACTTTAAATGTTTATATTCTATCAGTTCATTTTGTTTAGTTAGTAAATGCAGCAGGAAACTTTAGCGTACCAGTTCCCTTTTTGCCAGGAACAGACACACAGCGAGAGCCACCCCAGCCTAGGTCCAGGCAAGCTCTGTGAGCCTCTGGAGGAAGCACCTCTCTGTCGGGGTGCCGGTCGGTCTGTTCAACCCAGACTGCAGGAGCTGCAGAAACATCTGGTTCTTCCCTCCTCTTGACTTGTGCTCATCTGTAAGCACTTAAAAATACGTCCAATGATTTGATCTCCTGGATCTGCTGTTCTTCACTGCTTACAAAGTCAACTCCAGGGCAGGACAGGATGATGTTGGCAGGACTTCCCGGAGGGTGTTATCCCTTCTGCGTAGGTGGTTGCAGGGAGTCCCAGTGCTGCACCATGAACATTTTGAAAGATGAAGGCTGAGAACTGTGGTTAAGGGGATGGGCAGTGTGCTGGTTCCTAGCACTTTTTCAGTGTTATGTGTTGGGTTCAGAGCAGTTTGGGGAAGAAGGGAAGTATTAACTTCATTTATTTTATTTTATTTTTTTCTTTAAGCCAGGAATATTTTTGGCCCCACAGGTCAAGGGTTTTCCCTAGGCAAGAAGATAGGAATTACCGGCTAGAAGCCCAAATCTCTCAGGGCCAAAAGCGCTTGTTCCCTTGGAGCTGAGATGTCTCACGGTGATACTGGAATATGCAGTGTAGAGAAACCTTGAAGTGTCTCCAGAACTGCTCAAAAAAGAGATTTCCTCAAATCTTTTGTTGTATAAAGTGTGTTTTAGTCATTGATGGTGGCCTGTTGGCAGGGACCTTTGCAATGAATGCTCTTTCTTCTCTTCGTGATAGGATCAAACAGCGTGCAGGCTGCTGTGCGGCAGGCAGTAAGTGCAGCCCTGTCTAATCCCTTAGAGAGCAGTTGCTGCCCGCCAGGGAGGATGTGAAGCAACTTCATGTTCTCTGTTACAGGGAGTTCATCTATTTTGTTTCAGTATTAAGTGATTAGATGCTCAAAATGCTAATTTGGAAGACTTAACCCCCATGGCAGTACTTATCTGCGGATTGTCTCCTCCACATCCATCCCCAAGCACTTCCCCCAAGTCTGTCAGGATGCAGCTCTGGGGATTGGGACGACACTGGCTAGGACTGTCAGTCAGGCTGTGGCATTCCTGTCTGTTCCCTGGCCTGAGCCCGCTTGGTGCAGCCTGGACAAGATCACGCTGTTAAACTTCCAGCCTACAAATCGGGACAGCTTGATCCCAGCTCCGTTTGAAAACGGTCCCCAGCCTGTGCCGTTTCCTGACCCTTATCTAGAGGCTCTTTGGCTCAGCTCTGGCATGATTTAACTTACTGCTATAGGCACAGGCCCTGGGTTTAGTCCTTGGCCCTGTCATTTAACCACTTGTTTTTTCTTCTGTCATCTCCCTGTCCGAGATCTTCCACGTGAGTGACATCTCTTCCAGGGTGGTGCATGGGGACCATGTTCTTGGGGCCATCTGTGTTCATACTGAAGTAGTGCACATGTATTGCCATTAAACTTGCTGGTGATAATTGGTCTTCCCATGAGAGGATTGTCCCTATTCTACTTTCTCTTGTCTGACTTTACTGTGAAAGTGTTGCTTTGTCTTTCTGTGTTGGAATGGTGTTCTGTAGTCCTTAAACTCTATTTTTGTGGTGTTACTGCCTGTCACAACAGCAGATCTTTCTCTAATTGGGCTTTACTCTCAAAATATTGGCATCATCATGCCAAATTCCATCCCCTGCCAATGTGTCCAGTCCTTAATGTGCAATGAAAACATGGGAAATCCAGACTGTTTCACCAGAAGGTTTTAACTGCCAGTTCTGGTCACAAGGTGGCCATCACCTAGGGCTGGGTGTGCAGTTCAGGGTGGCTGGAGAAGCAGTGCGGATAAAAACCCATGGTCTGCACCATCCAAGGGACTGGCTCCCCTCAGCACAGTTGCTAGGCAATGCTAAAATCGGGACCAAAAGAGGGAGGCAGGGGGCTATATATGTCTCAAATTATATGTATATGTTTTTAAACCATTAAATAATTTTTAAAAAGTGACATCTCAGGTGGTGTTAAGGTTTTGGAGGAGAGAGGATGAGGCTGCTCCCTTTCGGTGAGCAAGGAAGTTAAAAAGCAATAGGTTGCCTTAGATGATACCTTACTAACTATATTTCTTCAGACCATGGCTAGAACTCTAGACTTTACAAAAACTGTTTTGTTTGTTTTGGGTTTTTTTAGGAGAAATCGCAAGACAGGTACTGAAACCTCTTTGATACTCACGTTTGAGGCATGTTAAACATCTCGTGTTAGCAGAAGTAGACACAGTTGAGGCTAATACATAAAAACTTAGTAAAAGTGGGTATTTTACTCCTGTCTACTGTTACTGTGAAATTCCCATTTCAGTCTGGATATTCACTTTCCTTTTCCAAACAAAATTTTTATCTTCTTATGCATCCCAATCCGTAAGACATGCTGTGCTTCCAACCTTCATATGCACCTTTCTTGGATGGGATTTCTCATTTAAAGGATATGGGACTCTCTGGACGGGTACAGTGAAACCAAGTCAATTTGCTGATGTTCTCTTTAGTGCTTCTTCACAGTTTCTGCAGTCTGGAAGCGCACTTCCTTCTAGAAGCTGAATAAAATCAAAAGGAGACCTGAAACTTTTCAGTCTTGTGGTTCTTCTTTGCAACAGCTGGGTGCTTATCAGAGACGTGCACACTGGAAGGGATGTCTCAGATAGTAAAGTTAAAGCCACTAGCTTTTATCTGTGTAGCCAGTGGGTGTTGATTGCTTGCGGTATTGCAAATTCCAAAGTTGTTAAGTGAAATTATGATTATGTAGGTCAGCTAAATGCCTTTGAGTTGCCTTTTGTGTATACCCATTTCTTTTTACACCCATACTTCAGAAAAAAATTATGGCTGAAGGAGCAAACTGCTGTATACATGATGTGGGCAGCCCTTGTCCACCAGCACCCTTTGGAGTTGACGTGTGGGAAGGGGACTGTTTTGAATAGCTGTGCACAGGGTGAAGTACCTGTGCATAATTCTCAGCGAGAATTACGTACGGGTGTTCAGCCTTTTCTGTTTAGTTGACCCTGTCGATCATCTGTGAAGATGCTGAGATTTTAGCAGAATAAATGGTTGCGTGGAAGTCAAAACACAAGGGTTGAACTTACTCATTGGGAATCACAGTTTCTTTGTACGGCTGAAGTCTGGAGCCGGGTTTGTTGTCCCCAGTTTGAGCAAAGGTGAAGTCTGCATTTGAGCCTACGCTTACAAATACTTCAAGGGAGGGTGCCAGGAGGATTGGACCAGTCTTTTTGCAGTGGTGCCCAGTGAGAGGACAAGAGGTAACGGGCACAAACTTGACCATAGGAAGTTCCATCTGAACATGAGGAGGAACTTCTTTCCTTTGAGGGTGGCAGAGCACTGGCACAGGCTGCCCAGAGAGGTGGTGGAGTCTCTGACTCTGGAGACATTCCAAATCCGCCTGGACGCCGTCCTGTGCAACCTGCTCTGGGTGACCCTGCTCTGGCAGGGGGGTTGGACCAGATGATCTCCAGAGGTCCCTTCCAACCCCTGTGATTCTGTGATGCAGTTCTTGCCATATTTAACACGATTGCCTCTGCCGAAATGTCTCTGTCACATAAAATTTCCCAGGTTATGTTTCTTTTCAATGCAAGGGGGATTCTGCGGAGGCTTTGGAAAAGTCTGTGTTGTGTAAAATGCACAGTGCAAAATTAAAGAAGACACAGAGCTCCCTGTGCCATATGAAACGGAGGAACTTTAATTGAAGGCAACGATGCTTTGCGTTAATGGTATGCAGCTGCTTGTCGTTGCGCACCTTCGTGGCACGTTGAAGCAGTTAGATGCCAAATGTCATACAAGTCTCAGGACTTCAAGAGATTGGGGGAGTTGGAGGCTCTGTCAACTCTTGAATGTTTATTCATATGTGTGCATTGTCTGTAGTGCTCTTGTTCCCTAATGGTGGCTCTGCCTTTGGTTCTGGGATGAATCAGAACAGCTCGCTGGAGGACAGGATTTAGAAGAATCCGGGACTGAGCAACTGACTGAAGCTCTCGGGGCTCCAGTTGTGCCTCTGCGACTCAGAGCGATCCTCACGGGCCGCCTCGGCTGTGTCTTGCTGCTGGTCTGAATGGCAGATCTGCCGAGGAATGGGCCGCTGTGCGTGAAGCCTGAACAAATGGTTCATTTGCATGGTTAGTTCATATGTTTGCAAAGTCTGTTTCATGCTATAAAGCGCTAAGCTTCGTTTCTGATGAGCAGGTGTTTGGCAAGTAAAGAGACATCACACCATCAGCTGGGATACAGGAGGAATCTGCTGCCGGAGTGTTGATTCAGAAGTCGTGGCTGGTGTTCAGGAAACTTTTATTTGAAGAGTTTACTGAAGTTCTTTGCTTGCAAATGAAACAAGAGAAGCCTGCTGGGCTGCCAGTCTTGCGCTTATAAATGGTGCTGTGCAGCAGAATCTGTTTCTAGGATTCCTAGGAGGAGGTTGGTGATTCAGTTAGCTGGGCAGGTCTGAGGAGTCGACGAGTGCTGGGTCCTTTCAGCTTTGTGTGTAACTGCTGCCCTGCAAATTAATCAGTGTCTCCTTGGCTCTTCATTATTACGGAGTTATAATTTTGCCTTTTGCTCTTTGCAAAGTCTAGTTTAATACTGAACTTCGGAACATGACTCAAAGCCACAAGTAAAAATTTCACTCAAAGTAAAGCTGTAACTTCAGACCTCACGAGGTGCCATGAAGGGGGGTGTCAGGCTTTATCATAGAATGGTTTGGGTGGGAAGGGACCTTTAAAGGCCATCTAGTCCAACCCCCATGCCATGGGCAGGGACATCTTCAACCAGATCAGGTTGCTCAGAGCCCCGTCCAACCTGACCTGGAATGTTTCCAGGGATGGGGCATCCACCATCTCTCTGGGCAACCTGGGCCAGTGTCTCACCACCCTCAGCGTAAAGCATTTCTTCCTTGCATCTAGTCCAAATCTACCCTCTTTTACTTTAAAACCATTGCCCCTTGTCCTGTCGCTTCAGGCCCTGCGAAAAAGTCTGTCCCCATCTTTCTTAGAAGCCCCCTTTAGGGACTGGAAGGAGCTATAAGGTCTCCCCGGAGCCTTCTCTTCTCCAGGCTGAACACCCCCAACTCTCTCAGCCTTTGCAGTGATTTAGTCTCATCCCAGTATCCGGCTTGTATACAGTGTGCTTCTGAGTTGTCTAATGGATGGGCTTAGGCTCTTTTGCTCTCAATCACCAACCGTGCTATTTCCCCTGACTTTATTCTGCCTCCATGTATGTGTCACTCGAGTGATGGCTCTGGCTTGAGCAGCAGCAGGTTGCCCGGTCTGCTGCAGCTGGGGCTGTAGGTCTGCGTAATGCCGCTTGCTGCGCAGGCTGTTTCTCTTTAGCATTCCCATGTACTTGCGTGTGGGTTTTTGTTTGGATTGGCGAGCATGAATGATCATTTTTGAAACACCCCTGCAGATTTGAAAGCTTTCATGGTGAAAAAATGAAGTCTGTCTGCCCTTTCATCCTGGAAAGATTACAGAGGGGTTTTAACATTTGGGAGCTATCGGCCAAAAGATGCTGTTGGAAGGCAGAAGTACAAAGTGGGATTTCCTAAACGCAGCCTTGCTCTGACTCTGCCCTCACAGAACACAGTGGCAAAAACACCAAATATTTTTGTGAAAGCTGGAGCGGTCTTGGAAGGTCCCACCCATGCTGTATTCTTTATAGCGTATTTTCCAGACAGATTTCGTAGCTGTAGGAGCTGTGTACAGCAGAAGCCCAGCAGACGGAGTTGCTGGCTGTTCGTGCGGCCCTTTTGTAGGGGTAAGTAGGTCAGTGTTAGCAAAAGTGGTACTCGTGACACTTCACCCTGAAAGCAAAGCAGAGCTGTTGGTCTGTTTTCTGGCCACTTGCTTCATTCAGTGGTACGTGTTTCGCCTTCAAACTGGCGTACGATGATTAAATCCACGCGAAGCGTTGCTGTGACGCTCCCTTTCTTCCAAGGGTCTGAGCCGTGAATCCTGTAACACAAATATGCTCATTAACTAATTGGATCACTGTGCTGTAGGTAGGTATGGGTATGCAAAAAGAGATGGGGGAAAATGCTGGTGAGGGGTTCCCACTTCTGATGCATCTTTTCTTTACAAATTACCCCAGATTGCTTTTCTGGTGTTGAAGCTACTCTGAGGAGTTAATGCACTGTCTCACTGATTCGCAGTTGATGCGGTGCAATAGTTCTGAAGTGAAAGATGCACTACTAATTGGTTTTGGCTCTCTTTTTGAAGACCTCAGAGCATTTCACAAAGAACTAGCTCTGGCCCCTGCAAAGAAAAACCAGCAAAAGATCCTGGGTATTAGAATACGTTCAGTTCCAAACAAAGCTTAAACTTCAGAGCTACATGAGTAAAGTGTCAGAAGTAAGCATCCCTTTCCTCCTTCCTTTTATTGTGTTTAACTTGTGGGTTCCCCCCTCCACTTTTTTTTTTTTTTTATAATCTTGAAGTTTAGGTCTGATTGAATTTGAGGAGCCAGGAGGGCTCCACTAAGAGTTCTCGCGTGTTCCTGGCATGACTTGCTCCTGTGCTCAGGTTTTATTTCAGAGTCAGAGCTATGAAATAATTTAAGCCAGACCAGCGAAAGGTGCTTAATTTTTCCTGTCTCCCAGGATCACCTTTTGAGAGTGTCAAGACATAGGTCCTCAAATAATGTCCCTAGTAGTGTGGGGCTATGGGCATGGCTCAGCACGCGTGTCCCCTTTCAGTCCTATAAAAGGGGGATGGTTGGAGGGCGCAGATAGATCAGGTTTGTGTAGTTACGTCTTTTGGTCTTGTTACAAGCAAATTTGTAAGATGCTTTACATCCTGCTGAACAGGAAGTTGCTCTTGATTATGTTTCTAGTCTCAGCTGCTATTTGTAACCCATGAGATCCCTTGTGAATTACCGAGGAATGCTGGAAGCGAGGGAACCAGAGCGGATGAAGCGAATTCCCTGAGGTTGTGCGGAAGGTCTGAGACGCAGCTGGGAATAAAACCCCAGTCACCCGACACCCCATCCCTTGCTTTAACTACTGTACAAGAATTTCCTCCTACTGTGTCTCTAATAGAAACTGCAGGGCCAAATTAAGTGGGCAGATTGTAATCACTGCTGCTGAGCTCTCCCAGCTGTAGAATTACTGCAGCCCTCTGCTCTTTGCTACTAATTTGGAAAGTTTGCTGCCTCTTCCCCTCCAGTGCTCCACCTTGCCACATTCCAGGCTCTGCATTGTGAGAAGAGAGCTTGAATGACCACGATGAGCCCAGATGTTGTGTCTGGGGGCAGGAAGAACAAGTCAGCTACCCCTGATTAGTGAAGCTAAAAATAGCGAGGGCATTAATACAGATCTCTCCTTTCGGCTCGCTGGGCGAACTGGCCTCTCCAGATGCATCTTTATTACAGGAGGCAAACAGCGCAGGGTGCAGGCAGGCGGCTTGTTAGATTCATTTCTCGGCAGTTTCATTTATTCTTTTATTTGTATTACAGGAGTGCCTGCAGGCCTGAGTGGAGCTCAGACCCCCTGTTAGGACACCATGGTATGACACGGGTGCATTGCAAGAGACTATCCAAGCCTAAAGATGCTGTAGATGAATTTAAGAGTAAGCAAGGGTAGCAAAGGAAACAGAAGGCAGCAGCCATGTGACATACACCAGCGATAAACCTAGAGTGAGTTGTTTATTATCTGTTACCAGCACAATTAGTGTCCTCAGCTCATGCTTGGCTGAATCGTCGCTGTCACATGCTCACCTCGCTGGGAGCCCTGTGGAACGGCTGGTGCTTGGTGGGCAATTGGGAGAGCCATGCGTCGCCCTCTTCCTAATCCAGCTCAGGAACACGGTCAGTTCGGATAGTGGGTGCACTGGGAGATCTTTCAAAGTCCCTTTGAGTCCACTTTCCAGTGATTTCATGTCAGGGGTAGTGAGTGGAAGAGCACACGTGGGCATTTGGGGGACTGGAGAGTGTTTGGACGGTGTCTAGTGTTACGGCTGGGGCGGAGAGGGTAGGGAACAAGATGATCAAAGTAGCTTTTGTTCCCTGCAGCATAGATTATAGTAATGTTGCTATGGCCACAAATCTCCCTCAAATTGCTGCAGCCAATTCATGAATTTCCTTTTTTATTACATCCTAACATTGAAAACCAGCTCGGCTGCCAGAAACCTCTCCCAAGGAAATCTCTACCACTGGAGACATCAAGAGCTGCAGCAGAGGTTGGAGTACAGGTAGTAAGTATTGCTGTACTAGGGGGATGCTGTAAAGAGAATGTCTTGTTGCTGTAATTTTGTGATGCTTTTGAGGCTGAAGTAATTAAATTAATCCTAAATATCTAGCTGCTCACTATATCCCACGACTCCCTTTTAATTAGTTACTCCTGCCTCCAGGGTAATTGGAGTATCAGGATACCTGAGTTGTAGGCAGTCTAGTCCTGTAAGCTCTATCCCGCCCTGTTCTGCTCCCTGTGGTGCCTTCCCAAGGAAGCCGTGGGGGCCGGGTGAGCTTCATCGTCCCCTGCACAGCAGCAGGGTTCCCGAAGCCGTGCTGTGAGATCCCTGGCAGTGCCTCCTGTTGCTGCAGCGCCTCAGAGGCTTTTATTTTTTCCTTCTCTTTGTAGCTTTGCTTGCTCAGAAGAGAGCACGTACCCTACAGCGTGTCTTGGGCAGCCCAGCCAAGCAAGCGTCCCTTCAGCAGCCTTCGGCTCTTCGAGCCCCAGGCACCAGGGGGTGAGGGACTTTTGTTTGTTTTTCTTACTGTTTTCAGTCGAGTTCTACATCTTGCCTCGAATCACTCAGCCAGCAGAACTCTTGTCTTTGTGGGCGGAGAGGAAAGGAGCGGGGAGAAAGTTGGTTTTGGCTGCAGCACGGCTTTCTCACCCCGTGGCAGGTTTTGAGATGCCAGTGCTTTGTCGCGGCAGCTCCCAGATGAATCAGTCTTGGGGGGGTTCTGTCAGGGCTTTGGGAACAGGGCTGTAAACAAGACTCCTGAACACCACTCGTTTCTCCATCACTGACTGCCTTCTGTGGCCCTGGGCAAATCATTTAGCTCTTCCTTGCCTTAATTTGCTTAGTTATTGCCACCTGATATCTCAAAGTTCTGGTAATTGGTGGTGCTGGTTGTACATTGAGGCAATGACAAGGAAGCTCTCGACTTGCAGAGGGGACAGTTTCAGTGTGGTTCCCTGTTAGTCTGTAGCCAAATAAACAGCAAACTCCTGTTTGCTATGTTTAATATGACAACTTACAGGTGATGACAGTTTATAACACAAGGCTTAGCTGTCGGTGCGGGGTTGCTTGCCCATTCCAGCATGGATGCTAACAGGTGGTACTGGCATGACCTTGTTGCCTGGAAATCAAACTGTATGTTATTTTGATCAGTTTGTTAATTTGATGCTCGTTGAAACGTACCCTTGGTACTCGTCCTCTTCTGAATCGTGGGGTAGATTTTGCCACGATTTGAAGTGACAGAGCAAAAGCTTCAGTGCATAAAACAACGTTGTTCATTTCATGAGCTTAGACTAGAAATCTTTTGTGTGTCTACAGTGCGTATTATTTGACGAACTGTGAGATTTATGGTTATTAAATGTGATCAAGCCTTTCTGCCTGGGAGGAGAAATGGTTGTGCCCTCCAGTGTCTGAGTTAAGCACAGCTAGCATTTGTCATCTTTTGTGTCCGTTGGCCTGTTCTTCTTGGGCTGTTTTTTGTGGGTATTGTGGATCTCTTCCATGTAGCACCTTGAGTTTGCATGCACATATCAAAGGCTCCGCATTGGTGCCAGCGTCAGGAATAGCGAGCTTTCAGCACAGCAGTTGGGTTCAGCTGCCGGGTGGTATACGGGGCATCTAGGGTGAGATAAACCTCCAAGGTATTCAGTTTGGGGCTGGAGGCACAAGGGATGTGGGGTGGAGAGTTGGAGCGGCAAGGATGAGCATTTTGGGGTGACTCTACATAAAGAAGTAGGGGAAGAAATCCTAGTGTATCTACTGGAGCCTCCTGCAGAACTTCTCTAATGGGGGAGAGAGAACCAAATCTGGAGGAACTGCATGAGAAATGGAGTAAGAATTGTGGTGGAGCTGGAAGCTAAAGAGGGAAGTGTCCCTGACGAGGAATGGTGGACAAGGAGACAGGTTCACATTGTGGGCAGAGGTTGTGTGCCCTGATTTCATTCCTTTTTTTCCTATTTGTTCTTACTTCTTTCTCATGCCGTTTGCACTAACTGTACCAACACTTTGAGTTAATTTCTAAGAAAAGAAAAAAAAAAAATTAAACCGTTTCTGTAGCTTCAAACGCAGGAAATCCTCATTAGCTGCGGTGTGGCCTTATCAGCCTGTTCTCACGCTGGCAGTCTGAGCTTTGCCGCCCTGAAGTCCCTTCCCATGGCACAGCAGGCTTGGACTGGGCTGTTGCGGCTCTTGTGAGCTGCATATCTGGCTAGAAAAATCAAGGCTGTGCTGAACAGACAGACCCGGACCACTCTGGCACCCAGCGGCCTGACAAGTGTGGTGGTCTTTTGTCCCACATCCACGGTGAGTTCTCATATTCACCCCACAAAGCATTAATGTTCTTGTAACTGATTTGGCAGAGAAATTTATGTCCAGGGGAAGTCATAAATAACCTCTTTCCCCACCACTTAGTGTCCTAAATGTTAGCGTGACTTTTTTTCCCCCCCAGAATGTTGACTTGAAGTGTCACAAATGTGTGTTAAGGGTGGATCCTTCATAGCATCCTTGGCTACCTTTTGCAGAGGGCACAGCATGGAGCAAACAGCACATATGGCTTTGGGTGTTTCACATGAGAGAGACGGATCTGTTCCTCTAGCACAGGTGATTCCCTATCACGCAACTGAATACAGAAGGAATGTGCTGCTTCTCACCCAGGACTTGCTGCTTATTCCTTTCCTTATTTGTTGCAAGACCACCTTACTACCCTTCTCCCTCCAAATCATCTGCTGCAGGGCTTGGTTTGGCTCAATATCTTTTTTATAAAAAGCTTCCAGCGCTATTCCCTCTGCGTGCTACCAAAATATAAATAATAAATAACACGGATCCTCCTTTTGTGCATGTGTGGAGGCAGAGGGGGGCTGGGGGATGTTTTTTTGAGGAAGGGCTGTGTAGAAATCTTTCCCAGTTCCGTTCATGTAATCAGTGTTTAGCATTCTTATTATGTGCTTCAGCCCGATCACCTTTAACTTGATTGTTCTGAGATTACTTATCTGAAAGAGACGGAGGTTCATTATGTTAATTGGCTCTGAAATTACTGCATTAAATATCTGTAATTGGTATTATTATTCTGGTCTTGCTGTGTCCTAGGGTTTTCAGCGAGCAGAAATTAATATGGAAACCTGGGCTTACTGTTGTGGTTGCTGGCAGAGTCTCACGTGAGGTTGGTGTTTAAAGAGCCTGTTCAGTGCTTCTTTTAGCAAAGGGGGGGTTCGGCGACATGGAGGGGGGTAAGATCCCTGCTTGAAGATGTCTGTTTGATCCGGACTCCAGGGAGAGCTCCCTACTCCAACTGAGGTGGGGCCTCTCCAGCAGGACTGCTCCTGCTTAGATCCCAAAGTGCTTTTGGAGAAAGGAAAGCACCGCTTACGTTACTGAACCAGGGCAAGAGTGGCCTGAAGGCATTGCGGGGAGGGAAGCACCCGCAGGGGTCTGCTGCAAAGCTTGCAGCTATTGAGGGATTTCTGATTGCCCACTTGGGCTAATGGCCCTGGGATTAATATCACAGATTTTGTCTGCTTGAAAGAAGCTTTTTAAATCATTTTAGAATAAAAGCTGTGAGTATAGGGAGGATATGGCCACTAGGAAGATGAACTATGGATGTACAGCTGGAAAATTAATTTTAGGAGGGAACAAGTGTGGAGTAAGTTGGTGTTTCCACTCCTGACTCCACTGCCTAAAATTGTTTGGAGAAGGGATAACTTCTGCCAGCATGGTGTGTCTTGCTCAGCAGTGTTGACAGCACAATTTCTACCCAGTTATGAGGTCCTCTTACAACCAAAGCTACTCTCTTCCCTCCCACCTCTCCATTTTGGCCAAAACGGTTTTCTCCTTCATCAGGCTTTCTTAATGGTTACTGACAGTGTCATGAACTTGGATGAGGTGTGGCATAACTTGATCCTCTCTAAACTGCAAAGCACAGGCTTTCAGTAATCTGCTGTAACTCCATGCCCAGGAGAAGTTGTAACATAGGTTGGAACTTGGTGTTGGCGGGAGGATGCCAAAAAGAAAGGAGGGCTGCTGGATAATGGGTGAGAAGAGTAAGAGGGTTGGGGTAGGAGCCAGGAACTGGAGTAAGGACAACATTAACAGGTAGGAGATGAGGTGCATGGGGAGGAAATGAGGAGAGGTGTCTGAGTAAAGGGGAGGAAATGAGGGTCTGCTTTTGGTTCCTCCCAAGCATTTATTTCGAAGCACGTGTATTTATTTCTGTTCTGTTCCCTGGTGATCCCTCGGGAACTCGCTCTGGCAGAGGGCTGGAGGGCAACATGCTGAGGAGTGCTGGGCAGCTGCTGTTGAGTTCAATGGATGGGCATGGCTTCTTGCCCAGGAGTCGGGCAAGACACCTAGGAGGTGTTTGGCAGAGGCGTGCGGCCACCCTGGCTGGACTGGAGTAAGACCAAACATTGCCCTGTGTGTAGGGCATGAGAGTTGTTCCCTCCGCACGTTGTATCTCCTATGGTACTGATTTCACTTCTTGAAGCCTGATTTATTTGAAGAGTAAGTGTGCAGCAGGCTGTTCAGAGCTTCGTTTGAAAGAAAAGACCTGTACTGCTTGGCTGGGCATAATGTCCGTTTAGAGCAGCGTCCTGTGTGCATGCAGTAGTGAATGCTTAGGAGAGTGGAAGAGCAGGCGTTTGTAGTGATTCCAGTCCTATTCCCTCCTACCCTGTAGCAGCCAGGGACCTCCAGAGCTGGAAATTGCCAAGTAACCCGCTCTTTCCATCCCTGTGGTCCTGTAGATCAAACTGCTCCTACATTTGTCCTTACCAAATTATAAATACGTGCGGTCTCTGCAATACCTGGAAGATGCAAATAAAGCCAGGTGCTGATTGCACTTCTACCCTCACGTGCTAGCAGAAGTACAACTTCAAGGATCCTGCTTTCATCCCTGTGTCTTCTCCTGTTCTCTGCTTTTGCAAGTATTAGTTTGCTTGGCAAAAATGCACAGCTGTGCATCGCCTCTCCAGCACCAGAATAAGAGATGAGCTGGACTATCGTCTGCATTAGACATTGGTGATGCAAATTAAAAGCTGAATTCAAGCTTTAGAGCTTGCTTCTTGTTAAGGTGCTGTGAGTTGGAAAGACTATTAGAGCCATGGTATAGCTATATTGGACACTTGAGGGAAAAAAAAAAAGAAAAATATCGATTTGCAGAAAGCAAGCTACTTGGAGGCAGTGGGTAAGTACACTGTAGGCAAGGGAGTCCTTTTCCCACTCCAGCTGCCTGTGTGGATGCCTGGAGCTTTGTAAAGAAATTTTCCAGTCTGATGCACACATTGTAGAATTAAGTACAAACTTTGCTGCCACCGTTTTGAAACTATTTCCTTATTATTTCGATCTTTGATCAACAAAATCTCAAGGCTTTTTTCACCATGCCTCTGAGTCTTCTCTGAGCAGCACAATATGCTGTCAGCCTTTCCGTGAAGTCAAATTTTCTGAAGTTTTGCCCGTTTGTTGGGGTTTTTTTGTTGTGGTTTTTTTTTGTTGTTTTTTTTTTTTTTTTAAAAAGTATTCTTTAGGTTGAAGTTGGAATGATACAGCTTCCATCTGGGAACTATTTTAGTTTTAATTTGAAAAAACAGACCATAAAACACACACCCATAAAAACAGTTTGTCCTTTCCAATGTACTAGAAAATGATTCTCATCAGCCTCTTAAGGCACTCTACTTTCATGTATTTAAGCTCCATGACATATTCAGAGAGGTAGTTGCTGTGGGTTTTAATACAGGGTCATACATAAATTTCCAGTATAGATCATTTGGGGAAGATTAATACAGAGAATGTGTTAATAGTAAAGAATTTGAAGCCACTGCAGATTCTGCAGCACTTACTGTGCACAAGTAGCTTAGTGACCGTAAAGCTGCTCTCCGTTTTTGCTTGAAAATGAGATGTCCTCAAAGGATGCACTTATAACTTTGAAAATCACTCGTGCCTGTACAGCATGCATACCCCTACCTTGCTGTGGGAGGGTCGTTGCCGTGTATCAGGTATTGGCTGTGGGCTAACAGTGCTTCAAGCTGATCATCTATCTACTCCATCCACTTCATTGTCATCTCCTTGGGACCTGCAAGGTTTAACAGCAGGGTACAGCAGGAGTTCACCCACTCGGCAGTAGTGTGGCGCTATCCAAATGTGTTGATCAGTTTTCTGCGGACTTCTGGAAACCAGCTCCCTGATTTTGGCTTTTTAGTGTTCATTGCATCTCCAGCTCTGCTCAGCACAGTTGAGTTTGTGGTACAAGGGCAGGAGTGAGGCACCACTTACCAGCCTAAGAATTTACCGGCTGATACCATCAATTTTCCATAGGGTGACACTGATTTCCCAGGCTTTGATTTGATGCTCTTATTCATGAGCCTGACAGAGCCTGTGCATCTCCCTCACCCCCAGGGAGGTCCCTTGATTAAGTCATTTGTGCTTCATGGGACCTCATGGGGAGCCTGTGCTGCCAAAAGTAATGAGCCGAAAAGACCAGCAGTGTCAGATTTTATCGTCATCCTGCAAAGATCTCATTCACTTCAGATTCCTTGTTATTCTTGGTGGGCTTGGTTACGATGCCATCTGACTTTTGTGATACAGAATTTTTTGCAGCTTGGATGTGGAGAAGCAGAGTTGGGCAAGGGATTGTGCAAAGCAGCAAGTGTTTGACCTGCAAGGGTTATAACTGCCCACCTTCTCCGTCGTCCCAAGCAGTACTTGCTTCAGGGATTGTTGGAGCCTTTAAAAAAAGAAACAACTACCAAACCACTACCAAATTGCTGTTGAGTAACGTGAAATCCTGATTATGGAAATGTTAATCATGTATCACAACATGCATTCATCTTCTGCCTGCTCAGAAATCCTGCTGGTGGCCCATGCATGAACAGAAGGACATTTAAAGAGAATTTTGCTTAAAATGCACTTGTTAGGATGCCTATGTAAAACTGGTACCTTCACGGCTAAAATCAATGTTTTTGTTTGTGAAGCAGCATTGGTATGCTGAGTAACTCTTATGGATGAATAAAGTGTTAGGCTGCATGCTCCTTTGGAAAAAGACTAAGTTGGATAATGCAGCAAAGCCAAACAGCAGAGAAGGGTGGGTAAAGAGCCCTGAGAGGGGATTGATGCAGGTTTTTCTCTGGGAGAGACGGATGGTGGCATTCTTAAGCTTCTCCTTGCTGGCATTTCCCTGTAACCAATCTTACAAAAATACTTGGAGTACATGTAACTTAAGATGTGATTATTATATTTTGAACAGAGTTGAGTTACACTGATGAAGGGGTTGTGCTTTTATTATGCCTTATTTTGCTGCAAATGATTTTTGAGGTTGGTTTTAGGCTCTGAAGGGAGGTGAGGACTCCTGGCTTGCAGCCCCCACACAAATTGCTGATCCAGGTGAGTGGCCGAGAGGAGGGATTTCTGAGCAAGCGCCTGGCAAAGGTGTCCTGAACTGTCCTTGGGAGGAAGTTCAACAACCTCATGAAGTTCAACAAGGGCAAGTGTAGGGTCCTGCACCTGGGGAGGAATAACCCCCTGCACCAGTACAGGTTAGGGGCTGACCTACTGGAAAGCAGCTCTGTGGAAAGGGACCTGGGAGTCCTGGTGGACAACAGGATGACCATGAGCCAGCAATGGGCCCTTGTGGCCAAGAAGGCCAATGGCATCCTGGGGTACATCAAGAGGTGTGTGGCCAGCAGGTCGTGGGAGGTCATCCCCCCCCTCTACTCTGCCCTGGTGAGGCCGCACCTGGAGTCCTGTGTCCAGTTCTGGGCTCCCCAGTTCAAGAAGGACAGGGAGCTGCTGGAGAGGGTCCAGCAGAGGGCTACAAAGATGATGAGGGGGCTGGAGCATCTTTCTGATGAGGAAAGGCTGAGGGACTTGGGTCTTTTTAGTCTGGAGAAGAGAAGGCTGAGGGGGGATCTCATCAATGCTTACAAATACTTAAAGGGAGGGTGCCGGGAGGATGGCACCAGTCTTTTTGCAGTGGTGCCCAGTGAGAGGACAAGAGGTAACGGGCACAAACTTGACCACAGGAAGTTCCATCTGAACATGAGGAGGAACTTCTTTCCTTTGAGGGTGGCAGAGCACTGGCACAGGCTGCCCAGAGAGGTGGTGGAGTCTCTGACTCTGGAGACATTCCAAACCCACCTGGACGCC